>CM046886.1:27239580-27510989 GCA_025688845.1 Cucumis hystrix
ATATATATATATATATATATATATATATATATATATATAAATAAAGACATGTTCTTACATTAATCCAAAAAGAATGAAAAGAATAGGATTAAAGTAATTTCATATTTCCACAAAATGGACGTGGGATTTTATATCTATGTTTTAATATTGTGTTTATGGATTGTTTTAAAATGATCTTCTATGATTAGTTTTGACTTTATGTTGCAAATTCACATATTAAAAGGATGATTGGAATACTAATGGAAGAAAATTAGTAGAATAATAATATATATATATATATATATATAAATAAAGAAAAAGAAAGAGAAGGATAATGTTTGGCCGACATCCACGGGAAAGGGACATGGGATGGGATTGTTGTGGTGTCAGAACAAAACGTGCGAAATATTGGAATAAAGCACGTGATAAATCTTAATTGAGGAGGTGATCGTATTTGTGGGGACATTATCAAACCCCACCTTCCCCCCCCCCCCCCCCCTTTCTTACTTCACCATGTGTTTTTTTATCTTTTTCCCGTTTACCTTATAATCCTAAAATTTACCGTTTAAATAACTATATGACTCATAAATAATATATATATATAAAGTTGGAGACAAAATAAGAAGACAAAGGTCTTCTCCTCATTCCACACTTCTCGATGTTACTTTCTTAAAAAAGGAAAATGACTATTCAAGAAGTTGAGAGTCTCATATTGAAAAAATCAAATAGACTCATTTTTCATATAATATAGATGGACTACTCCTCTCATAACTAGTTGGTTTTGAGATGGAATCTCGTACTATCAAATTTAATATGGTATCAGAGCCTGGGTGAACCCAAAGAGACACAGTGTTGACGGGACATATCGGAGAAATTAAGATGACTCATACTCTATATAAGATAGATGAGTTACTCCTCTCATTGCCAATTAGTTTCGAGATGGAACCTCATACTGACAAATTTAACACAACATGTTCTTTTAATATGGTGTGGGTTCACTCTACACTCACTTTTTGTTTTTAGTGTTAATTATTATCAATTAATAAATTAATTTTTTTAATTAATTAAAGTTCACTATTTTTCATCACTATTAAAACTAGTTTCATCATTATCTTAAATTTAATTGTTAAGTATAGCAAGTATAGTACGCAATAAAACATTGAAGAAGCGTGAAGCTTTGGAATTTAGGGATCAAATTAAAACAAAATTCAAATCTTTCTTTGTGGGAATATCTTTTATGGGTACTCGTAATTTTAAACCTATAGCATGTGAGATGATGATTGGTGTTTTTGTCTATTTAATTATATATTTGAATAACTAAAATAAGCATGCATAAAAATCAACAATATTTAATATGAACTTCCTATAGAAACTATACAGTTGAATATAAATTATAATTGATGTAGGTTGGTTGATGACAAATCAATTTTTATATCCAAAGATTTGGGGTGTATGAAAATTTTGGTAGAGCCATAAAGGATTGGGTAATTCTCCACTTGAAATAATAAATGATTAAATTATAATAATTTAATATGGGATCATCTTTTTCATCAACAAGCTTTTTAATGTTTTTGGCTTTTTGGAAGTACTTGATTACAAATCAAAAGATATTACCGGTAGGATTCAAAGATTTGGAAAAATTAGGAACAATTTAGAATAATACAATAATATATAGTTTCTTTTCTCAAAGATAAAATAATAATAATTATATAGCTTTTGATATCAAGAATATAGGTATATATTATTAGAAGTAAATAATTTTATAGTTTAAATAGTTATCATAATTCATCAAGTAGAATCATATTTGTACACCGATCTTGTTCAAAGACTTAAGACACTAAATTTGAATAATTCACCCTTTAAAAAATAGGAAAAAAATTATCGAAGTGGTATGAAAAAATCTAACTAAAGTATTACTCGATTGAGTTTATATAGTTTTCCTTTCTTCTTTAATTTATTTTTTAGTTTATCAAGTCGGATTCTTATAGGTGAAGATAAGTTGCATTTTATTTAGTTTGGTTCATTAATTTTGTTTTTGAACTATATATGTAACGACAAAGAATATGAAAAAACGTGAAGTATATGAAGAATCGATATATAGTTTGCTACAACTATGTCTACGAGGAAGAAAGAGAACAAATTTATGACATAACAAATGTGTTAACTTCGCCTATGTAGTTAAATTTGTTTGAAATGTCATATAACAAGTTCAAAGAATTGGTAACTCATTTCAAACATAGAGAGTTTATCATTCGAAACTCCATAATCTGAAGAGAAAAAAAAAACGTAACACAAAACAAAGACTCCTCAAACATATATGCCTTTATTTTTGGGTCTAATCTCTTATAATCTTGTTGAACTCAAATACATACATCCATAAACCTATATATATATATATATCCTTAGGTATTGCAACCAAAGATTTTTTTTTTTTAATCTTAATTATGAGATATTTAAATTTTAAAAAAGAAAAAGAGAAAAAAAAAAAGTTGAACTAAAATTTTGCAAGGTTGTCAACGGAGATTTCACGATCTTTATAAAAGTAGACGATTTAGACTTTCCATACCACGACAAGTGTTTAAGTGTAGTTTGTGAATTATTTAAAAATTACTTTTGTCGTGTCCAAAACGCCCTTAATAAATAAATGATGATTTTTTTTATTGTTTATGGTTTTGGAAAACTGTAATTCAAATAACATGATAATAATTTAAGTTTGAGACCATTATTATTTCGTTTACAAGTGTTCTAAGAATCAAAACCACGAATTTTCATCTCACAACATTTTAACATATATATATAATCCATGTTTAGATTAATAAGCGTTTTCATTATTATAATTACATTCTAGCTTTCCAAATAGTCTTTTAAAAGAAATAACACATCTTAGGATGAATATTGAGGATTTCACATCGTATTTTACTTACTCAATTTTTTAAAAATCGACAAAATCTACCAATTCAAATGCAAGATTAAAAAGTTGTTACTATATTTAAACAGAAAATTGAACCCTCCTTTGGTAAAATTTTGTTTTCAAAAATTCAAAAAATAAACACATATTTAGTAACTCATAGTCTCAAATACATTATCTAAAATATTTTGAATTTAGTAAATATGTATTTGAAAGATGAACTTTGCTTTTAGTTTTTATGGTAATGCAAATTAAAAAAAAAAAAAAAACGCTTTTATTTTAGTTAATATTTGTTTAAATTGGATTAACTAGGGTTTAGATAGAATTAATTAGTTGATTATATATTATTATCTTGTAAAACTGTAATTAACCAATTTAGGGCTGTATTAGGAAGTGCATGCAACAAAATTAAGTGAACTTTTCTTTGAACAAAAGTACAAGAAACAAATTGAATCAATAAGTGTCAAGAGCATGTTGAGTTAAAAGATGTGAAGATTGTGGTGTATGGAAGCAAATAGGAAAAGAAGTAAAATGGTTAGAGTGTATCGAATCTGAGATGGATGTGCGTATGCACACCAAATATTCAGTTTTAGAGTTTGTCTGCCCAACGATAGAGAAAGGTGAGTTGGAAGCACTTTGGCAGTAGAGAAATGAGCCCTTTTTTGCTTCAACATGTGAAAGATGTATCAATGCCCCCCCCCCCAACACACACAGTAGATTGGGACTGACAAACCCACTAACCAAAAAAGGTTATTGAGACATTCTAAATAATCTTAATTAATTGACTTTTTCAAATATCAAACATAATTGAATTTCGTGAATTAATTTTTCAAGCGATCTCTTAAAAAGTGGACCACTTTAAACGACCATGAAATGATATATCCTTAATCGGAGTTTTGAGATTCTAATTGAAGAGTGTCATTGAATAGTCACTATAAAAGGATCGTTTTCAAATGCATGCATCCAAATTTGTCAGCATATCTATATTTAGGTTGATAGAAATATCAAATTGTATATTGAAAACAATAGAAGAGATCCATCTAAATTGACGACAACCATGAATAATGTGTAAATATCAATCGATATTCTAAACAAAACTAAAATCAATTAAATTAATTGGGTTGTTGGGACGGACCATATTATTATTTGTTTGTTGGTAAGATTCATTTTTTTATCCAATGATTTTCAAGTTGTAGCGAAGATCTCTTTCAAAAAATAATTCCTATCATTTACTCAAATTCATTGTGTCTAGTTGAAAAACAAAACAATCATACGATAGTGAAATTTAATTAATTATATCTATATGGACAAAAATTACTTCAATCAATTATGAGAAAGTGATTAGTCTAAAGAAAAAATCAAGGAAATTTTTTAACAATTTATATAATATTTAGTTTTTTATTACTTTTTTAAAAAGTAGTTTTATTGGGTGTTAGTTTTCCAAAAAGAAAATCATAAATATTATTTAAAGAAACACATGTTGCACATTATGGAGAGTATGAAGAATAAAGTTGTTTTTTTGAGGTAATTATCTTCTCAAGCAGCAGCTGCCGTATTCGTATTGATAAAGTCCCTGTGGATTTGGGGTGCGCCTGATGGGACAAACCATCTTCTCATTCCATGCTCAAACCTTTTCTTTCAACGACGATATACAATATGTTTTTTAACGACATATCAATTTATGTGTTCATTATCGATATATTATAAATCAGTATACATCAACACAAATCGAGAGAGAAACAATTTTATTTATTTGAAGAGAATATAACACAACATATAGAAATAATATGAAGATAGAGGTAAAGATGGTATGTATGTATACATACATATGTGACTTTTCTTTAAAATCCTAATTAAACGAAATATGTCCAAAATATAAAGATCCAAAACATAACACACAAAAACTTAATTTCAATAGTGCTTGGTGTGTTTAATTAGGTCTTTTTTATCATCTAAACCATTCAATCAGTCTTCATTTGCCATTTGTCTTCTCTACTTATAATAGTTTTTTTTATATATATAATTATTGTTTTCTTCCAATTCTTGAAGGTAGTTTTCATCTTGTTAAATAGAAATTTTAATTAGTTTTTATTTTATCACAGAATCTTTGTATGTTTTTAGTTTAATCAAAGAGTTTTATTTATTGGGACTTAAGGGTAAGGCCTAAGGGTATAATCATTTTTTCTAAAATTAAATAATGTATGTGTGTCTATGTGTATCTATATTATTGTGCCAAACTAAAAATTCTCTTTAAAAACATGTATCATGGAGATTGAGACCAATAATTTGAAAGACAAAATCTTATAGTCAATCTATATTAATATTGTAGTTTATTTCACATGTAACTATGTATTTCAAATAGTCATACATATATCTATATTGTCAACATACACTTAGCTTCACTGATATTTATATGTTTCCTAGAACAAGAGGTTCTGAGTTCAAATCTTTCATCTCAAGTTATACTTATAGTTTGTTGTACTTAAAAAAAACATTTTAATATGTATATATATAGTTTTCTTTTTTTATCCCTTTCTTTCTTTTAATTAGTCCATGTACAATTGTATCTTGTTTCATACTGATATTCTCTCTTATGACCATAAATTTTGCAAAATAAAATAAGATATCAATCCTCTTTGAGCATCATAAAAACAATGACTATTATGTTAGTCAACGAATAAAAAGAAAAAAAAATTAAAACGTAAAAGAGCAGAAAATTAACATACATATTTCCATAGTTTACAAGAATGTTGTGTTATTGTGTTATTATGTCCTCTTAGTTGTTCAGAAAATCGTCACACAGATCAAACATCGTAAAAGAGAATAATTTTTATTAGAAAAGCAACACACATAATACAGAATAAAAGGGTCAGAATCTCTTGGTTGTTCGAAGTGTCAAAGAACATATTCAAAGCATTTCTAACCTATCATTGAAATTCAAAGCATTTCTAATCTATCATTGAACAAAACAAAACTAATGCAAACGTTTGTGTCAATTGTGAATTTATAAAGTTTGAAAAGAATCAAACAATTGCTATACACAATAGAAAAAAAAATTACACACTAGTATGATGGCATTGACACACTCTGACGATCAAATCAATAAAGAATTCAAAGTAGTTTTAGTGTACTTCCAATGCCATGAGTCTTCTTCGTACTTCAAAAGAAACTCTTGTTCATATAGAGTTATAATTTTATAACTATCATTTGCTAATTAATTTTTGGGAGTCATTAGTTATTAATAATCAAAATTATTTTCCCTGTAACCCATGCATGTGTATAAAAGCTAAATACTATGGTATTTTCTTAACTTTTATGACGACTTTAGAAAGTCGATCTTTTTGGTTGTTGAAATTATTGGATATGAGTTGATTTCTTTTGATTTTTATGGTTCGGCATCACATATTTAGGCAAATAAAACACTTCTATAGATCATGAACCTCTTAAAACTACTTTGAAGTCGAGATTTTTATTTGCACAATTTTTTACATCATTCAAAGTATAGTGCATGAACCCTCTAGAAGTATCAAATAAAACAATATAAGAGATTATATTCACAGTATAAAAATAAGATATCAACTCTATTGGGAGAATTTCTCCTCATCATTAAGAGAAAAATTATTAATGCATTGAATGTATACATTATTCAAAGGGAAAAGATAAGATTTATATAAAATAAAATAACATGTTCAAATGTGAACTAAATTTTGGCTACAAATTCAGAAAAAACAAACCATGTAAGAGACTTAGAAATTGCTATGTTTTGAATGTGAAAACAGTGCTACAATTCTTTCCTTAATTTTGAGGTGTAGCTCTTCGTCTCTTTTTTGTATTAATACAAAAAAGTGTGGAAGAATTAAACATTTGATTTCGAGAGGATGCAATGTATCGCCGATGGTATCACATGGAAAAGAAGTAAGTTTTATAATCCCTAATTACATGGAGAAGATCATTCACAATCACATCAAAACCCTAATGAATAAGAAGCACTGTTGAGGCAACTACTTAAAGTTAGTGCTAGTGTGGACACTGTTCAATGTCCATTCAGACAAACATTCTCAGTCTTTTTTTTTTTTCCTTCAAAAAAATTCTATTTTTGGTCAATCACTCTAAGTCAATAATATATTATAGTAATTCATATTAAAATTTTAACATTGAACAATCACTCTAAGTCAATAAATATTTTGCCTCTTAGGAGAAAGTATTGTAATACGCACCTTAGGGTGGGGGATTTGAACCCAAAACCTGTTATCATTGAGTATATACTTGTGTCAATTGAATTGAGTTCATAATAACTATAAATATATATAATATATATATATATATATATATCAATGTAAAAACCAATAATAATGTTAAATTTTTCTATTGGTTCTATATGTTGTTCAATTGAAAAATGACAAAATCGACACAATTTAGGTCTTTAAAAAAAACTTACATTTTTTTTTTCTTGAGTAATCTCGGCTGGAAACGTTGTCATGTGGGTGATACGATTTCCGTGTTCAATATACTTTCAGTTTCCTACTACAAGAACTAGGGCTGTCAACTTTTTCAAATAAATAATAATTAAAAATAATTATCTATTAGTTTGTTCACTACAAATATTGGAAATACGTGAAACTATTTATTATTTAACCAATTTCAATAGAGAGACAAAAAAAATAGTATTCATCCTTAGTAGCCAACATTCACAGTAGTTCCTCTCCAGTCTCCCTCAGTCATTTCTACCATAGCTGTGAGGCCGAGAAAGGCTTTCTCTAGTGAAGAAAAAAAAAAAGAAGGCCCAATGAGCCCAGCCCTAAATGGGAAGTGAATATATATTCATTAATGCAGCTGTATTTTAAAACCATTATCCATTGATTCAGTTTGTGGATTCGTGGACGACACTTTAAATGAAGAGCAGCAAGCAGCACCAACAAAATCAGTGCTATATATATACAAGCCTTAGTATAGGCCTCCCCCTAAAGGCAAACCAAAACATTAATTTGGCCAACTTTAATGGGGGGGTAAGAAAGGGCCCACCAAAGCCCAATAATTTGAAACTGAAACGAACAACAATATAGCCCTTTTCAGCTAGGCTCTGCCAAGTCTGCAGAACTAAAAGCAAGTAAAAGCATTAGCCAAAAGCAACTTGTAATATAATAGAATAGAAGCTGTACTGTTGTGGTTAACACTACGAGGCATCGCATTTTACATTAACAAAAAAAGGAAAAGAAAAAAAGAAGAGCATTTTAGGTGGGCCAATTAGACACATACTGGGCCGCCATTTACTAATCGAAGGGGCCGGGCCCAACCCAACAAATAATCACACAAGAAAAGCAATTTTCAGATGATGTAAGCCGAACGTTACACTGCTTCTCGTATGTGAAGAAACTAGATGCAAATATCCTCTCTCCTCCGGTTGATTGTATTATTCACTCCCCAAGTTTAATGATCCATCTTTCATCAGCTTGATGCTCAGACTGTTAAATCTCCCTCTTGAGTAGTGTCGAGAAGCCTTCCTCCAATCCGTTCCCGTTTTCATCATAGCCACGAATTCTTCGTAACTTATGAGTCCGTCCTGCATTTTGTCCAAGTCAGTATCAGTTGGATAGATAGTTTAAGATTTAAACAAACGGTCAAAACACGGAACGTGGAACGAGGTCAAATCTTCACCTTGTTTGTATCTACTTCTTGAAAGATGTCATTTGCAACATCTGTACAATCATCTGCTCCATCTTCTACTAAAGCATCTCGAAGTTCATCTGGCTCGATGAAACCGTTTCCATCCTTGTCGAAGTAGGAAAATGCCTTTCTAAGGTGCTCGTCATTTGCCATTCTTTGTAGATGAAGAGACACCGCAACAAATTCTCCATAGTTCAAGGTGCCTTTTCCATTAGAATCAACCTGTTGTCAAAAGCATTGCCATTCAAACTGTGTCATTAAATAACATATGAAGGAAGTATTCTGACCAAGAGCATGTTCATCTAACTAATGCAGTGGCGTATAGTTTGCCAATCCTTAGAACCAGCAGTAATAATTGTATTTGAATGGTGTCTTTGTTAAACTGGGCAACAAAAAATGGACAAATAGATTGATAAACAAGAATACTCACAGCTTCAATCAACATCTGAATTTCAGGCTCCGCAAGTTGAGAGCTAAAGTAGTGAATACCAGCTTTTAGATCTTCAATGTTAACAATACCATCATTATCAGTGTCAATCTTCTTGAACATTTCTTTGATATCTTCAACTTCTTCGGTGGACAAGAAATCGGCAATAACCTGTTACAAGGCCCCATTGAATTAATTTTTAAGATGTGTATTAATAAACAACAGAACAATCTTTAGGGGAATTTAACCAACCCGTAAGGCCTTTCTTTTAAATCTGTTCATCATGGAAAACTGTTTAAGCCTTGATTTGACAACATCTCCAAGTGGAACATTTGGAGCTTTTTTAATATTTTGAAGCCAAGGATGATCTGTACACAAAATTGAAGCAACACATAACCCAAAGTCTCAATCAAATTTCCAACAAAGCACCTTAATAAATTTTAAGCATAAAAAACAGTGATATCATAAATACTTAAACACATCAATAAAAGAAAAGTTTGTGTTTGACTTTAAGCTAAGCGCATGCAGGTTGTTAACAAAACAGTCCTTTGACGAGAACAGTCCAATTCCTAGATGATGCAATCAATCAGAGGTCAGAAAATGTAAATTACCAAGAACTTGCTTTGCAGTCAAGCGAAGCTTTGGATCCGGCTCCAACATTTGTTTCACAAGACTTTTAGCACTCTCTGAGATACTGGGCCATGGATCACGTTTGAAATCTATCAGTCCCCGAAGAATAGCTTGAGCCACCCCTTGTTCAGTCTCTACGAAAAAAGTACACTCAGGTCAACAGAGCATTTTGTATCAATTAGCTATATATATTAATTAATCCTTGGAACACGAAAGTGAAGTAATCAGATATTATTTATCAATGATATAGTTATACCCTACAAGGAACACTGTGCAATTAATTATTAATTACCAGCCCAAAAGGGTGGAACTCCGCACAACAAGATGTATAAAATGACCCCTGCGCTCCATATGTCTATTTCTGGTCCATAATTTCGCTTCAACACCTCTGGGGCCATGTAATATGGACTTCCAACAATTTCAGAGAACTTTTCGCCTATAGTTTTGGTAAAAATTAGTCAGACCGGATCACATCTGTTGTCTCAAGAACGAAGAAAATGGCAATAGTATTGAAAGTATAAATTGATTAAGGCAATTATCTCGATATATTGATCTAATATAACACGTAAGATTCAAAATACATCAAAATTGTTCACAAATTCTTAACGAGAGCTGTTTTCTCTTTCCTCATAGCGTCAAGTTCAACCTACATTGAAGTACTACTAGCAAGTACAATGTATAACCTCGTGACTCCATCTGACGGCAGGAAAACAGGTATAAAGTATTTCTACAACTTTGAGATGTCATGGTATGGAACTAATGACACTCTTAGCCAAAAATGTAAAACCTTCTACCATATTGTGGTCGAGAATATAATATCCTTATCTGTCGAAGGATAAGCTCCAAAATTTTATTCATCCATGACCAGAAACACGATTCCATGATTTTAACAAAGGACAGCTAGACCACATTTTTAGATCTTTTGATATTAAGTGGGACCAAAAAAATCCAAATTGAACACATACTAACAACTCTAAACCCTCGGAAACTTGAAATAGGCCAAAAACGTATTTCAACTTGAAGTGATTGTTTTCTGCTCAACACTGTTCTAATTCAATCCTAAACAACGATGAGGGCAGAACAATTTGAAAAATTGAAATCATAACTCTACAAGAATTGATATCATACATCAAGCTCAGAAGCTACATTGTAAATGCTACATTCCAATCAAAATTCTAACCTGGCTTGAAGAATATAGATAATCCAAAATCTATAGCCTTGAGAGGGGAATTCTCCTTCTTGTTAGCGAACAAGAAATTTTCAGGCTTCAAGTCTCTGTGAATTACCCCATGCTTATGACATAGTTGCACAACCTCAACGATTGTTCTCATAACAGCCGCAGCTGCTCGTTCCGTGTAATGTCCTCTTGCGACAATTCGATCAAAAAGCTCGCCACCCTCACACAATTCCATCACCAAATGCACAGCATTCTCGTCCTCACAAGCTTCCTTCAAACTCACAATACTCGAATTCTTAGGCAAATGCTTCATAATTGCAACTTCACGCCTCACATCCTCAATATCCACAGCCGTCCTCAACTTCCGCTTCGAAATACTCTTACAAGCCAATAAATCCCTCGTTTGACGGTCTATACAAAGATAAGTAACACCAAACTCACCTCGACCAAGCTCCCGATCCACCATATACTTCTCCTCGATATTCTCCTTAGGCACACCATTCAACACCGTAACCGGTACCTTCTTTCCCGCATTCGAGTCCCGACGGCTGTGATCCTGTCCCGAAAAACTCGATTTCACATCCTCCCTAGCAACAGCCGCCGGAGATCTACAACAATTCCCCATCAGAGTAAAAAAACCTCAAATCTCCACCGTTGGATCTCCGAAAACCCTCAACCAAAAGCGGTCAGTACCAGAGAGAAGCTTTTGAACATTCAGACCATAATGTCAAAACCCTAACCCTAAGAAGAAAAGAAAGAGAGAGAAAGAAGAAGGTCCCCGTGAAGTGAAATCAAAGAGTAATGTCAGGGAAATGGAACCGTAGAAGGGAAATTGGGAGAGAGAAAGTGAGTGTTGTTGAAGTAGAGAGAGTGAGTAGAGAGAGTGAGTAGAGAGAGTAGTACGGGGTAACGGCTCAGACGCTTTGGAAGGGAAACCGTCTTTTGATAGAAATTAATGTTATATAATTAAAAAAAAATTAATTAAGATTTAAGGCTTAATTAAAATTAATATAATCGTCTATCTTTTGGGGTCAGGGAATTTTGTCGGCTACGTCAAGAAGGTTGAACGGTCGGAACGGGGCCGTTTTGTGGGAACATGGTGATGTTGAGATGGCCCCTTTTTTTGTTTTCTTTCCCCCTTTTTTTATTTTTTTTAATTGCTTTTTTTCTTTTTTTCTTTTTTTCTTTTTATGTTTTCTTCATTTTATATTTTATATATTTTATTGTTTTAATTTTAATCTAATCGATCTCCTCGAATACAGACAGAATGATAACTGCTAATTTATTATCTCGCTTTCCTACTTTCTCCCTCGTTTTATGGATTTGATTCATTTTGCTTCCCATCAAATTATTCCTAAGCTCTCTTTTTCAATAAAAATTATTTATTTTAAATTCTTCTTCTTCTTACTAACTATTTTTTTCACTAAATAAATCCAAATCTGTTCATCAAACATGGATTTCCATCATTTTCAACTTCTGCATTTGTTGAATAAAAAATTATTTTGAATTTTTTTGTTTTATTAAATTGGTTTTTTTTCTAATCATGTTCAAACTTAGATTCAAAATTATCTTCCTAAATTTCCGTTAGTTGGATTTACTAATGAATTATGTTTGATGTTATACACGTTTGTTAACTTTTTCAAGTTTCGTAGAATTAATGGTCAAATTTTTTTTTTTTGATAACTTTACCGGTTCAAATTCATACTACTTAGATGAACTACTCAAATACTACTACTAAAGACATGCTTCAAATATCATATGAGTTTTTTTCTTCTTTTTTATTCTCACTTTTCAATGGCTAATTAAAGAGCTTTAATAAGCATACTCAAATAGCTTTACTAAGCTATGCATGTTTTTTCTTTGTTTTTTGGTTCCTTTTCTTTTTCTTTCTCCTAATTTATTTTTGTTGTGTTTTTGTTTGATTGTATGTTGACCTTGACAATGAGTTTCTCTTCTCGTTATATTGCATTTTAATTATATTTCTGGACATGTCGTTTCGTTGATATAAGTAAGTTATTGCATATGACATTGTCTTATTCTTTCAAATATTTTCATGTGCATTTTAAAATCAATATGTAATATAAAATATAAAATATCAACATGAACTAAACTCAACTAATTACGACATATGGTATCGATGAAAAGTTTTGATTTAAGTATATGGATTTATGATTTGTGAGGTTAACGAAAACATATGGTTTAAAACTAAATCGAAATATCGAAAAGTAGATTTGGCAAATTAAACAAAAATCTAACACAAATAATACAAAAACCACAGGTAAAAGAAGGAAGTGTTAAGATCGTGAAAAAGATCAGGAGGCAATAACATGTGGAATTAAGAGCAGAAAAAGTTGAGAGAGGAATAAGAAGAAAGAAAACCCAAAACATGAAAAGACAAGTTAAGCCAAAAGGATTAAGAGAATTAGAAAAAGAAAGATGGAATGAACAGTAGGGTTTGTTTTTGTTTAATGGCTTTTGGAATCAAAAGAGTGGACCTCTTTGTCTATTTTCTTTGTGTTTTTATTTGCATCAAAGAGCTTAGCTTTGTGGGTCTTTGTTTGGGCACTCCAACTACCAGTTTCCCCCCCTTTTCTATGTTTGCTTAAATTGCATTTTTAGACTCAACATTCCCAGGCTTCTTGCTTCATTATTTCTCTTATATCCTTCCCAAATAATAATAATTATTATTACTATTAAAATAAATGTTAAGATTATAAATTTGGTTATTTTCTTTAAAGTTAGAATTTAGTTCTTATAGTTAAATAGAACTTCATAATTTAATAAAATTGAAGTTTTATTAAACCATAAATACTAAATTCTAATTTTCGAACTAAATTTATAATTTAATTAAAAAAAATTATTTTAAACGAGATAGGGAAGGAAAGAAATATATAGCTTTCAAGCATGTGTTTGGTTATTCATGGCCTTCCAAACAAGCCCTTGTAAGATGAAACCAACCAAAAGAAAATTGGAGCCTCTACAAACCCATTTGATGTCATCTAGTGTTCAATTTGGGCTATGGTTTGGACCACACAAAAGGAGAAATGTCAAATACCATATCAATAAAAAGTGACTTCTTTTTTTGCTATCTTGCCAAAATTGTGGGATTTCTTCTAGTTACATTACTTTTTATTAGAAAATGGTAAAAAAAAAACAACAACAAAATTGAGAAACTATTTACAATTGTATAATAAATTTTGTAGTAAAGTATAAATAGTTTGTTCTATTTTATTATTCTTAAAAGAATCTCCTTTTTATTTCATTTTTTTGCAATGTAGACATTAATTTAGAATTTATTGTTTGTCAAATAAAGTAATTTATTGCCTTATGAAATTTCATGAATTTTTTTTAGTAAAGCTACTTTACAAGATGGCATTTTTTAGGTAACTAGAAGTGTATGGAGAATTTGAACTTCATACATATATGATAGTTAAAAATATATAGTGAACTTATCAATATCAAACAACTAAGTTAACTTGGTTCTTATCTTCAACGTTAAATTATAACCCTCTTGGATTAGTATTCTTGCTTGACTCTTGACTATTTGGTATTCCATGCCTAACAAACTAACTTTAAACCATAATTCCATTGGTTGCAATATCATTCGTTTAAAAAAGAAAACAGACCATAGAATTAAAAAAGTTGGCGGAAATGGATCATAGTCTTTTATTTTAATTTATTTTATTATTCCCTTTTAAGATCATTTTATATTTGTTTTTGAAATTCTTCACTCTGCTTCAAAGTCTTCTTCATGTCTAAAAAAACAATTATAATATTATAATCAAATCAAGATATGTTTAGAATAAAATAATATCAATCCTAATTTTGTTCTCTCTCTCTCTCCGAGTCAATTCAAGATATATATATACCATCCTCATATTATTTATTGTTTTAGCTTTTGTAGATCAAATTGTCTCATTAAATCATATGTTAGTATGATAATTAATTTGAATTAGGCCCATTAAAGAGACAAAGAGAATCAATTATTTTTCAACACTTGGAAAGCTTTATTTGGGTTGTAAAGAGACCAAGGAACTTGATGTGATTCTTGGCCTATCTTTTTTTGCATTATCCTATCAAATGCCCTTTTCATTCCTAGCTAATTGATGATTTTTGCCCTAATTATGATCTTGATTTTTGGAAGGAAAACATCTTTGACCAAATAGGGTTTTGTAAAGAAATTTCAATTAATGAGGCTTTTAAAAATTAAATCAATTTTAATAAGTGAAATAAAGGAGATACTTAAGAAAGAAATAAAAAAAGCCTTCAACTAATTAATTATTTAATAATTATGTGAATGTTAAATTATATTTTTCATTTTTAATATGATTTATCATTTGACTTGAAAATTTTAATTATATATTAATGTTCACATTTTTTCGCATTGACTTGATTGTAAAAATTAAACTCGATCATTAGTCAAAATCGAAACAAAAACTTATTTTAGAGACTTCTCCAATTAAATAAATTTGTTTGACCATCTAGCTATGAATAAAGCCTATTTATTTTATTTTTAAGATCACTTGACCTTTTTATTATTATCTCATATTAACAAATGATGTTGCCCTTTGCCTTTAAAGAGGCAATTAACCAATTACTACGCTTTATAATTAACAATCCAAAATTTAACTAATGACTAAAAAATATATTCTTATTATTTGTATTTTAAAATTTTAACCTCGGCTTTTTTAACGTTTCTTTTAAATTACAAATTTAGCACTTTGATCTATTAAATAAAGTATTGAAAGTAAAATTTATAATTAATAGATTGATAATCTTTTTAAAAAAATATGACATATAATCAAAAAAATCAATAAGACATAAAATATAAAATTGAAAACTTTAGAACCTATTAAATATTTTGTCAAGTTTTCAGCTCAGCTTAACTCTCTACATTTTTAAAATAGAATATTTTAGAAAAATCATAATCAGTTTCAATAATTGATATGAATTAGAGTTGAAGATATTATTTGGTAACCTTTTTTTAGTGAATTAGACTTTTAAGTAGGTATTTAGACTCGTAATTTATTGTCCTAATTAACAATTTATATATCTATAACTTTTTCGATCCAAAAGTTTATCCTCACATTTTGATTAGTGAAAAAAAAAACTGTGTATTATTTTAAATTTAAGAACGTTGGTCGTTTTGGCTATGCAAAACTATATCCTTTTAAAAATTAAATAAATAAATAAAATTCAATTAACTATAATTTATAATTAGTTAATTAATTAATTAAATTACAATGTTATTATCCATTCATACGTTGCTAGTTTGAATGATTAACAAGGTCTTATATGCCATCAAGCCAAGTTCTTAGTTAAAAACGATAAAACAAAAATTAGGAGAATAAGATTTTTTTATTTTTGAATTTAACAAACAAAGTATTGTCTTAATTTAAATTTCAAGTTTAAAAGGAAAAACGAACCGGAAAAGGCAAAAATTACATTAAAACAATTAGAAAAATGTTTTTTTTTTCACGCATCATTAATTCTAAATTAAGTATTTTTAAAATAGAAATAAAATTGGTTGAAAATAATATAAAAATAGAAGATAGAGAAATAATTAGTATATAAGACTTTTTTTAAAAAAATCCAAACTTCTCTATATTTATAAATATTTTTTATTTAAAATCATTTTTCAAATTTTAATTATATGGAAAAATTATTATTTGAAATATTAGTTTGGTTAAGACCATATGATTAAATAATTAGGATTACATGAGAAAAATATAATTTAAATTTACATAACTAGTATTTTATGGAACAACCAATAATTAATTACAATGCAAAAACGATTATTCAAACATTATTTTGTTCAAATTAATTTTATTTTAGAGAAGAGGAAGATAAAAAAAAAGAAATTTCTACAACATTCTTTAAGAGCTTATAAAACCCCTCTCATGGGCCATGGGATTGAGAAGTATTTAGGCCTTTCCCCTTACTTGTGCTTCACTTCATCTTAATATTATCCCCCAAGTTCTATCATAAAATTCAAGTCATTGCTTTCCTTGTCATGTAAATTTATTGATGCTTTCCCATGACTTTAGCCTTTATATATATATATAAATATCTTACTATTAATAGTTTTAGTTGATATTATATATTTATTTATTGGAAGTTTACACAATATTTGAATATTGACGGATATGTCATTGACTTTTAAAAAATGTAATATTCTTCATGTTTTTAAATATTACATCTTAAGAAATTTCAACTTTTGACTATCACACTTACTAATCCCGATTATAGAAATCTCTAACTTTTAATCTAAAATTTATATAAGTATATTGTATACAATTTTGTTATTAAAAAACTTAAAATGTGTATTTTTCAATTAGAAAAAAAAACAACTAGTTCTACTTGATCACGGTGTGATTTTTTATTTTTGACATTTTAAGAAAATATAAAGATCATAATATATAATATATGAATTTTTTTTCTCAAGTTGTGTGTACTATATGTTTATATTAGTTATTTAATTGAAAAATATATATAACTCCAACTTAGTTTACAAAATATGCATTTATTATTAATCGTGGTTGAGAATAATGAAACAACTTCATTAATTGAGTTATGTCTAAATTAACGAGGATCGTTATAAATAGTTTAATTATAAAAATAGCGATTAGCAACGTTCGATCTTGAAATAATAAAGTACAAAGTTATTTCTTTAGTTTGTAATCAAATTAGCTTAACAAATATTGAAGATGCCACTCATTTTTTAAATCAATTACTTAATAGATTCATGTTTTCTAGAAAATAAAGTAAGAAATGTTGATTAAAGAATGAAATATGTTTTAAATTATTCGTTTTATAATATATATCATATATACGGAAATGTACTTTTGTTTATCATTTAATTATTCGTTTTATAAAGTTATTACAATATATTTATATCGAAATTTACATAGAATTTCAAATTTTAAGACGTCGGATGGAGTTTTATATCTTAAAAAAAATTCGAAAGTACATACTACCTCCATTTATTACACGATTTACTTATAAATAACCAACAATAAATAAAAGTAATGCTAAAAATTTCTTCTAAAATCTTCTAGGTCTTGAAAGCTTTTTAAAAAGTTTGGTTATTCGGTTCGGGTGTTGCTCGAGCTTACCATGATTAATCCTAGACTTGATCCAACCATCAAACCACACATACCAATTATAACATAAAACTTATCATGATTTTTTTCCTAATTGCACTGAGTTTCATCACTAATTTATTTTAGAAGATCTAAAGAGAAAATAAAGATAAAACTTTATATGTATCCTAATGAGAATATTAAGATTACATAAGATTTGTTTTTCTATGTGTGGGTCCTATATTATATTTAATTTGATTCTTAGCATAAAAAATTATTTAAATATATTACCCCAACATAGATTTTCAAAATAATGAGCTTCCTTATACATTGAATCACACCTGATCTACTATGGTTTTAATTTTAATTTTAATTTCTTTTATCATAAAATTATATTAATTTTAAAA
Source organism: Cucumis hystrix (assembly GCA_025688845.1). NCBI lineage: Eukaryota > Viridiplantae > Streptophyta > Magnoliopsida > Cucurbitales > Cucurbitaceae > Cucumis > Cucumis hystrix. The sequence goes on from CM046886.1 coordinate 27,257,855, forward strand.
ATACTATATCATTTAACTCAAATCTATGATAAAATAAAAAAAGAGAACTAATATGACAAATACGTGTATTCCTAAACTTTAACAAGTATTAATTTTGTTATATATATATATATATATATATATATATATATATATATATATATATATATATATATAACTCGAATATACTAAATTTAATTATGTTTGAATTATAATTTGGTTGTGGATTTGCATATTGAAAAACAAATAAAGGAAGATATATTTTTAGAAAATCATTTAACGATGTATTGAAAAAGAAAAAGGAAGAGAAAAAAAAAAAGAAAAAAAATTTCCACTTTTGCTAAAAGAGAGAAAAATAACAGATATAGCCTTTGCTGGATGGGAAATTGGAAGAGAAAGAGAATCAGGGTGCCGCAGCTGCACCGTAATTTATGAAAAACAACTGGCCACGTCAGCAGGCGGTGGGTCCGAAGGAAGCCGTAGAATTTTCATGACGACGGTCAATGTAAAAGAATTCCTTTTGACCACTTCAAGAGATTTTTTCTTTTTACTTATGTATTAAAGTCGGTTAAGGACGACGTGTCGTTGAAGAAAACTGGATGGTACTTTTGTAAATTAAAAAACCTTCTCAAGTTGGCCTGGCCATCTTCTGGATACGTGGTGGCTTTGGATTCGATGGTGGTGGTGAACGTGTGCTGATGTGGAAAATGTAGGGTCAAAAAATTGGGTGTGAGCAGTGACTTGGAATTGGTCATAGGTGTGAACCACAAGACCTGTGGGTCCGTCATACTTTTTCTTTTTTATGTCTGCATGTGTGCCACGTGGACACACGTGGGAGGCTTTACCACGTGGGACATCACAGAATACCGCGTTTCTTAAATTTTTTAATATAATTATATATTAATTGTAATCATGCTAATCACTAAAATGGAAACTTTGTAATTTACTATAGAAAAAGGGAAATACTGAGGATAAAAGCTTATTTTTTACAGTTCTTTTTTTTTTTTTTAAATCACAAATGTTAAAAAATGTTATTGATTTAAATTATTAGAATTTTTTGACACAAAATTGATAAATCAAGCAAAATTATTAGGATATTAGAACGAAACCTCTCGTTTGTATTAACTATTAGTTTATAATTGACAGTCCAACTTCCTAAAATCTAATGCCTTAAGAAAACCTTAAATTGAATGGGTTTCAAATACTCATTATTGCGACCAAAAAATACTCGTTATTATTCAAATCTTTCACACCTATTATACTTTTATTCCTGACGAGGAGTTAAAATTATTGTTTTTTTTGTTGTTGTGTTCACTTTCTCCAACAAGTAATAAGAAATTTAAAAAAATTATAACAAATAAAATAAAATTTACAGCCACCACTAATAGTTTTCTTCATTTAGACCATTTTCTTCTCGGTCTTAAAACTATTTAAATTCAAAATATTTTTTTAATCCTTTAAAATTAATTTAATTTTTAAATAAAATTAATTTTAAATAATTAAAAGCATATATCAAAGTGATTTTAATAATTTTAGAATTATTCCTAGACATGCTTTCAATTTCTAACTAAAAAATCTCTCTCTCCATTTTCATTAAAGGATTTATTTGTGTGAACAGTTTATTAATTCAAATAAAATAATAGGTAGGATAATAATTTTAAACACCTTATCTCAATAGCTTCCATTTGTTAATTTATACTCAATTTAACAACAAAAAAAAAAATTCATACGAGTATAATTAGATACTAATTATACATGTATTTCTTTTGAAATTGCAGATTCAAATTTTTACTATTATTAACAATTTAGAGTAAATACTAATTTTTAAAAAAAAAATGAATTATAAATAAATATATATAGACTAAAATTTTAAAGGTTGGAAGAAAAAAAGGAATTGAAACTTGGGATAGAAGTTGTTTTGTATAGGAAAGGAGGAGTAGTGGCGTCGTAAGGGTGACGACGCGCAAACGCAATGGGAAACAACACCAAATGGGTATGCAATGTAATGTATATGCGCCCCCCGCCCGTCCATTTCCCTAAACCCCAAAAAAATCACACAAAGAAAAAGACACCTCCACAGACCACAATTAACCTACCTCTCTCAATTATAAAATATTTTATTAAATAAATAATTAATTATATATATATATACCCAAAAAAGAAATAATTAAACACAAAAAAATTGCATTCCGCGTTAACAGATTATGTCCCCAATCCTCCCAAAAAGAAAAAAAATATGTCATCATTTTATTTTTATTACAACACCCCCCATCGAATTTATTCTTTATTTTCTTTTTTGCCCCTTTTTCCCTTTTCTTTTTTCTTTTTTTTTTGCCCTCTTTTTTACGATTTCACACTTGGGTTTTCACACCAACCCACATATTAAAAATTTCCCCCCCTTTCATTTTCTTTCTTCTCACGACAATCCCTTTCTTTTTCTTTTTTTTCTTTATTTTTTTTCTTTTGAGGTATCTATATAATTTTCTCGAGTTTTTGTTAGTCATGGAAGGCCATCATCATCCTCATCCTCATCCCCATCCCCATCCTCATCCCCTTATTCATCTCCATCAACAGCAACAGATTCAACATCCGCCTCCTCCGCCACCGCATCTCCACCAGAGCCTTGCCGTCGATCAAGCTGCCACCGGCACAGCCATCGCCGACAGATTCCCTCAATGGAGTATTCAAGAAACAAAGGAGTTTTTGATGATCAGAGCGGAGCTGGATCAAACCTTCATGGAAACAAAACGAAACAAACTCTTGTGGGAAATTACTGCCTCGAAAATGAAGGAAAAGGGTTTTAATCGCAGCGCTGAACAGTGTAAATGTAAATGGAAAAACCTCGTTACTCGTTACAAGGTAAAATTCACTTCAATTTTTGTCTCTTCTATTTTAGTTTCATAAATGATTAATATTTCATTTCGAAATTAAATTAATTTACGATATAGCTTAGTAGTTAAGACATTGAATAATAACCCTGATAGGAAATATATATACACATATATATAGGGTTGTGAAACAATGGAGCCAGAAATTTCAAGGCAGCAATTTCCATTCTACACAGAATTACAAGCAATATTTGAAGCAAGAAGGGAAAGGTTATTATGGGCGGAGGCGGAGAGCGGCGGGAGCGGGTTAAAGAAGAAAATGATGGTATTATCGTCCGATGACGAGGATGAGAACGACGATAGCGATGGCGATGGAGGTGAGACAAAAGTTAGCGGTAGGAAGAGGAAAAAAGTTAAAGGAACGACGATGGGCGGGGCAGAGGGGAGCGGAAAGAGTAGTATGAATGGATTGAAAGAAATATTGGAAGATTTTATGAATCAACAAATGCAAATGGAAGTGCAATGGAGAGAAGCATTTGAGGTAAGAGAAAAAGAGAGACAAATGAAAGAAATGGAATGGAGAAGAAATATGGAAGCTTTAGAACATGAAAGGATAATGTTGGAAAGAAGATGGAGAGAAAGAGAAGAACAAAGAAGAATGAGAGAAGAAGTTAGGGCTGAGAAAAGAGATGCCTTAATCACAGCTTTGTTAAACAAGCTTAGAAGAGATGATCATATTTAAATTTTAGTATTAATATTAATTTTACTTCTCTCTCTTTCTTTCTCTTTTTTAATCTTATTCTTTTATGCTTCTTCAAGAGAGCAGCTTTGGTTTTGGCCTCTCTAACCTATTCTCATAGTTTCATATTTTCATAGTTCTTTTATGAAAGTTTTTATTTAATTTTATTTCTAGCCCTCACCATCAATCTCTTATATCGATCTCATACAATTTTCATATAGTGTTATTGGGGTTTAATTGATTTGATTCTTCTTTTTTCTTTGCTTGTGATAATCAATCAAAGTTCTTCTTTTTGGACTATACATTGATTATAAGTAATCAAACCCTACCATATAATTATATATTGTGTAAAGTTTAAGTATTTCTTTTAGATTATTGAAATATGTATCTATTGTTTGATTATTGATATGATGCTTAATTCCATAGAGTGTTTATTATATTATTGCATGTAGTATTATATTTAAGGTGTAAATACACATAAAATCTATAACTATAATAGTTATGGTTTAACTTGGTGTTATGTGATTTGTATTCTACATGTACTCATAATGTTCACTACTATATAGTTTCAATTCAGATATATGGATTCGTGTATTTATTTAGTGTGTAAAGTGTATTGACTTGAAACCTAGTTTTTAGGTTTTGATGGTATCTAAGGGGTTTAGGAAATGATTCTCCTTTGGATTTTGGACCACACACACTCATATAGTAGCACTTGTGAGTAATTCATGAGTTATAATGCTTTGTTTTTAGAATAAATTAATTAACTAACTTGTATTATTCAAAGGAGTTTTGTTATTGTCTAATTTTCTTGGTAATTAGCACATTAAAGGCTTGTAAGAGGCATATAATAATGGTGAACTTTCCTTATCATTCATAGCTCTAGATTAAAGTTTAGCCTTTAAACAAAGGTATGACGATGTATTGATGTGGGAGAATAATTAGATAATTATTGTAGTTTACAGTTGCTAAATAATATTAGTTTTTGTGAGAATTGTAAGATGACTTTAGAAGTTGATATGTTCTTAACTATAGGAGGTGAAGTTGGCCTAACTTTAAATCTGTAGTTATTTTAATTTACTTTTGTGTATTTAAAGATTATCATATAACGTACGTATGTGTGTTTTTATGATATTAATATTAAAGGAAAAGATTTAATTGTTAATTTATTTGTATATTTGTGTGAATGATGTGTTGAATATATAGAAAATCCAAAAGGATGTCTCTTCTAAATGATTACTTTATTTCCAATCCTTGAAGTAATGGGCATTTTTTTTCAATGTTGTTGCGTGACAAAATTGCATATTTGTGTATTTTGCGGAAGCAAATGGATACCAAATTTCTTGATGGAATGGTTCGAAATTAGAAATAATATATTAGGGTAGATAGGGGGTGATGATCTAGGTTTGTTAATTTTCAATTTAATCTTGATCATTATTAATTATATAATAAATAATTAATTGGTTCGATTAGAGAGGAAAAAAAAGAAAAAGAATGAAAAATATGATTTGCTTGTAGGGGAAGAAATGAACATAGAAAGATGTGATGATGATCCTCCAGAAGTTTCTTATAAAATTATGAATTATGATATACATAGAGATTGGTTAGAGATATCAAATTGGGGGAAACCGTGTTTGAGAAATGGCACAGTAACTTCACTTCCCATTTAATATTTCACCGACAATCTATGTTGTGCCATACACCTCCTCCTACTAGGTTCTTTTTATTCTTTGATTCTTTTTAATGAGATGTTCGTTTTTTTAGGTACGTCAGGATTGAATCTATTGCCTCTTAGATAGATGTAAGGTAAACAACACTAGATTCGACTCGTGTTTTTTATTTGTAAATTTAAAAGTTGGATTTGAGTTTTAGTATTTTTCTTTTCTAATTTTGTTGTTTATAATTTATAAATATTAAAGGAGTTGTCAAAATAATAAATTTGATAAAAATATTTACAACATATAACAATTTTTTTTAATTTTATCAATAATACACAATAATATGCTCTTATCAGTAGTATTGATATAGAAATCTATTAGTTCATATCTTTGATATAATTCAAAATTTTACTATAATTTGTAAATATTTTAATTTATTTTGTTTATGTTAAAAAATGTTTCTAAATATTATTTAAATTTTTATTTATATATATATATAGTATTTAGGAGTTTTTCGAAAATATAAAAATTTGAGAAACTATTTATCCTAAATATTATTAAAATTTTATTATATACCTGATTTTTTAATATTTTTTTTTGTCAAATATTACACTTTTGATAATTTTTTATTGTGTTTGTTTGATCATCATTTTCGAATAATTAAATTAAAAAATTAATGGTAATACATTAAAGGTGGCGCTTTTTCCGGTTCTCTCGTACTATAGGTGTTACAGTTTTTAAACTAAATTACAAAATCAAAATTATATGGACTAAAATTATCAAATTAAAAATTAAAAGTAGTTTTTAACTTTAAAATATACACTATTTTCTATTAGATATATGTTAATTTCATGCTATGTGTATATAAAAGGAAAATAATGCTACACTTCGATGCCATTCACTTTTTTTTTTCTTTATTCTAAGGATTGAGATAAATGGGTAATTGAACTATCAAATTGGCATAAATATAAAAGATGTTTACAATGTTGTTACACTCTCAATTTTTTTTCACATTAATATCTTAAACTTTCAATTTTATATTTGACCTATTTGACATTTTTTAGAATTTACAAAAATACTAGATGGCATAAATTTGAAAGTTAATTATCATCTTAGTATCTAATTTTTTTTGGTATATCACAAATAAAATAAATATTACAAATTCATGAATTTATTAGACATTTGGAGATTAGAATAACAAAATAATTTAAAAAGCTAGAGATGGTTGTAGATACGATAAAGTTAGGCCTAATTTTGCGATCTATTTCTTTATAAAAGAATCTAAAGACAAATTATGATAATGATAGAAGTGAAAGTGATCAAATAGAAGAGTATATTCAATGTGGAAACACACACTTTTGTAAAAAAAATAGAACAGAAAAGGACAAACAAAATTATTGTTATCAGATGATCAATTCACATTTCCTATCTTATATAAATATGTTGTTGCATATCATTTCATATTTTCTGTCATTTATATATTTGTCAAAAGGCAAAAAATAATTCAATCAACATAGAAAATCAATCCTATTAAAACTCCAATGTGATCCTTTTCATGGGTTCTTGAGCTCCTCCATAGATCTCCATCAACCTCCTCAAGCAAGATATATAAATGTGAGTTTCATTAGCTTTGATCGAAAGTCATTTAAGCCTTGTTTTTACTCAAACACCGCATTTTGCCTCATCTCAATATAATTAATGTATTTAACTATACGTTTAGATAATATATGCAAATAATATATGCAATGCATACCATTTGAGATAATTGATGGTTAATATATTTTTATTGATGAAAACTATATTTTTAATAAACAAAGAGCTTCCATAGATTGAGGGAAGACTTAAGAAATGAAGTACTATATATAACAATAATAATAATAATAATAATATACAGAATCTCATCAGTCCCCAAAAATCTTGTCGATTAGAGTATTTGATTTTCACATGGTATGATTATTCATTGTTTTAATTAATTAAAAAGCAAGCCTTATTTTATTTTAATAAAGGTTTAATTTGATTGGGATAATAAGCATTTATAACAGCTACATTCTCTTCCCTTTATTCTCGTTCCATCACTTCAATTTCAGCCCTAATAAAGCTGTGCAATTAAGATAAACTCAAATTCTATAGTTTAATACATTATTCATTTTTACTATTTTTTAATCTCTCTTAGTCAACGTCTAATTAATTTACATTTGAATGATAGTTATACAAATATTAAAAGAAAAAAAAAACTAATTAGATAATATGAGTATTATTTAATTTATTGATGACGATTCATGTTATTTTGTGGATATTCTATATGTTCATTATGCATTAGTTAACTTCACTAAAAAGTCAAAAGAATGGAATTCTACCCTCATACTAAAAAGAGAAAAAGATGATAATAAATAAAACCTATTGGTCAAATTGTAGAAATAGAAAACAATCAAATTACCCAAGTGTCCTTTATATAAAATAAGGCTTCTTCTTCAATCTTTCCTTCTAAGCCAAAATCATAGAAAAACACCACAAATAGCTGTTTGTGTTCGTATGTGCAATCAAAATAAAAAATTTGAAGGTGGTATCACATTTGTAAAATGTTAGGAATAAAATAAAAATTAATCACGCGTTCTCAAGATAGGTACCAAGAACATTATTTTAAGTTATTCATTTGATATTTAGTTTATATATATTATTGCCTAATATAATTAAGAATCCGCAAAAGTAGTTTAATTTTATACTTAATTCAAATATCTATAAACATTCAACAGTCAAAACCAATATAATTATTTGTTTGAAAATGAAACATTTAGATTGAAGAGGATGAAAATAACAACAATGAGCTACAAAATCTCTATATTTAGATTTATGGATTATATGATATGATATGAGTTGTATAGAGTGGGGTTAGGATTGTAAATGTGAACCAGAATTAGTGGGTCCCTACTTAATTAATTTGTACAACTATTGCTGACTTTTATTCTTTTTCTTTTTCGATTTTTTCAAATCCAATTGTTCAACATTATTACAACGGTCTATTGTTTGGACCAATATTCTTCCATTTCTTCTATTATAAAATCATAAAATAGAACTTACTGATCACATTAATTGATTAAATTTGTATTATTCAATATCATATTAAATTTGATTGTTTTCCTGTAAAAGAAACACTGCCTTGTTTATGATTATTTTCAATTTTCTTTTTTGAATGAACTGTAATTATTTTTCAGATAAAAGCTCAATTCATCAAAATCATTACTTTTTACCACGTTCTGTCATCAATGCACAGTTAATAATAAAAACCCAAAAGATGATTCAATACCATTTTTTCTATGTGTTCAAAAGAAGTGAATATGAGGCATTGAAAATTCTCAAAGGCAACCTTAAGAACGATTTTGTCTTGACCCACTTATGTCAACATAGGAGTTTAAATGAACCAACCATAGGCTTTACACGACATTTTCTGTACAAAATCTAAAAGATTACTGCACAAATAAATTGATAAGAATAAGAAAGTATGATTGAAATTTGTACATGGTAATTTTCATAAGTTTTTTACTGATACAACTCAAAAGTATAGAAGAAAGAGGGGAGAACTAATTAACATCAGGTCCAAGTAACAATGACATTTTTCACAGTTCATGAAGCCAAGTAGAAATGCCATTCATTCAATAATGGTGACAACGTCATGCAACCCCCCTAGCAGGCAGGTCAAGTTATCAAGCTGGATCAAGATGGAGATGTAATATTAGGGAGGGGTGGGTGTTCAATGAAACCTACAACCGGACCAACCCTACCCAAACTTCAGGAATTTGGGTTCGAATTAAATTTGGACCGTTGCGTTAACAAGGCCCATGGGCCAAGTCAATGGCAATTTGGGGCTTGCAAACAATGGAGGAAAAATATAACAAACTTGATAGATTATGTTGTAAATATAGGTGAATCGATGATAGACTATAAGAGTATATCATCAACGATAAAAGTTTATCACATATAGATTTTGCTATATTTACAATTTTCTAAAAATGTTGCAATATACTTAACTATTATTTCTAAAATTACCACGAATCATGATTACTATCCAAATATCATTTATAAGGATAATTTTATTTTTAAAAAATAAAATAACATTGGAAAACACAAAACTTCACTAAAAAAAAATTAACATTCAGTGGATTGAATTAAATTTGAAAACACAAGAATTAAGGATAATAAAACTCTAAATTAGAAGGAAAAAATAGGAACTGGAAAAATTATACCATACACAAAATAATTTTCTCACGATCTCGATTACGATAACATTTTTTCAAAAATTTTATGCCACATACAATCGTACTCTTTAATCCGTTTTAATCCGTTTTATTAGATTTTAGTACATTCAATTAATGTTTTTGAGATGATTTGAAACCAAAGACATATGTTTCTTTTACAGTGGTTGCACACTTATTTATTTATTTATTTCTTTCAATTACGACAATTACTAGTTATTTAGAGACACCTCCATCTCAATTCCATCTCTTTCACACATTCTTTAAGAATATGGTTTTACCTTTTTCTGTAGAATGAAGTTAGGCATTAGTCTACAACCTTTCATACCAAGTTTTAAAAAGTAAGTAAATAGTAGACATTAATTTTCCAACAAAGGACTCAATCAATTTCAACATGTTTCACAATAAAGTTAAAAATAGGTAGAAATGATAATCACTTTATAAGACTTGAAACATTAGGTGGGTCCAAAATTTTCTTAATTCATTAAATTAACATAAACCCATACTCTGAATTGTTGACTTAAGTCAACTATACATCTGTCCCAAATACCTTTTCTACAATTTCCCCCCTAAGTTTAGATATATTACCTCAAAAGGAGACCTCTATTGAGCTAATGTACAGATTAAGATGTTATTTTTTTGTCTTTATTAAGGAGTTGCATCTCAATAATATAGCCTACAAGTATGCAAACTCATTTAGAGTGTGAACTAACAGTGCATCGACGACATGTCGTTCAATCTCCATGCATATTTCTTCCAACGCTTCAGATTCATCCACATTCTTAATCTCAGCCGTCCATTTTGCCTCTCTTATGTCTTCTTCTGCCAATCTGCATATCCTTTCCACCAATTCTCCGTAATCGTAAACTCTGTTCTTCCCACCAATTTGCCTCTCTTCTGTAGAAATTCATAGTTACAAAAATTTACATTTTGAAAATGAGATTTAAATCAGTTTTAAGATAGTTTAGTAAAACCAAAATTAAATTGAACCTGAGAAATCGATTCTGCCGACATCAAGAACCGAAACTGGACTGGAATTTTCCGAGTCGGGTTCGACGTCGGGTTTTCGTTCGACGTGTCGAACATTCTTCTTCTTTTTCTTGTTGAGCTCTGTTCTAATGGCAGCTTCCTTTTGCTTTGTGGGCTTCTTCTGAATAACAGCACTCTCATTTCTAGGGATACTCTGTTTGCATTTGTGTTTACATGAAGGTAAAACAGAGAAGGAATCTTTATCCATGCTGCATTTTTTACTCTCAGTGAAGTTCTTTCTATTTACCCTTCTTGGCTCATCTTTAAGCTTCGAAATCTTCATTTCATTCCTCCCGTTTTCTTTCTTCTTCTTCTTCTTCTTCTTCAAATCGTTACTACTCTGTTTCCCTTCGTCAAAACGCTGCGTTTCGGGTTTTTTCGAATTGGATTCAATCACATAACTATCGAAATAATCCTTAGTGTATAGAACAAAGTAATCCTTGTGTGGGTTCAATGGTGGGACCTCACGGAAGGAAGCAGAGGTTCGGATTCGGCGGTGGTGGGATTGGTTGGAGTCGAAATCAAGCAAATAATCAGCGAAATTCACGGACTTGCTCCGCGAGACTGCACCTGGTCTGGCTCGGTGGTTCGGGACCCAATTGGAGTCTGGAAGCGAACTCAAGCCCATCAGTCGAGCCACCACGCCGGGTGTGGACTCGGCCGATTGAGCCACGAGTTTGGGCTCTGTCTTTGGTATATCAAACTGTGATTCCTTTAGAGCTTCAGATGGGTGAGTGGGAAGGTTGCCGGTGCAAAGAAGGCGCCTCAGGATGCCGGAAAAGCAGCCGGAATTGGAGTGGGCGGAGTTGGGCATTGTTAAAAATGAGAGGAGAATGAGAAGAGTAGGGTTGGTAGATAGAGAGAATATAGAGAGGATTGTAAGAGGTGGTTTTAGGCTTTTAGTGGTTGAATTCACACCAGAAAAATAAAAAGGGTAAAAGGGAATTGTAAAGGTTGTGGCAGTGGCAAATGGCAATGACTGACAAACCCTATCAGCTAATACAAACACTATACAATAAAGCTAATTATGAGCTTAAGACAAACTTAGCTTTCATGCCTTTTGTCTCTATCTTTCATAACCTCTTTCTACAGTGAAGAGTAAAGGAAAAAAAAAATGAAAACCAATTTGCTATTCTCATTTCTCCCATTATCTTTCATCTCAAGTGTTTTTTCTTTTAAATTGGAAATCAACCACGTATAGAGCGATGAATTGATTGTCATAGTTCATAAGTTGTGATATTGAGTATTTAAGGTGCATACAATATTAATACGAATTATAATAGAGTAAATTATTTTATTGTAAGCTATCATGATTAGAGACCAACTATTATAATTAAAGTTTTAAATATACATGAAGTGAATTAAAATAATTAAGGCAAACATTGTCTTTCGACTTAAATTTTTTTAGGACTTAAAATCAGGATCGAAAATCTATGTAGAATAATGGAAATTGAGCATGAGTCGTTGCTTTCATACGGTTTACTTTATTCCATTGGATTGGATGTTTCTCATGAAATTAATTAACGTTTGTTTAGTCCCATTTTGATTTATTTTTCGCACCACATGCCGTAGTTGTTGACTTCATTGCATTCTGTCTGAAGACTCGGGCAGAATTTTGTTTGACCTGCCGACTTTGTTGACTCCTCGCCTTCCTTCATTGGGCCTTTTCTCATTTACAGATTTGGGCCTACCGAAACTTTGGGCCTTTTGTTTTCTTCAAGCCCACATAATACTGGGCCTACGGCCATTCGCCAATTTGTATTACTCAACTAGTCCTACTTATTTTTTATGACGATTTTACCCTTTCATTGCCTTCATATTTTCGTTTGTTAGATTTGCGTTTCCTCCCATATACATTTCGCCTTCTTCTCTCTTGGACTTCGAATCTCTCATTCTCGAGAGCGTTGCGTCGTTGATTCCGATGGATCGAACTCAGATGGTTCTGTTAGGGCTGCCGATCCTTTTGCTTTTTACTGATATTGTGAATCTTTTTACTCCTCCGCCTCCGAAACCTGCTGCAAATCATCCTCCACCTCGGGTTCACTACCAGCCTAAACCTCAATCGGTCATCCAGGAACCGCCTGAATTTCCTACCGAGGTGAATGATTTCGTGTTTCATTGGATAGATTTTGATTCTTGATTCTGTTTTTGTCAGAAACTAACTTAATTTGTTGTCTCGTTTTGGAATACAGAAACGGAGCGTGATCGGAGGAATTGGCCAGGGCAGCGTTATTAATATCAACTTCTGTGTTTCTTGTTCGTACAGGTAGGTAGTTCATCGTTTTTATCAAATTTTTGTGTTTATCTGTCTCATTTTTCGCGGGAAGTGAGTGAATCGTCCTGTGATTTTATGTTTATTGCATCTCTCATCGACTCTGATTACGCATGAAATTGCGGTAAACTTGTAGTTAAGGAAAACTTGATTTCTTTGTTTTGTTTTTTCTCCTTAGCACAGGTTACTTGGATTGACATAACTTTCTTGATTGAACGAACATTTCAATCTCTCTCTCTCTAATGGCTGTAGAGAGTCACTATGACGAAAATTAGGTTGTAGTCGTAATCTTTGCTGCTGCTGTTCTTCCTTCGATTTTTTTGCTTTTGTTCTTTGTTATTTTTCCCCTACAGCGCATGTCTCTTTCGTTATTTTGAACTGACTTCGGTGATTGAACAAATGTTTCGGTTTCTCTGCTCTTTAGTAGCTGTTTTTAATTTTTATTCGTAGAACATTGCTCTCTAGTCTCCAGACGTTGTTGAGAGTCATTATGATGAACAATCGGTTGTACTTTGGAATTTGGCTTCTTGTTGTTTCTTTTTAACTTGCTCGATTGAACGAGCCTTTTGATTTCTTTACTTTATATATATACTGGTTGCTGCGAGTCATTATGATGAAAAAATCAGTAATACTTTGAAATCTTGACTGTTGGTCTTTTATTTCTAATTTTGATTAGCATAGATTTACTTGTTGTAACATCCTCGCTGAATTAATATTAAATTTCTCCACTCTTTCGTGGTCGTTGAGAGTCATTATAGTGAAAAACTTGTTGTACTTTTCTTCATCGACGCTGTTCCTCGGTGAATGTGTCGCTTCTTGCTAAGACACGAGCCTTGAAAAACATAGTTTGAAAACGTCAATTCAGAAACAATCACTCAATTAGTGCATGGAAATCCATTTTTCTATGTTAGGTTATCTGGTTTGGAGAAAGATATAGAAATGGAAGTTTTACTTGACCTCCGCTGTTTGAGAATGTGATAGCATGAATTTATATAACATGTGTTAGTATTGCCGCTGATAAGCAACTTCAGTAGATTGTGTCTTGTCATTTTAAGTTCATTAAGGTTTAGAAACGGGTTGATGTTACCGAATTTTCAATATTTAGCTTTGGGATGAAGAATGAACTGGACACTGGATGATATGATTTTGGTCACCACTCATAGAGCATAAGAGTCGAGCACAAGGCTAATTAGAATTGAATTTACCTCATTTTTTGTTGTTGTTATTACAGACGATAGTATAAGAAAAGATTTCACACTTGATTCCAAGTGTACCAATAGATTAAGCCAATGTTCTTCATGGAGCATATATTACACCTTCCCTTAATTGAGTCAAATAAATATCTGATTGGCACTAAGTACGAGTGTTGGTTATCATGTAAAGTCTACAGGAAGATATAGTCATATTTATCTTTCAGTCTGTGAACTTTAATAATTGATCAAGAGGTTTTTTCTCCTACGAATAGGTAACATTTAAAAGCTGTGGCATATATCTTTAAAATGTAGTTGATGTGAACTGTAATGTTATCTCAATCTGTGGAAATGCTTGGTGTGAATGATATTTTACACTTCTTGTGGCAGAAGCACTGCAATAACCATGAAAAATATGCTGGAGTCGTCCTTTCCTGGAGTTGAAGTTATTTTGGCAAATTATCCGCCACCACTCCCAAAGCGCCTTCTTAGTAAAGTGGTTCCCGCTGTTCAATTTGGAATTATTGGAATAATAATGGCGGGGGAACATATTTTTCCAAGGCTTGGGATGGTTCCTCCACCTTGGTACTATTCCTTGCGTGCAAATAGGTTTGGAAGCATTGCAAGCACTTGGCTGTTTGGAAATTTTATCCAGTCGTTCTTACAAAGTTCCGGAGCCTTTGAAGTATATTGCAACGGTGAAATGGTAAGATTCTTTTGTAAGTCCACTCTCTTTTATTCTTTTTTTCTTGGTAAGATATCTATACTGATTATCCATTTTCTGAAGGTCTTTTCTAAGTTGAAGGAGCAAAGGTTTCCTGGTGAGATTGAGTTGAGAGATCTAATTGGAAGGAAACTTTCCGGGTTGAGATTTGTCGACAATTCTGGAGAAGTTTGGTCATAGGTATGTGATTTCTTGTGATCATTGCCATCAAATTAGCAACTGGTGAAGTCTAGTAGTCTAGATAAATCTAATCCAAGTTCATAAAAGCCAAGGGAGGAGGAGCTTGTCTTTAAGAGATTTTCAATTTGAATATGCCTCTTAGTAATATACCAAACGTTACTCCCTACTGCCTTTTTCTTACGAAATTGAAACCCTTAAAATTTCAACTTCGTCCCACTGAAAAGGAAATTTCTAATTCTTCTGTTGGTTTCATTTCCCAGTAAATCTTTGATATCATTTTGAATGCATTAATCCAAAATATATAAAGAAACAGTCTATTGCCATGGTAGGGTAGGTTTTATGTTGGTTGTAAGAAGCAGATACAGTAAATGATCAAGAAGATATTTTACTTGCTGCTGAAAATGTTGATTTGTAATATGTTTGAAAAATGGTTTTGGTAGCTATATTTTTTTTAAAAGTTTGACATTTTCATACAGAAACATTCTCTCACTAGGTATTCATAGAGTTTTGGAGTTGACAAGGCATGAATCGATATTTTTCATTGGTGGCACCTTAAACAAACTCCACTCCAACTCTTTGGTCTAGTATTGATTAGATGGTCTAATACACGTGATCATTTTTCCCCACTTGTATAGTTCTAAGAAATGCATTTTGATTACCATGCGGTTGGTGCAATGGGTAGAAGGTTTTTTGGGCCACCCACTCAAGTTAATGGGTCATGATATCCCGCCCATGTTTGGAGCTCTAAATAATAGTGTTATTAGAGCCCTAAAGTTATGTTTACACTAATTATGACCTAGTGTAAGAATTATTTTTACCTAAATAATCCGATAACTTACATTGATATGAATTGGATTAGGTTTTTCAAATTGGGTCGCAGGTTGATATGAATTGGAAATACCAACCCAGCTCGAATTAATATTATTAATTCAGCAGATCATCTCAGTGCAGGTTGTATGGTATTACAATTTGGGTAATACATGATCTCATTTTCTTAAACTATACAACTCGACAATCTATGGTTAGGTTTAGGTTTTGTGTTAACCCCAAAAATGCTTTTCAATTTTATGTTAAGTAAATTTTAAAATATAAATTTTTTTTAACCTTATATTTCTTGAAGTCTAATTTTCTTATTCTCTAGTGTGTCGCGTGCTTATTTTAACTACGTGAACAGAAAACGTTAAGCATTGCAGATCTTGATCCATATTTAGTGTAAACCGGTTTTTTCTTTTCTTTTCTTATTTTTCTAAAGACAGTCGCCTTTTTAATCCATTTCTTAGTTTTTAAAAATCGTATTTTTTCGGTGAAGAATTCATTTTCTAAAAAAGTTAATTTTTAAATTAGGAAGGAGAACTAACTGTTTTTAAAACATCAATTTTCTTTTGGTTTTTAATTTTTTGTAATAAAAAAACGGGTGCATATTGCGACGATTTCACTTGTTTTTTAAATTAGGAAGGAAAATTGAACTGTTTTAAAACCCTTTACCGAACAAAAGTATTCGCTAGAATTTCAAAAACAGAAATAGGAAGTATAAAATCCAAGTAATTTTTAAAATCCATTTTTAGATTCTTTAGTATGGGGAAATTCTTCTAAAAATCTTCACGTATACTAATCGCAATTAGAATTTATATGTTCAAAATTCAAAGCTTAATCTCCAGATTTATAATATGCAAACTTTTGATAGAAAACAAAAAATGAAACTGTCATATTCACCTTCGCACATACGGTCCTGCAAAAAAGGGCGTCTCTACATTTTTAACCAAAATAGTAAATGATGATAAAGAATAATCGGAATGCAATTTCTTGTGCTTTAAAATCTGATGCTAAAAATGAACTATATTTTGAGCACTGACAATCCAAAAAAAAAAGAAAAAGGATCAAGATAGAAAAACCAATTCAATCCTACAAAAGTAATCTTCCGTACTAAAGATTATATTCGTCCGTGTATTGATTTTAGAATTCTATAAAATAAATATATATCAATCCTATATCTCCCCCCACAAACGGTTTTGGTTTAAATAATATCTTATCATTCAATGCTTTAAATGATCAATGGTTTAATTAAAATAAAGAAATAAGCTTTTTTTAAAAAAAATAAAAGAAAATTACATAATTTAGGAAATATTACACAAGTTCACTCGGATAATATTCTCATCCTATAATTTTAAGAGAGAAAACAATAATAATGTAAATGGGGATTATACCGTGTAGTCTTCGGATGGAGGGAAGCTCTCTCTATCATCCAGAGCATTCATACCCTTCACAGAGGCTCTGCTTACCCAACCTGTCAAATGGGCTGGCTCTTCTCGAAGATTTATATGATCATAAAAGTTATTCACACGCTAGTAAAATAAAATTAACGATTACAATCACCAATTTGGAACTCCATACTCCAAATTACGAAGCCTGAAAACTTGGAACCAGTGGAGGTGGAGGTGGAGGTGGGAAGAAGAGTTGTGAAGAAATAGTACCTATGAAGGTTTGGTTTGATAAAAATCATATATGCCACCATTTTCGCTTTTCCATGGTCTTCACAAGCTCATTTGCCAACGAAGCAAAGTCTTCTGCTCCATTTCGCAATTCTTCTGTTCGCTTACTCAGTTTCTACATAAACATCAACCCAAATTTCAACACCTGATTTTCTTACTTGTGTGTGTGTGCGCTAATCAAAGTAAACCATGTACGTGTTAATAAATAACTCAGTCACCGCATGGCGCATGCAAATGAGTTTGTTTACTAAAATGAGGACAGATGTCCCTTCGCGTTATCCCCCACCAAGTGTGTTTCGGATGATTTTTTTAATACAATTTCATTTTATTTTATTAGAATTATTTTTTCTATAATGAGAAACAAGGAAAATATATTCAACAGCCTAAAGGCCTTATTAGGAGATAGGAAGGTTAGGCGTGAAGCAACTCAATACATACCTCTAGTTTTTCTTGCCTCTCCAAGAGTTTGTTTCTTGCATGTGCAGCAGCCAAAGAAGCATCCTACATTTTATTGTTACATTAGAAGACGAAATAACAATCAGTACTTGAAGCGAAGCAGTTCTCATTTGAAATTACCCCAGAAAATTTGTAAGTAGTTAAAATTTCTTCAGTTGTTCTAGTTCTAGGCTTCCAATCATCATTCCCATCTCCAAACAATCTTTGCCTTTCGGTTCTCTTTTCTTCTGCACAAACAGCAGCTCATAATTTACTGGCCTGAAAATACAACATTTAAAATCCTTTTCTTCAGAGATTCAGGTTTGGTTTGGTTATACCTTTAACCTCCTCAGATGAAGTAGATGCTGCTGCTAGTGGTTCATCGTCAATTTCAATATCATCTATTTAAAAAGGAAAGTTAACAGTGACCAAAAGAATCAGCACAAAACGAGAGTCTAAACTATGGGACTTGTTTAGAGCAGAACCTATTGTGAGTTCCTCAACTTCCTCTGCATTCTTAAAAGCTGGGGATGATGAATCTGAGAACGGAGTCTTCGAAAATATTTTCTCCAAATGGGCACAATAAGATTCACGTGTACTACAAAAATCCATGGTAGGCGTCATTTTCCCGCCTTTAAAGCCTTTGACAATGCTACCTAATATCCCCGCAGATGGAAGCTGCAGTAACACCTTTATAACTAGGGGCTGGAAGAAAATACTGAACGCTTTGAATAGGAAAAGGCCAAAATATTCTTTTCAAACCTGATTTTTCTTTTGATAGTACGAAACACTAAAAGCAGCGTCTGCGGCAGCAGCAAGAACTTTATCATGGAGACTAGGCAAGGAGTCGGGAATCCTTGAAACGTCACCTTACTAGTTATCATGGAGACTAGGTAACTAATATTGTTTCATGCCAGTTAACAGAACGTCACCTTACCTGAACTCATTTTCATTAGATAACACAGAGAGGAAAGCCACCTCGCCCCCATTGGCCTATTAATAAAAGAAGGATGTTTTAAATAAGCATTTAAGAGCATGAAGAACTTGAAATATTATAATTGCTAGCATACCAGAACGATCTGCCCTTGTTCAGAAGAACTTGAAATCTTGTCCATGTTCGCCTTAAAATTCCACATTAGAATCGATTGAAGAGAGCTTTCTTTCAGCAACTCTAAATCTGGCAAAGATCTAGCCAAAATTTGAAATCAGCAACAGCCATCAAACAAAGAGCAACGCAACCTAAATGTCTATGATTAATAAATGAGCAAAATTTATACGTCCATTCTGGTAGGAGGGCTTTCGCATAAATATAGGAAATCAAGCCGACACGTCTAATAACATTAGGACATTAAATGCAAAAGGTCAGCTTCTTACCTTATTTCAATAACACCAGATTGAAACAGCAATACCAATCCAAAATCTCTTTCTTTGATTTTAAAAGTAGTAGTCCAACAACATTTTGACTGTTTCACTTTACGAGTAGGCTTATTATTTCCCTGCCATGATAAGAGCCTTCACTTAACAAATGAAGCAAATGCAAAACAATTATGAAGGAAAAAAAGAGATAAAAATAACAGAAGAACCTGAATTATAGAGTTGACTGAGTACAAGCGCAATGAATCTTCACAACAGAGTAGAACATATGAATCAAGAAACTTTTCAGGGGATCGTGTTTCTTCTGCAGAAGAATGATGTTGGGATTCATGCAAATTTGATCCATTAGCACCATTGCCTGGATTGGATTCACTTTTAGTAGTAGGATTTTGGGATGACTCCTGGGTATGCTTTTCATTAGGAGATCCAGATACCGAAATACCACCCTCTGGATACAACAATGGAAAACATTTTAATCACAAAGGTACACACGCAAATTTTTTGTCTTCTTATAATCTTTGTCCAAATGGATATTGTACTTGCCTATAACATACATTGAAATCGCAACTGATTCCTTTTTCAAATGCCACGGCCGGGGGTTGATCACGTTTCCAGCACTACCATCATAAACATTAATCTTTGCATCCTTGGTTAAGATAAACAGTAATTCTTCAGCATAATTGATTGCAGATTTAGCTCCCGAGTGCCTGGGGCTCTTTAAAGGGCCATGAGTTGCAGCAGAATGTTCTTTCCAAATCATTGTAATAATGGGAAAGCTTGAGTTAGATATAGCCTCCGTAAAGAGTAAAACTGATGACGAAGAAACGTCAAGCACTGCAATCTGAGTAGAACACAAGCTCAGAGACCCTATCATAAGAAACTAGAAAGTATAGTTAAAGAGATTAGTTATGGGAAATCCTTACACGACCACTTCCATACCCCACACCAAGTTTAACTCCACATTTAGAAAACTGCAGTGCCTGAACTGGAGAATTCAGGAGAGAAAAGACAGCTCTACAATGAGGTCCTTTACCTTGAGGCAGAGTGTGAACTGTTGAGCAAGTTGACCATGTTTGTTAATGGATGATTTCTAGTAAACTTGTAAAAATAGGTACAGTTAAAAAGTAAAGATAATCTAGATATATGGCATATCATTTGGCATTGAAACACGTCAGTAGTATAGCAGCCTGAGATTCAAACCATTAACGAGCTTGCCTTTAACTGTTTCTATATATGCTGAAAAGGTTGATGTTTAATGCAGAGGCTCAACCATTCACATAGCCCATTACTCTCCTACCAATCCAAACAAACCTTGACAAAACGTAGGTTTCTCAAAATCTTTAATAATAGATTATACGACATGTAATTTTAATTAAACAGCGAAGTTTTAGTTTCAAATTTTCATTTGAGATGGTTAGCAGGTGAAGGAATACATTAGCCACAATCTAGAGAAGCTTTATTTCTTTTCCCATTTCTGAGAAAATAAGGCCAGATTTACAAATTAAAATACCTTCACGTCTAGAATCGGTAACAAAGTGAAAGTTTTTCTCATCAGCACCGCCTTTAAGGTCATAAACCCGAACCTATTCAAGTTAGTTTAGAAAGAAACAGTAAGTACAAAAGAATAATGGAAGCCCAATGTTATTTAAACAACAAAAGATTTCTAACCAGACCACATTCATTGCCAACAGCTAAAGAAGTAGTAGCACAGCAGAAATCCAATTTTGATACAGGAGCACTTAAACCAGCAACCTTTATACCTTCCAACTGCAAACTTTTGAGTGTTAACATAAAATTATCTTTTATCAGACGAACAATAAACTCATGGAGAACTCTAACCTCGCCATTTAAATGGCATATAAAAGAAAATACAGGATGGGTTGCATCCAAAACGCGTATAGAACCATCTTGATAACCTGCTAGGAATACCCTCTCCACCTTGTCATCTTTCGTTGTAGGTAACTGATGGGGCACTCCTCCAGTCAATGGCCAGTTTGCACTAGTACCTTGAATTTCCGTGGAACTAAGCTTCATCGAAGCTAGCTAAGAGAACAAGTTGGTGAAGTCAAGGGTGTATAACTGAGGGCAAACACACTGAGTAGAAGAAGGGAGGTTCAAATATATGGTAGCGAGTACAGTACCTCGGATAAAATCTTTGTCGAGAATCCCCCAGTGGGCAACTTAATAAACTTTGACGTGGTCATGGGTGGTTCTGCTGTGGGTATCATTGCAGGAAATTCCAAAGGTGAGATGGATAGTTTGCTGTTTGTCTTACTCTTACCTATTATTGCAGACAGCGTAGTTTTCTCGTAAAAGTGCAGTTTCCCAGGGTTTGTAAGCACAAAAAGATCAACTTTCGGATCATCCCCAGCAGAACCGGGACTTGACAACAAAATCATATCTGCAAAAGAGCCATGAAGTTTGAGTTCTGTACGACCAACACATCTCAAGACCTCCAATCCAGGGGACCACTCAATGGTTAAAACCTGTTGAAAGCCAAAACATAAAACTAGCATAACTATTAGTAGTGATGATTCCAAAAGAAGCATTTTGATCTTATAGATCATTACTAAAAAAGTCAACATTGTATCTCCTTCAGGAAAAAAAAAGGCGAGAAATTAAAGGCTTCAAATACCTACCTGCACAAATCTCATTTAACTAGCTATGCAGTCAAAGAAATGGAAGTTGTCATTTTCTACTAAAATCTTACCCTTCCAACAACAGTATAAGTATGCTAGGCCACCGATATTATTTAAATATAGCAGAAAAAAGAATAGTAACAGAAATATCAACCACGCAAGATTATAGGAGAGATTATAGGGGGAGAGAATATCGGGGGAAATCTTTTACAATAAAATAAGGTGAGCAAAACAGATTAAAAGGGGAAAAAGGAGGAGGAAAACGGGGGAGAAAAATATTGGGAACTAGGAGGGGATGCCGTCTTTCGGCTCGGAATTTCTTTTTTTATTTTTGTCACCTTGTTCTAATCGGTTCTGATTAGATTGAGGTTTAGCTAGGAGTGTGAATTTTTCTTTGATTCTTTGATATTGTAATTCGTACATTCAATTCAATAAAATAAGATACTATCAGTATCTTTACAAATTGGTATTAGAGCATTGAAACCTGGGAGAATCCACGCTGATGGCTAAGAAATTAGAAGAGAGGATGGATCTGGTGGAACAGTAACTTCAGAGGCTTTCGATCATGGATGAGAATTTGTCGCTGATGGCAACAAGCATTAAAGAAATTAATACTCAGATTGATAAGCAGCAGCAACAGCAACAGATAATTCTAAAGTATCTTGAAGGAATTATGAGTGAGAATTCGGCGGCTGGAAAGATGACATAAGGCACGACAAGCCAAGCAAAGAGCAGCACCGCAGGGGTATCCACCGTAACTGACGAAGCCAAAAGGGTGAAGATGTCTGAGGAGGACAAACCAATGGACCGGAGCAAATTTAAGAAAGTGGAGATGCCAATATTCAATGGGACCGACCCCGATTCATGGTTATTCCGAGCAGATAGGTATTTCAAAATTCATGAACTGACCGATTCGGAGAAACTCACCGTGGCCGTTATCAGTTTTGACAGACCTGCCCTGGATTGGTACCGTTCGAATGACGAGCTAGAAGCATTCACAAGTTGGGAGAACATGAAACAGAGAATGTTGGTCCGATTCCGAACAATCCGAGATGGGTCGCTGGTGGGAAGATTTTTATCCATTAAGCAAGAAACGACAGTAGAAGAATATCGAAACAGGTTTGACCGACTTTTGGCCCCAGTAGCCTTTCTGCAAACGGTAGTATTGGAGGAGACATTTATGAATGGGCTTAGCCCATGGTTGAAGTCTGAAGTCGAGACGCTGGAACCGGTGGGGTTGGCCCAGATGATGAAATTAGCACTAAAAATTGAGAACCGGGAAGTGGTGAGACGAAAGTGTGGACTGAGTAGTGCGTATGGAGGGAAACAGCAACTCAAATTACCATTGGCAAAACATACAGCACCACCAATAACTAACGACACACAATCGGTGGGAAGTTGGCCAATGAGGACCATAACATTGAAAGGAGCCGCGGCGGGAGAGAATCGGCGGGAAGGCCAAACAAAGAGATTGTCCGATGCTGAGTTCCAATCACGGAGGGAGAAGGGGTTATGCTTTAGGTGCGAGGAGAAATATCATGCCGGACATCGATGCAAAACCAAAAAGCAAAAGGAACTACGAACGCTGGTGGTAAAGGAGAACGGGGAGGAGTTGGAGATTGTTGAGGAAGATTATTATGAGGCAAAGGCTGAATTTAAAAACACAAGTTGAGACTGTGGAGAACCTGAATATTGAATTGTCCCTTAATTCAGTAGTGGGATTGACTAGCCCGGGAACAATGAAGGTGAGAGGAAAAATAAACGGAGTAGATGTGGTAGACCTCATTGACTGTGGAGCGACTCATAATTTCATTGCTGATAAATTAGTCAACTCACTGAATTTGCCAACCAAGGAGACGTCTAATTATGGTGTGATCCTAGGTTCAGGCACGGCCGTGAAAGGGAAGGGAATTTGCGGGAGAGTGGAAGTATTATTGGGAGAATTGAAGATTATTGACAGTTTTCTACCCTTGGAGCTAGGGGGGTGGACGTAATTCTAGGTATGCAGTGGCTACATTCCTTAGGAATCACAGAGGTTGATTGGAGAAACCTAGTTTTGTCTTTTCAGCATGAAGGAAGGAGAGTCATAATTAGGGGTGAACCCTAACCAAGAAGAGAGTTAGCTTGAAGAACATGATGAAGACATGGGAAGTGGAAGATCAAGGGTTCTTGGTAGAATGTAGAGCGCTAGAAGGAAGGGCAACGGTGGAGGAGTGGTATGACGAAGAAATAGTGCCAACCGTGGAGAACACTATTTCATCTCTGCTTAACCGATTTGAAGATGTGTTTAAATGGCCGGCAAAGTTACCACCACCAAGGGAGATTGAGCATCACATTTATCTTAAAAAAGAAACAAACCCGATAAACGTTCGACCTTATCGGTATGCACACCATCAGAAAGAAGAGATGGAAAGGTTAGTGGATGAGATGCTGCAGTCAGGGATCATACGACCGAGTACTAGTCCTTACTCCAGCCTTGTATTACTGGTTAAGAAGAAAGATGGGAGTTGGCGTTTCTGTGTTGACTATCGCGCTTTAAACAATGTAACTATTCCGGATAAATTCCCAATTCCGGTGATAGAGGAGTTATTCGATGAACTAAATGGGGCTAACATGTTCTCCAAGATAGATCTGAAAGCCGGCTATCATCAGATAAGAATGCAACCAAGAGATGTAGAGAAGACTGCTTTCCATATACACGAGGGTCACTACGAATTCTTAGTAATGCCATTCAGTTTGACCAACGCTCCAGCAACCTTTCAAGCCTTGATGAATCACATATTTCGACCGTTTATGAGGCGTTTTGTTTTAGTCTTCTTTGATGATATTCTAGTATACAACAGAGGGATAGAAGAGCATGTGCAACATTTGGAAGTGATTTTTGAGATCCTAAGGGAGAATGAACTCTATGCTAATCTTGGGAAATGTAGTTTTGCTAAGGCTCGCATAGGCTATTTGGGGCACTTCATTTCGGAACAAGGCATCGAAGTTGATCCTGAAAAGATTCGAGCCATCAAGGAATGGCCCATTCCTACTAATGTCCGCGAAATTCGGGGATTCTTGGGGCTAACTGGATATTATAGGAGGTTCGTTCATAACTATGGCAGTATGGCTGGACCGTTAACACAATTATTGAAGACAGGAGCTTATAAATGGACCGACGAAGCTAATGTGGCCTTTGAGAAACTAAAGATGGCTATGATGACATTGCCGGTTTTAGCTATGCCAGATTTCAACTTACCATTTGAAATAGAGACTGATGCTTCTGGCTATGGAATAGGGGCTATCTTAATTCAGGCAAAAAGACTCATAGCTTACTTCAGTAGAACTCTATGTGCTAGAGATCGAGCAAGACCTGTGTATGAGAGAGAACTGATTGCTGTGGTTTTTGTAGTGCAACGTTGGAGACCATACTTGTTGGGGAGGAAATTCACGGTGAAGACAGACCAACGATCGTTAAAATTCCTCCTTGAGCAAAGAGTAATTCAGCCCCAATATCAGAAGTGGATCGCTAAATTGTTGGGGTACTCATTTGAAGTAGTTTACAAGCCGGGATTGGAAAATAAGGCAGCTGATGCCTTGTCCAGAGTTCCTCCAACAGTGCACCTAAACCACCTGTCGGTTCCTGCTTTGCTTGACTTGGCCATAATCCAGGAGGAGGTGGAAAAGGATCCAGTTTTGGGAGAAATTAGAAGAAGGATAGAAGAACAACAAGAGGGGATTCCTAATTTTTCATTACAGCAAGGAGCATTGAAGTTCAAAGGGAGGGTGGCTCTTACAAAGACTTCTTCCTTAATACCTACAATCATGCATACGTATCATGATTCGGTATTTGGAGGGCATTCGGGTTTCCTACGAACTTACAAGAGAATAACAGGGGAATTATATTGGGAAGGTATGAAGAAAGACATCAAGAAGTATTGTGATGAATGTTTAATCTGCCAACAGAACAAGACTTTGGCTCTATCTCTGGCTGGGTTGCTTATGCCTCTTGAGATTCTAAATGCGATCTGGTCAGATATCTCAATGGATTTCATAGAGGGCTTACCAAAATCTGCTGGATGGGAAGTAATTTTTGTTGTAGTGGATCGATTGAGCAAATATGCACATTTCTTAGCACTGAAACATCCTTATACCGCACGGTCAGTAGCTGAAGTATTTGTTAGAGAGGTAGTTTGACTCCACGGATATCCTAGATCAATCGTTTCTGATCAGGATAAAATCTTCCTCAGTCACTTCTGGACGGAGATGTTTAAGCTTGCCGGTACTAAGCTACATAAGAGTTCGGCTTATCATCCACAGTCTGATGGGCAAACGGAGATTGTGAATAAAAGTGTAGAAGCCTACTTGCGATGCTTTTGTGGGGAGAAGCCAAAGGAATGGAGTAATTGGTTGCATTGGGCAGAGTATTGGTACAATACCACATACCATAGCTCGATTGGAATTACACCATTTCAAGCCGTGTATGGCAGACTGCCTCCCCCATTGATTCAATACGGAGATATGGACACCCCCAATTCCACACTTGATCAACAGCTGAAGGAGAGGGATGTGGCCTTGGGAGCTTTGAAAGAGCACTTACGAGTAGCTCAGGAGTGGATGAAAAAATATGCGGATTTGAAACGAAGAGATGTGGAATTTCAGGAAGGTGAGTTGGTATTCCTCAAAATCAGGCCGTATAGGCAACTGTCCTTGAGGAGGAAGAGGAATGAGAAGCTTTCACCTAAGTATTTTGGTCCATACAAAATACTAGAAAAGATTGGGGCCGTGGCATATAAGTTAGAACTTCCGAGTTCGGCAATGATACATCCTGTGTTCCATGTGTCTCAGTTAAAAAGGGTACTTGGGAATCATCAACAAATACACCAGTTGGTTCCCTTTATAAATGAAAAGCATGAATGGCTGACTTTGCCGGAAGAAATTTATGGATACATAAAGAATCCAGCCACAAAAGACTGGGAGGTACTTGTCAGTTGGAAGGGATTACCGCCACATGAAGCCACTTGGGAAGACTGCAATGATTTCAGACCGCAGTTCCCTGATTTCCACCTTGAGGACAAGGTGGATTTAGAGGAGGAGAGTGATGCTAG
The DNA here is from genome assembly GCA_025688845.1 of Cucumis hystrix. NCBI lineage: Eukaryota > Viridiplantae > Streptophyta > Magnoliopsida > Cucurbitales > Cucurbitaceae > Cucumis > Cucumis hystrix. The sequence continues at coordinate 27,284,731 of CM046886.1, forward strand.
GCCACCGATATTATTTAAATATAGCAGAAAAAAGAATAGTAACAGAAATATCAACCACGCAAGATTATAGGAGAGATTATAGGGGGAGAGAATATCGGGGGAAATCTTTTACAATAAAATAAGGTGAGCAAAACAGATTAAAAAGGGCAAAAGGAGGAGGAAAACGGGGGAGAAAAATATTGGGAACTAGGAGGGGCTGCCGTCTTTCGGCTCGGAATTTCTTTTCTTATTTTTGTCACCTTGTTCTAATCGGTTCTGATTAGATTGAGGTTTAGCTAGGAGTGTGTGAATTTTTGATTCTTTGATATTGTAATTCGTACATTCAATTCAATAAAATAAGATACTATCAGTATCTTTACAAAGTACAAATGATATTTGCAATATAATTACTGCTAGAGATGTGAAGATCATCTAACGATATTCTTTTATTTATTAGCCGTATCCACGCATATAAAGGAGCCATAGAAATGACAAAGAAATGTAAAGGAGTGAGAATGAAACAACACACCGTTAAAACTTCCTCAGATCCTATCTCATCGCCACCATAGATGAATAACTGTCCATCACAATTGTTAGGTGCTCTACTGTTTCCAGACCAATGCAAGACAATAACAGGAAGTCTTTTCTCTGAAGATGATAATTGTAATCTAACAATGTTTTTAGATGATGGCGAACCTTGTTGACCTCTGCCAGAAGCAGTAATTGATGTTTTCCAGAATAAAATATCTCCATCTACATATCCCACAGCGAGAATTGATCCGTTGGAGGATGCCCAACAGAGAGCACTTATCTCTTTATCTGCTAAACTATTTTCCAAAGCATCAATCGGAACATTATCATCCACTCTGCTTGATGGTTCAACAAGTTTATCGTTCAACTGCAGGTCCTTGCCACCTCCAACAAAAAGAACTTGACCTCTTGAGACGTCCCAAAGTAAAAACAAGCCATTTGCAAATGCTATCAACACACTGAGAGAGTATCACAAACTGAAATTAGAAGAATTTCGTGTAGAGTTAAAAAATATAAAAGATAAAACTAAACAAAACAAATTGTATCCAAATGAGGATTATTTCAATTATTTTAGGGTATAACTATAGCCTTTATAGAATTTGTTTTAAAGATAATTTTTCATAACCACAAACAAATGACTGTGACAAAATCTTAAAACAATAAAATTATGTAATTGGTATTCAATACAAACATCAAAGTTTTTAAATCCAAACGTCAAGTATAATACATTGAAAAATAAGATGGGTGTTCAAATATCAAACTTAGTGAAACAGAAATATTTAACTTGTCAATACTTGGGTCTTCTTGAATAACAAACAGTCGTGTCCTAAATTTTTCAGAAATGCTAAATCATCAGATTCATGTACCACTTATCCATAACCATTTTCATGATTCTCATGTAATATACCAGCTGACTGTTCATTATTGGCAATAGAAAGAATGTTAACCTTTAGTAACAACATTTCAAATCCAAAAGCAAAGAAGATAATAAAGTTCATTCATTCTGTGCAAGTATCTTGCCTATTCCCAATAGAAGAGTGTTGGAGAACTCCAATGATGGGTGAGGGCTGATCATCAGGAAATGAACACCCTGCGACATCTAAGGAAAAAAAAAAGGTTGAAGAAACAGTGAATGGTCATAAGCAAGAAGGAAAGTACAATGCACCGAACATCTGAGTTATACACTTTGCTCATTCAATTGTTCCCCGCTATTTCACTTTTATTCATTTGATAAAAGATCACCTCTGTAATATGGAATTACCTACTGAGATAAAATACATCAAGCAGGACATTTGTACATGAATGGACCAGGAGCAGAATTATACATCATGCAATTCTACAAACTAGAGAACTAATGTGCCCAACTGAATGAAACAACAGACATTACCACCGATAGAAGTTGCAGAAATACGGTATGGCAAGAGCATAAGTTTCTCATCTTCAGGATCAAACTTGACAACTGACAACAAACCATTCTCATCCCCGACATACCTGCATGTTATTGATTAATTGCTTACTTCTTTATTTTTTAAGTAACAACTGAACAGATCAATAGAAAGCTGAATGAATAGATTGGTATACATGAAGGGGGAGCCACCAACGATGGAGAATGCGGTTATATTTGATTCCCACTGTAAACAGCATGCTAAAGACCTGCTGTCAAGACTCCAGACCTGCCATGCAAAAAAGAAAAAAAGCTACTACTGGAACATTTTCTTGCACAGAACGTGCATTCACCTAAACACTTACAGCATTGTCTAGCCACAAAAAATAAGCGACCTAAAATATTCTGTTACTGAGGAATAACAATTTGTAGACGCTTTCAAATCCCAACCAACTACTTTCGTCACAAGACTGCAGAGAATTGTTTGCTAATACTATCTCAAAATACTACTATAGATAACCAGTAAAGAAATAAAAACCAACATTATCCCACTGCCTTAAAATTTTTATTGACGTTCATATATAAACTTAAGTAAACAAAATAGCGAGTCTTAAAATTGTTATAAACGTGATTCATGATATGGATATGAAGGCTAGTATCACATCGTGGTTATCAAGAATAAAAAAGTTCTGGGTTAGTGAAGATTCAATACCTGAATTTCATTGTCATTGGAGATACTAACTAAATAACCTTGATTTGTTATAAACTGTAAAAAGGAATGCATGATCAGTTTCACTGCTGCTAAAACAGGAAGAAGTGAGTTTATAAATTCAATTTTAAAAACTGCAGAAATTCTACCTCTAAGTACTTGTAAGGCAATTGGTTTGGGGACATCAGAAGCCCTTCAATACCACCTCCACCTATCACTTTTATTCTTCCATCTCTGGCATGAAAAGTTCATCTTTCAGCTGAAATGATGACTTAATTTTTCCTGGTCTAGATTTCTACTAATACACACTTCAAAATAAAAAACCCTCACTCATCCAACTTTAAGGTGCCTAAGTTGCACAGGATAACATCACGATTATCTTGCAGAATGTTATAAGATAGGCCAAAAACAACTTAGTGGCCAACTCTTTTACACCAGTGCGTGTGAATACCAGATCAAACAGGAAAAAAAGGGAAGAAAACAAGAACGTAAAAAGCAGGAGACAACACATTCCATACTTCAGATGCAGGCTATAGGACTCATTTCAAACCTTAATTTTAGATTCATCAAAATTTAAAACTAACGGCAACCAACTCACAGTGTTGCAAGGGCCAGTAGCCGCTGAATGGAGTCGAAAGCAAGAATTGATGCTGTTGATGGGATGCCATAGTGAACCGTGACTCTGAGTTTCAAGTCCTCCGGAGTTAAACTACCGCGCTGTACAGCATGCTAAATGGAGAAAATATGAAAACAAACGGTCATACCGTTTTTTTTATCAGTTAATAAACATTGACGATGGCTCAGTGATCGAGCGTAAAATAGCTAACATCATTGCACACACACACACACAAATCATACGCTAGAGAAATCGCGAGTTTGTAGCAGTAAATTAGAATGCAAAAAAAAAAGAATCGATGCCTCTTCCTGTTTCATAATTGACCAGCAATACTTATAATCTGCGCAAAACTGAAACGAGTATATCTTCCATTCCTCGCACACGACTTAAACAATATAACCAATGTTTAGTTCCCTAAATCCTAAAGAACGTTAAGAAGTCGCTCTACAGATTGCAGATTCGATGATCAAATGGAATATATCTTGTGCGATAGACGAGATATTGAAAAAAAAAACGCTAAGATCAAGATAAAGATTCGTCGCCTCAACATGTTACGGATTTCATCAATTTTAAGTAAAGAAATTAAAACCCTAGGTCATCTGCATTATTGTTCAATTCGAATACGGCAATTCCTGTGGAAGAAGAATCAGGCAGAAGACGAAACCTGAGAATGATGAATGGCCTTTTGCAACAATCGTTTGGCAAACATGATTTATCAACCTGACTCCGGCGATTTCTTCCTCGACAGTATCTGATCAATGATCATTCCGATGATAGCTGAAGAAGTGAATACATCGGTTTTCACTCCCGAATTTGTAGTCAATGGTATTTCCACTTGCGTTCTCTCTTCCAAAGATTCTTTGAAGACCTCTTCTCCTCGTATATATATTTAATTTTTGCGCGCGGAACGTCATCTGTTAGTACTATTTTGTTCCCCTTCTTTCCTTCTTTCCTTGCCCTCCCTTTAACTATTTTCGAATTTATTTTTTAAAATAAATAAATGTATTTATTTACTTTTTTCATTACTTCGTGGTTCGTTGAATGTTTCTTTGTTGATACAAACATATTTCGTAGCTATATTCTTCTTTTATTGTAACAATAGTCTAACTTATCTTATGCGTACAATCAAACTTAGCGTATGCATGAACTAGTTATGAAGGTTTTATCAAACCATTGGAATTAATTCTTCGATACTATCAAACTGTAAGGCTAAACTGTAATTTTTAAAATCACATAAAGTACTTTGAAGAATTGATTATGGGACTAGTAAGTGAATTTCCACCAACTTCTAGACGGTATCTCAAATAGATTTATGGAGACTAAACTTTAACTTTATCCAAATTATTAAGACTAAATTTGTAATTTGACAAAAAACAATACAATATATTTGTTTTCAATGGTATATTTCTAGCTACTAAAAAAACATGTATTACCACTAAAATTTTTAATCAACTCAAAATATGAAAAATTAGAAGGAACAAATATCGCAATTTAACACATTTGTGACATAATGCTCCTATGAAACAAATATACATTCATCTTTTTTTTAGGTTACAAACACAAATATTTTCTCACTTTATTCAAGCATTGTTACCACGCAATATATTATTCAATACAAGCACACACACAATTATATATTATATGTCTTTATTCATGTAGTTACGTTTTTTTATTATAATTATAACGTTTGCAAGTCAAATAATAGTACAGATTCTGATCTCAGGTTCACGTGTAGCTACCTTATGTAGCAGTTCTTGTTGTCTTTTCTGTTGTTCTAGCACTTGTTGTTGCAAATCAGTGAGTTGTTTAATATTATCTCCATGTTGTTTTTGTAACTCTTCAAATCGCTCTTCAGCTTTACGTCTTGCTTCTTTTTCTTCTTCTATTTGCTTCTCAAGCTTGCTTTTTACTACTTCCAGTTTTTCCTCGAACTTGTTTGTAAGAAACAAACTATGTGTGAAGGCTTGTCCTTCGTTTTGATCTACCACTTCTTTCACTAAATTTAAAAGATTGTTCACTTGTTCGGCCTTCTTTGTTCCACTCCTAGTTTTGTTGTCAAAAAGTACTCGTCGTCCTTTACAAGCAACCAGAATATCCTTTAAGGGAATGGGACAACCAAGTAAGTAATCATCGAAGGTGCTGTTGTCGTCGTCGTCATCATCGAATTCGTCGCCTCCAGTGAAGACTACAATAGCATAATCCACGATCTTTAATCCGAATAAATTTTGTAGGGTTTTTAAGGTGGCTTCTTCTTCTTGAGTGAATCGATTTTTCACTGAGAAAATTAAAAGAACCGCATGAATGCCTTCCTTTACTAAATCCAAACATTTCACTATCTCTCTCATGACGTGTTCTGTTCCACGGGATAAATCAAATAGACCTACACAAATTTGTTCATGGAATGCATTAGATCGAGAACTTATAGTTAATAAGATTTCATTATTTGATTGTTTTTGGATTTGTTTAGGTCTCATGATTTATAAAGATTTCCGTTTTTTCGTTTTTTTAGATTTTAAAAAATGTGTTTGTTTTTTCATATTTTCTTTATGTTTATAATAAATTATAACTAATTTATATGTTAAAAGGGTTTTTCCAAATATAGAAAAATTGACAAATTATGTACACTCCATAAAACAAACCTAACAAAATTTATTAGACTTGATTTTTCTATTAAATATAAATATTTTATATAATTCTTTTTATCATATATTTTATTATCGTAATACATGAAAAAAATACTTTCATTAAAATAAGTTATTTCTTACCCGGAGTGTCAATGACATTTATTACTTGTCCATCTGTTCGTACGCATGTTTTCAACTCAGAAGTACTTGTAATGCCAGAAGAACTTCTCTTTGACTCGAACATCTTCTTTCCAAGAATACTATTTCCAGTTGCACTTTTTCCATTTCCAGTACGACCCATTAACACCATGGTTAGTGGAGCAATGTTCGCCATTTAGTTAATATTTAAAACGATGTTATTGATCACACAACACAAGAGATGAGACTTCAAGAAAAACCTAAATTGGATGAAGTGGTAAATAAATAATAATGGATTTATCCCTTTTTATAAAACCATAAAACTTACCTGTCACCGTCACTTTGATTACTACATTGAGATGCAAGCCAAACTCCAAGTAATTCAAGTATAAATTCTAAACTTAGGCATCCGAGATTGACCGACTTAAACACATCCAAAAGCCGAATATGGTGGATTGGTTATATAATTAACGAACTTTTACCAAAGGAAAGGAATCTCTTTGTACGATATAGACCAAAGAGAATTCTTGGTGCTTTGGGTTAGTTTGCTTAAGTTTTCTATTATACTTTTACATTTGGTGTTTTTTTAAAAAATATAACAAGCCGACAAAGAACATTTTTAAAATTAAAACGGAAAAAACTCATAAACCCATAAGCACACAATGTAAAATATCAAAATTATCCTAGTCAATCTGTGATAAATTGGCCACATGCATGCGATACACGAACGATCATGTAGATTTTGATACATGATCTCGGGCATACTATGCCCTAAGATGCTCTGGGATGAAGAATTCTTCCAATAGTTATTGAATCTCGGGCCTTAGTGGCAGCGAGATGGCTCGGAATAAAAGAAGTTTGCATTTATTTTATTCGATCTTAGTATACATTATCTCGAGATGGTCCGAAATGAAAGACTTTTGTCTTTAGTTATTTGATCTCGAGCTTTGAATGCACTGAGATGGCTTACGATTAATAAACCTCAAGAAAAATATAAATCGCAAAGACATATATGAAATTACTATTAATACATGGTTATCTTAAAAGTGAGGAAAGCATATATTTATTAGCTTAATTTATACATATATATTGATTATTTTAAAAAATTCCAAAATAATAATAATATTTAGGTAAAACATATAAAAAATATTGTAAACTCTAAATACATAATTCATTTACAAGCCATTTTGATCTATGTTTGGTTGAACAATCTCTAATAGATTTGTTTTCAAATCTAACCAAATGAACAAAAATATTTACAAAAATATAGCAAAATTTTAAAATTTATCAATACAACGATACACTAATAATAGACACACTGTTATCGAATGTCTATTAGTACCTCTTATAATTAAGCATCAACTACTCTACGCTATATATAAGTAATTTTTTTTCATGATAATATATCCATCATTATATCCTTTAATTGTTTAAAATTATTTTATAGAACCACAACCAAACATAAACTCGTGTTAGGTTCATTTAATAACCTAATGTGTAAATATCTTCCACGATAAAAGTATATGTTAGATCATATAAAATGGATCTTCGAGTACGTACTGATTTAGTAATTGAGTGGACGATCAGAGTTAACCAAAATTACTAAAAAAGTTCGTGGGATTAAGTTCATTACTACTAAAATTAGTGTTCAATTATAAGTTTATAACTATCGGATTGATGCGTGTATTTAAGATAATAAAAAAAAAATGGTAAAATATATAACATTATTTGACAAAATATTTACGCCTCATAGAAAAATCAAATGAATTTCGTCTTTTAGTAATTTTGTTTTATGGAAGGTAAATAGTTTGTCAAATTTTTCTATTTTAAAAATATTGTGCGTAGGTTAATTAGATGAATTGAACCGATTTTCAAATACACGCGTTAGGCTAGAATTAATTTTAAAATCTTAGGCAATAACTAAAAGATCATATACAACATGATTAATACAATTCATTATATAGATTTATTTTCTTTTTTATATTAGAAAACACGACTAAGGGTACACAACACAAAGATAGCTGCATTTTATTCATAGAGAGTTTACTATAATTATTTTAAAATGCATATTATTATGCAACATATATTATATGATTATTTTAATTAATTTATGTAGATGTGATACGACACGATATGATATAGTACATATAGTGTTTGGAAGTACTCAAAGAATAGGACATTCTTTGACAACTTTGACTTCAACTGGCCTTCGAAGCACTTCAACTAGTAACTTATTTTGGTCTCGAATTTGATCATCAAATCGCTTTTGCATTTCTTGCAATTTCTCTTCCGCTTTGCGTCTCGCTTCTCTTTCTTCTGCTATTTGACTTTCAAGCTTATTTTTTACCTCATTCAATTTCTCCTCAAGCTTGGTGCTATGAAACAGGGTGTGTGTGAAAGGATGACCTCCATTTTGGGCAATCACTTCATTTACCATAGTTAAAAGATTATTTACTTGTTCGTTCTTCTTTGTTTCGCTCCTAGTTTTGTTATCAAAAAGTAGGCAACGATTGTTGCAAGCAATCAGAATGTCCTTTAAGGGTACAGGAACGTCACATAGGTATTCTTCGAAGGTGACAATGTTGTCGTCGTCGTTGTCAAATTCAAATTCATCACCTCCTGTGAAGAGGACAATGGCATAGTCCATAATTTTGAATCCGAACAAGTTTTGTAAGGTTTTGACAGTGGCTGCTTCTTCTTGAGAGAATCTATTCTTCGCTGAGAAAACCAGAAGAACAGCATGAATGCCAGTATTGCTGGCCAAATCGATACACTTCACTATTTCTCTTGTGATGTAATCTGTTCCCCTCGATAAATCAAACATTCCTGCACATTACACCATCAGTACCTATAAGTTGTTGATTAGTTGTTTTATTATCTTTAAATATATATATATATATATATAAAATACTTGTTTATTTAGTCTGTAAGTTATGTATTGTTCTATGAATAATATCAATGTAATTATATGCGTTGAAAAACACACCATCACTGTATAAACCTTGGAACCATTTGTCAAACCACAATAAATAAAAAAATACAACACTTATTTTCTTTAGTGTTGTTCTCATCATACAGTAAATTTGTATTTTGAATCTTTATACTAATACTACTGGAAATCTGATAATATTTAACACCTGCAGTTTTGAAATACTTGACAATTCTAATAAAAATTGACAAGTTTCATGAAAAACGTCAAGAATAACAAAAAAGTGAATTTTTTTTTTAATACTTGACAGGTTAAAAACGTCAATATTAGTTTTAATTTAATTGACATTTTTTCAATGTCAAGTAACACATACTTATGTACAAGTAAAATAAAGAATCAACTATTTAAATACTTACCTGGAGTGTCGATGACATTTATTATTTGACCATTATTCCGAGCACATGATCGTAACTCAGAACTTCTTGTAATGCCCAATGAACTCTTTTGGGACTTGAACGCTTTCTTCCCAAGAATACTGTTTCCAGTTGCACTTTTTCCATTTCCAGTTCGACCCATTAACACCAAAGTTAGAGAAGGGACATCCGTCATCGTTATTTGTTTAAATTTAATTATCGATTATGTTAATTAATTAACCACGAAATTAAAGAAGAAGAGAAACTGCAAAATCCAAATTGCCTTGAATATATGCTGCAGTAAAAAAACACAAACATTTCCCCGTTTTATAGAACTGTAAAACTCATTGTCACTGTCACTTCTCTTGCTAAAATTGAAGTGTAATCAAAGCAAAAGTACTTTAGGCATAAATCCTAAACTTATTAAGTTGGGTATTTGTTGAGAATCCTACCATTATCTTAAAAGATACTTAGGTTATATTAATTAACGTGCAAAGTTGAAGTGGTGGCCATATTTGTTTTTGTTTTTTCTTTTCCCTCTATATCTATATTGAGGAAAGAGTTGAATTCTTTTTGGGTTTACCAAATTCAAAATAATAATAATATAATATAATAATAGTAATAATAATCTTTAAAAAAATATTTTGTTTTAGTATTCTAAATTTAGCTTAGTTTTTTCAAAACATTGATAGAATGTATATATATATAACTAAGGTCTACGCAGTAAATGGAGTGGATAATTTACGTGCGAATTTTCTTCTAAAAAGAGAAGGAGATCAAGAAAGGAACAGTCGTACAAATAGAACAAAAGCATGAGAACGAATTTATTTGCTCAAGCTTTTAAAACTTTTAATCATACTCTTAACATATATGCTTTCTTTGAATTTAACGTAGCAGTGTTCTTGAGTTGTCGTTTTACTAAAATTCTTAACTTGAGTTTCATGAGAATCAAATGCATGTTTGGTATTGAATCGATCAAACTTCAATAGTTAAAACTTAATTTATTAAAACATTGACAATGCACTATTTAATTGTCTATATAGAAAGAGATTTATATTTAGTAATATGATTTCTTTCTATACCTTAATCATGATTTATCGTGGGTAGATATGTTTATTAATAAAATATTAAAAGATGACATTTATTTTCTGTCAGTAAAACACTTATTGTTACAGTTTTTTAAAACTGTCATAGAATGATATTTTACAATAGGTGATACTATAACTGTAAATAATTGTCATGAATTTTATTTATAATAAAAAATAATTATCGTCGTAGATCATTGTTATTGTAGTGAATAATGTCAATAAACAACCTTTGTTACTGTTCTATCAACATGCAAATTAAAGAAAAAATTGTGTAGAATTAGTCCAAACAATGGCTCAAAAATGCCACGTGCCTACCTCAATGCTTAGAGCAAACAGTAACGAACCAATGGAATATATATCAAACTAAAACATTCAAACTTCAAACCTCTCAAGGAGTGTTCATGTTCTATTTATAAGTTCATCTGCTCTAATTATCACAATTTTGGGTTTTAGAATCTATTCAAGACTTTTTTAGGATTTTTGGACCGATAGGATATAGTATGTTTAATCTTGACTTTTATACTCAATTTTAATTTCATCAAATTTGATTTTGAATTATTAAAACTACATTATCAAGATTGAGTTAATACAAACATATGTCCACGATAAAATTTTAAAAATCCTAACATTTTTTATTTAATTAATAGTCTAAAGTCCATGTGAAATATCAAACTTTAAATATCATTTTGGTTATATATATATACTTTGAAATTTATTAATATGTACAATCTTTACTTTTCAATTTTTTGATTTTAGTCTTTGTATTCTCAATAAATTTCAAGTTTAGTACTTCAAAATTAATTTTGTTCGAAAATGGTACTAAACTAATTTTGTTCGAAAATACAAAACGTAAATTTATATGTTATTCAAAGTTATAGTAAAAACGTTGATGTGAATATATAACAATAAGTTTTGGAAAATCAACTATAAGTGCAAAAACGGGAAAATTGAAAAGTATGTATAGGAACAATTTTAGATATTTTATCCAAATAAATATAACATATATGATATATATGTTAACAATCCATTATTACATCAACCATTTTAACATTAGAAGGCACACACAAACACATCACAGGTGACAGATGCCTTATTCAAGCAAGGTTTCAATTACGTACATTCAAATTACACACACATATATATAATGCATTCAATCATATATATTAATTGATTACAATAATGTTGTTTTTAGAATAAGAGTCTAATTAGACGTTTAAAGCTTCTAAATATAGATTGAATTAGAAGACGACGTTCAGATTGTTGCTCAACCTCGACGGGTGGTGGCCTTTGAAGCGAACAACGTAGCAATTCGTTAAGCTTTTCAGTTTCGTCATTATATTGTTTCTGTATTTTTAGTGTTCTCTCTTCTACTTGACGCCGCGCTTCTCTTTCTTCTTCCAATTGTCGTTCAAGCGTGTTGTTTACCTCCAACATGAACTTTGATTTTATGTCAAACCATTGTTATTATATTCAATTAAGTTTATCTTTTATTATTGAGATTCACGTCTTTAAAAATAAATAAGAAAAAAATTACTTTAAATGATAAAACTTTTTAAAAAATATTTATAAAATATGAAAAATTTTCAAATTTGATCGGTAATTAAGTACTAATTGACTTCTATCAATGTTTAATATGATACACTCATAATATATGAAATTTTGCTATATTTTAGTTAAACTATGTTAATTATAGAGAAATTATAAAAAATAAGAAATTTGACAAAATATTTACTACATATAACAAATTTTTAAATTCTATCAATAATAGACATTGATAGACACTGATGTGTTTCTATCCGTGGTCAGTGGTATTGATAGAAGGTTTTCATTTTCTATCATGGATAGAATTCAATTTTTTTTTTATAATTTGTATAAATTTTAATTTATTTTACTATATTAAGATGTTGAAACAAAAATGAAAAAATTAGTAACAAATATTGTTAAAAAGAGATTAAATATTTGTTAGCTTTATATATGATAATTGTTCAAACTCGTTTATAAGATTGATTATTTATTTTCAACTCAATACAATAGTCAATTTCAATATTCAAAATTCAATAGTTACCATAAAAAAAAACTCTCGATTTTATCAAATTGCGCACACTTCTAACTTATTTAAACTTAAAATAGTTAATAATGGTGAAACTAACCGTAAGAGTATTTTTTTCTTCAAAAAAATTAAAAAACTCTTCAAAGTTGATCTGTAATTTTAGATTTTTCAAATAAAACATTTTGTTTAATTAAAGGTAAGGATCGTAGGGCTTACCTCATTCAACTTTTCTTCAAGCTTGGGATCAGAATTAAAATCTTGTGTGCAAAAATGTTCAAGCTTTGTTTTGACTTCATCAAATTCCTTTGCAAGCTTTTGGTTAGAAATCAAAGGAGGTTTGTAGGGCTGTCCTCCATTTTGGTCTATAATTTCCTTCACCAATTCCAAAAGCTCTTTCACTTGTTCATCCTTCTTTTCTTCACTCTTAGTTTTGTTGTCGAATATCACACACCTATTGTTGCAGGCAGCTAGAATGTCCTTCAAAGCCTTAGGACATTCACGGCTCAAGTAATCTTCTATGTCTTCGTCGCTCTCGAACTCGTCGCCTCCAGTTAAGATTACAATACTGTAATCCACAATTTTTGATCCAAATGTATTTTGTAGGGTTTGAATGGTGGCTTCTTCTTCCTGAGTGAATCGGTTTCTAACCGAAAAAATTAAAATAACGGCATGGATGCCTTCACTTCCCAATTCCATGCACTTCATTATTTCCTTTGCCGTGGATTCTGATTCATTGGATGAATCGAACATTCCTACACATTTTTTTGTAATTTGTTGCATGGTGTGAGAACGTCTCAAAGATTATTATTTTGTTATATTCTTAATTTAATTATTAGTCTAATTATTATAATAATTAATTTCAGCCAAAGATTTTGTTTTATAAAATTTTGTTTGTTTTCTCCCCATTTCTAACTCTAGTATTTTATTTTTCGAATTTTGGTTTTAAATTTGGAAACAGTAAAATACTCTTAAACCAGTTTTGTATAGAAAACAAAAGATGGAATAATGGAGGTTTGTAAGCTTAGTTTTTAAAAACAAAAAACAAAAAATTAAGGTCTCATTTGGTTTTTTTTTTTTTTTTTTTTTTTAATTAAACAACACTTCTTAAAATTGAAAAAGTAAAAAAATTGAACTCTCAGCCAAAGTTTAAGATCTACATATGTTTTTTAATTCCAAAGCTTTTGATTTGATTGTTTAGAATATTTGTAAAAAATATGGAACGTAACCAAACAAGAAATTTAGAGATGAAAATGGTATTTAATTATATGATATATAGTTAAAAAAAAAATATTACTAATTAATTAATAGTTATACATACCAGGAGTGTCGATGACATTTATTACTTGCCCATCATTCCTTACACATTTCTCCAACGTTGAAGTTTTAGTAATACAGGATGAACTTTTTTTTGACACGAACGCCTTCTTTCCAAGAATATTGTTTCCTGTTGCACTTTTACCATTTCCCGTACGACCCATTAAAACCAGAGTTAGAGGAGGAACAACAGCCATTATTATTTAATCAAGTATTAAATTTCTGTTAGGCTAAAAAGAACGAGAGAGTTCAATTGATCATAGGGTGCAGTAAAAAACAAGAAGAACATGTTCATCCTTTTATAGAACTGTAAAACTCAACGTTACCGTCACTTTAATGCATTAAATTGAAATGCAAGTCAAGGGAAAGTAATTTAGGTATAAATCCTAAACTTAAGTACCTGAGATATTGACTGACTTAACAAGAACACAGGAATCCAAATGGAGTAACGAATTTTCACTAAAAAGAAAAGAAAGGAATTTCCGTACAACAGAATAAATCTTTAGTTCTTTTTAGTCAGATTGATTTCGTGTCATAATTTAGTTCTTTTTAGTTGGGGATTTTGCCCCCTCTGTTTTCTCCTTTTTTTTTCCCCTCTCTTTCATCACCATCACTTGGTTTTCTCTTCTCCCAATTTTTGTTCTCTTTCCATTCTGGAATGCTTCTCGTTTAATTGCATGCAGTTTCAAATTTCGAATTGAATGCATCAGCAAATTTAATCTGATTTTTGTTTCTATTATTTCCAATTCAATGAATAAGTAAATTTAATTCGAGTTTTACATCAAAGCTTGATCGAAATTTAAAATTTCTCTCTTTTTCTTAATTTGTGCAAATGAAGTTTGACTAAAACTTAGTTATTACCAACGTTGGCGCAAGATATATTGGGGAAAGACGAAGAGAAGATTATCACTAACATAGAGAGATAATATATATTAAATCTTTTTGCCAACTCATTTAACATATGTTATGTCCACATCAACAACCAACAATTAACAGTCAATTAACCTCTAGAGATCATTTAAAATGATTTTTCAATTTTCATGAACTAAAGTATAATTTTTGAAAATTTAGAGATCAAATAGACAATATATCTCAAACTCAAGAACCAAGAGTGTAGTTTATCCTTTACATTGACTTTTTCTCTTTTTTTCTTTTTTCAGGTTAGAAAATGTCGTATATAATTTGAATAAATTTTTAACAATGGTTAAATTTATCCTTGTTCTTTACTAACAACAAATAGATAGCAAAAAATTTTGCAGCACGAGATGCCACATCATAAAAGAAATTATATATTATAATCATTTTTGCCGAATTAGTTCGCTGATTAACTATATTTAACCGTCACATCATTTTTTTCTCGTTAGTAAACTAATTTAAAACTATTTTTCAAAATTAGTAGATTTTGCTTTTTTGTTTTTGTATAATTTACCAAAAACGTGATACATATCTTAAAATTGCGTGCCCGATAGTTCTATCTCGGATTGCCGTATCCATATCAATACAAGTAGCCACATGGTTCATTCGTGTCCTTTTTACCGGTTCGAATCGGCGGTTCTGCTATTTTTCATTGCACTCAAATCTCTTTCTTTTCTCTCTATTGTTGATCTCCAATTAACAAGATACGAGGCTCGTTTCAGTTCTCAATCCAACTCCAGTGTTATAGCTTCTTTTTCCAATCATGACGGTTGACGCTAAAATGAATCGCCAAGGTTCTCTCGATTCGTTGACTCCGAATTTTATTTTCTCCTGTTTCTTCAAAAAAATTATGATTCGTAGTTGAAATTTTTGTTTACATTTGATATGATGCTTGATCCATGCTATAGCTAGTTTTGTTTTTTCTGATGTCATGTTGTGACTTGGATGTCAGATTGAGGATCAATTTCATCTATTTGATTGATTTCCGTTTTTTCAATATCCTTAGAGTTTGATGGTAGTATGTATGTGATTGGAAATTAGTGTGTTGAATATGTTTGATCAACAATCTACTTCAGGTTGTGCCTCTGAGATTTGTTGTACTTGTGATTTAGCCCGCATTCGGGTGTACTTCCGTTATTATATGTTTCTGACGTTTGAATATTAAGCTTTTTATTCTTCTGTAAATTGATGAAATGTTGCAGATGATAATGATAAGGACAAGAATGCAAGAAGTTCCTACTTCGGTCTACCTGCGCTGGATGTTTCTGTTGCATTCCCTCAAGCCACATCTGCATCCTCCTTTCCTCCTTCCGGTTGGCCTCCACTGCTTCTAATTCTTTTTCCGGCCATCGTTTTTATTCCTGACAGGATTTAGCTCATGCGTTTACATTTGGTCTAACTCCATCCATTTCTTCACATGTACATTTTCAGGGGAATTTTAGGTTATAATTTTGAGGAACATTGGCTACTGCTCTTACGTTTGTTTTATTTAAAAGAGAAAAGAAAATCTGTGTATTAGATATTGTTTTTATTTTCACTGACTGTAACCAATTAGTCTATGGACTAAGATTTTTGCTTTGTATTTTTAAAGATCCCCAGTCACTGCACCTTCGGGATCTAGTAGCGAAAGGGTATTAGGGTCAGCTGCATTCGTATGATTGTTGAAATTAAGTTTTTCGTGCTTTAGTCTCATCTTTTTATTCGGTCGTTTGTTTGTTTTCCAATATTTGAAATTTGCTTCTGGATAATTACAGTCTCGGACTTCTATCAGTTCAACGACCTATTGACTCCTGAGGAGCAAGCTCTCAGAAAAAAAGTGAGACAGTGCGTGGAAAAAGAAGTAGCTCCAATTATGACAAAGGTACTATTTTTTTATCCCACTTATCTCTTTAAAGGAAATGAAGCATGTTTATGTACTATAGGGGGTGTTTGGGGCTAGGAGTGAGCTATTATAATCCTAGGTTATTATAGTTTGATTAGAATAGTTTGTGTTTAGAGTGTAGATTTATTTAGTTTGGGTTATAATAGTATATGTTTGGTGTGTAGACTATTTTAGTTTGATAAGGGAATAGTAAACACTGTAGTAAAAAATAAAAAAGTGATGAATGTCAAATAGTAAAACTGTAGCAAATAGTAAATACGGTAACAAATTTGAAGTTTTGAACTAGTGTTTATTGTAGCTAATTGGAAACTTTTAAATAGTATTTATTATAACAAGATGTGGTTATTATAGTTCTAGATAATCTTTGTCCTAAACGCCCCTAAAAGATGGACTTTGTATTGGCTGCGAATTCCCCCTACAAGTTTCATTTTGTGTATGGTGTGTTTCTTTTGCTCATTTAAACTACAACTCTAAAGTTTGTTGATCTGGAAGTTTTGCATTTTCAGTATTGGGAGAAGGCAGAGTTTCCATTTGAACTTGTCCCAAAGCTTGCTAACTTGGGCGTTGCTGGTGGTACTATCAAGGTACTTGGTTTTTTTTTTGTTTCTGTTTCAACTCTTGAATCCAAGTTAAATTGTTTTAGTATATCTGAGTTTTTGGCCTATCAGGGTTATGGGTGTCCTGGTCTGACTATTACCGGAAGTGCTATTGCTGTTGCTGAAGTAGCAAGAGTTGATGCAAGTTGTTCCACTTTCATTCTGGTGCATTCATCGCTCGCAATGCTCACCATCGGTAAGTATTTGGAGTTACCTCTCAGTTATCATACTCTTGGAACTATACATTAGTGCTCTTGTTTTTTCTTAAATAGACATAAGGTGCTTAATGTTTGAGATTTCGTATAATTTTTATTGATCATCAATAATAGCTCTATGTGGATCGGAGGAGCAAAAGCAGAAATATTTACCTTCCTTGGCAAAGTTTGATACCGTCGCTTGTTGGGTATGGAGATTATTGTTCTTGAACCTAATATCAATTTCATTGCACGCACTTAATTTTCTGTCAATCGAACAATTCCTTTCCCCTTCTGTAGGGTTTGACTGAGCCTGAAAATGGAAGCGATGCCAGTGGTTTAAGAACAACGGCAACCAAGGTTTTACACTTCTCACTTTCTTGTCTGAGATTTTAGACTGAAGGAGTGACTTTCCAATAATTACTATAGTTTATCATTCTAAACTTTTTATATGTTATATGACACTGAGACAACCAGGTTGAAGGAGGTTGGGTAATAGAGGGGAGAAAACGCTGGATAGGAAACAGCACATTTGCTGATATATTGGTTATTTTTGCCAGGAATACAATTACGAATGAAATAAACGGGTAGGTTGAAGGTGTTATAAATGCTCCTCGCTATCGTTTTTTGCAATGATTGTCAAGTATTTATATAAAAAATGTATGACACAATTTGACGACTCCCCATTTCTCAACATGATTGTGAAACTTATAAATATGAACATTTTTTGCATTACATGTTTCCCTTAATTCTGCAAAAAGCTAACTGAGTAGCCCTCCCTGTTGTACTCAAGAAAGGTTTAAAGTCTGTCATGTCAACAATACTTCCAAGATGCCCTTTCTCCCCCCTCTCGTTTTAAGCAGTTTGTGCATCGTTCAAGTGCACATTAGGCCTAGACTCTTCCCTCCCTCTTTTCAATGTCACATGCTGACTCTGCGTGAAATAGGCCATTTAGGGGACAAGAAGAAGGCAACTACTTATGATGTTAACTTTTGCAATTATTTTACCCATATAATTATTTCTCATGGATTCTGGGTGTTCTTTTTTGGTCCTTCAGATTTATAATCAAGAAAAATGCCCCTGGTCTGACGGTTACAAAGATAGAAAATAAAATTGGTTTGCGGATGGTTCAAAATGGAGACATTGTAATGAATAAAGTTTTCGTACCTGATGAAGATAGGTTAGCTGGTGTAAATTCTTTCAAGGATACAAACAAGGTAAGTTTTTCTTTTTAATGTTTCTCTTATTCTTGTCTAGTTCCACGTTTCAGCTTCTATGCACGTGTTAAAAGTGAATCATACCTGCAAGAGAATTTATTTCTCGTGTCATTATTTCTCTTAACTCTTTCATACTTCTCCCTTTCTCAATACTCAAATGGAGGTATTTGGAACCCTTGTGTTTGATTTGAAATGTGACAAAAAATATGAATGATTGGTTTGCCAAATACTTTCACAATACAAGTTGAAGTTGATTGATGTGATCGAAAATCTGAAAATCAGTGCATTAGGCTTGTCAAGATAAATGTTCTCTTCTTGACTCTGGTTTCTTTTTATCAACATTTTTCCTAGTTCTGTTATTATAATTACTGCTTTATGGAGCAGGTTCTAGCGGTTTCGCGTGTAATGGTTGCCTGGCAACCCATTGGCATAGCAATGGGGGTTTATGACATGTGTCACAGGTACCCTTTTTCTTCTAATTGATCTACCGACTGCAAAATCACAGATTTATATTTCTAACGTCTACGCGATCCAGATATTTGAAGGAGAGGGAACAATTTGGAGCACCATTAGCAGCTTTTCAACTTAACCAACAGAAACTTGTTCTCATGCTGGGAAATGTTCAAGCAATGTTCCTCATTGGTTGGCGACTTTGCAAATTATATGAAAAGGGAACAATGACTCCAGGTCAAGCTAGCTTGGGAAAGGTTAGAGATCAGGGTTATCCCAAATTAACTTGATGAATACTAATTAATTACCCACTCCTTAATTAATATATGTTAATATATGTTTCTTATATTGGCATCAGTCATGGATCACTCTGAGAGCTAGGGAAACCGTTGCTCTAGGACGTGAGTTGCTTGGAGGCAATGGAATTTTATCAGACTTTCTAGTTGCAAAGGTTTGCAAATTTACTCCCTTCTTAATGGGAAATAGTTTCTAATTGAAATGTGAGTTTTGAAGAGTAAATGTTTTGTTCATGAAAAGCAATTTTTTTAAAAAACATTACTTCATTGGAGCATGAGAGGATAAGTGTTTTTGCTTTTTGCATTTTTTAAAATTAATCTTATAAAGATTACTTCTTTCCTACCAATAATTTTAACTAATCTTTCTAAAATTTGGTCAGAAAATTGAAGGAAAAAAAAGCAAAAAACTAAAAAAGTTCGTTCTCTAAAGCTTTATGTGGTTTATTTGGTTGGTATATTTGTCAGGCATTCTGTGATTTGGAACCAATATATACGTACGAAGGTACTTACGACATCAACACATTGGTAACTGGGAGAGAAATAACTGGTGTTGCCAGTTTCAAGCCTGCTGCTCTAGCCAAAAGAAGCCGCCTGTAATCTTATTGTTCATGCATGGTGAGCAAACCACTTATATATAATACTATAATATAATATATATCTCTATTCTATAAATAAAAACCATTATTTGTGTATGTAGTTAGTTTCGCATGGATTGCTCTACCAACTACTTCATCATAATATGTGAGTAAACTACTATTAATAAAACTATAGTTATTAATTATGTAGAGTTTAGGTTAAAAGAGATGTGAATGTTGTTGATTTTAATGTCATCTAATCGGTACTACTATGTTTGGAAGTCCTTTCATATCGCTCTTCTCTGTGATACTTAAAACTGTTGACTGTCCTTTATATCTCCCTTTGCCTTTTTTTGCTGTCTATTCATGGAGCCTCAAATGTTAACTACGTTTGCTTTCGTACTTCCATTTTCAAATTGGTTTTAAACGTTATGGTGTTATGTTTCAAATTTGCATTGACGTTGGAGCATCTAAATTAATATACTTAGTGCATCCTTATTTGATATTAGAAAAATCCTTCTTTATCCCTTTTTAAAATGTTCACTTTCAAACAAATGTGAATCTTGAGATGCCGCTGCTAGATACAATAGACATAAGGAGTGAAAATCGAATTAATTGCATCTAATTCTATTAAAAATTATCATGCATTAAACACCCTAACAAAATTGAATTAGGATATGCATCCTAACAAAATTGAATTAGGATTTATAGTAGCTCTGAAATGCGTAGTTGTCTACCATTCCTTGGATATACAATTGAATAAGCATTCTTGGGGTGTAAAATTGAATTAGGATTTATAGTTGCTCTTAAATTCGTCTACCATTCTTTGGATTTAGAATCGGATAGTGGAACCTTAAGGATTTGAGAGAAAGATATGAATGAAAATTAGACTAAGATTTGGGAGGATTTTGATAATTTTTTTCCCTTTATTTTTTTTATAAATAAACTAAATTTCCAACAGTTTCACACATTCAAAAAAATTCTTTACCAAAGACCTAACGCCTCACACCTCATTAGTGGGTTTGATGTTATCATCGAGTTTCCATTAGTCACCGACCATGAATTTCCATTTAGTCCTAATGAGCTTGGTGTTATAACAAGGGGAATTACTTTGACCAAGAGTTGGAGGAATTTTTTTTTTAAACTTATTTTTGTTTAAAGTCTTTTTCTTAAAAATTATTTAAAACACACTTAAAAACAGATTTTTGAGTAGTTTTCAAATTCTGTAAGTTATTTTTAAAATAATTTATTTTCTAAATTAAAATATAATTAATCAATGTATCACTGTTTTTATTATGTTTTAAATATATGTAAATCTTCATTTACAAGAATAGAATCATATACAACAATAACCACATGTATATTTTAAATTTGGTTGAAATGCAAATATTACAAAAATAAAAATAGCAATAAGACAAACTTCTTGTCCGAAAGGAGCAGTAAGACAAATTAAACTAAAATACAGTATAGATAAAGAATTTCAAAAAACAAAGAAATAACAAAAGAATTTTTTTTTAAAAAAATAAAACATAACAAAAGGAAGAGGTTAATAAACGTGGGGCGATTGGTTATCACCTTTTCTATTAAAAAATACATAATACAAAATTGAAACTTCAAAGGTGGAATACCAAGAAAAACAAACCTAAAGGTTAAGGAAACATTTTGTGGTATAAAATTAAATAAACCAAATGGTTAAAATTTTCGAAGTATAGATATTTTATTAATTACATAATAAAATCTATTGTCTATATTATTAATTTAATGAAATTTCAACCACCAATTTTATTTATTTATTTTTAAATACCTAAATATACACAGATGTGTGTGTTTAAGATAATTTCAAACCTAGTAAAGAAAAAAAAAAAGAGAAAATACTTTAAAGCTAACCTCATGAAGAAAAAGATATGAACACAACAAAAGAACATATTAAAGACGAAAAACGAAGTAGAACCAAAATATAATGATCGGTTATACTGAGTAATACCACAAACATCAAAATTTTCTCATGTTTCTATAGATTCAATATTGATTCAATGTATATCGATTCAATGTCGAAGTGAATGAACATACATATATTTTGATATCATAACGAAAATGTTGACAAAATATGCCTAACTAAATAAAGATATGATCAACTAAATACCATTTAATTGGACATAAAATCAATAGCTATAATTCTATAAAAAAAAAAAAAAAAAAGTGAAACACTCGTTCGATAATTTAAATATTTTACATTTTTTTTTCAAAAATATTCATACATTTCCCCGGAGAAACAAAACAACACACTAAATAAAAATAAAAATAAAAACTTTTCTGACCCTGATTCTATTTTATTATTGTTATTATTTAGAAAATCAAACGCAATATAAGCTTCTTCTTTTTTTCTTTTACTGATTTTGAAAATTAAAGTCTAAAACCATATGACCATTTTTTTCAAAACAGAAAGTCCTAATTTTTTTTTAAAAGAACCTAAAATTGAAAAAAGAAGAGAGGAAGAGAGAAAGAAAGAAAGAAAGATTATCGAACAGGATCTTTATCCAAGGCGACACAAGTGGGATCTCGTTTGGCATCTTCTTGCAAACCCAACGCTCTAACTCTAAGGTGAAGCTGAGCCACGGCGGCCAAAAATCTCACGGTCTGTGCCGGAGTTAGGATCTGTGTCACTTTTAAAGCCGTATCTCTTCTCAAAAGATCCGCACTCGCCAGCACCGACTGAAACGCCGCTTTTAACGTCTCCATTGCCGCCTCGCCGCCTATTACGCCGTCGTGGCCACCGTGCCGGAAAAATTCCAGCAGCGGCGGCGCGGCCACTTTTTCTTGAATTTTCGCCAAGTCATTGTTTAGTAGCCTTTCTTCGACCTTTGTGTCGTCCTTAAGACGCCTAATTCTAACCACCTGTTCGTCCGCGAGGTCGTCTATGGACTGGTTAACGAGCCGGACAATGAGCCCCGGGCGGAATCCGCCGATCCAGAGAAGAGTCTTCTCGTAGGTGGTGAACCAGGGTGGGGTGAAAACGAGAAAGATATCAGTTTGGGCAATTCTTGATTTCTTCTCGTAGTAATCCTCATAGTGGCTGAGGATTCGAGAGATTGAAACTTGGAGATCGCGGTTTTGAGGAGTGCCGTGTGCGGTGGAGAGAAGGTCGTCGAGATAGTTTCGTTGACGGAGGAGCCAAGCTTCAAAAAATGCTTTGAATGAGTCAGCATTGTAATGGTCCCCTGCCATTTACAGAGAGAGACAGAGAGGCAGAGTAGTTGGATTTTTAGAAGAATTTAGGGAGAGAAACATAGCCAATTTATTTGGCATTATCAATTTTCTTTGGAATATGAGAAAGAAAAACTACCCATTTTACGTTTTACATCAAAACTAGCACACTTTTGCATATTTTACATTTTTGTTTTTCTCACCGAAATTCACTCTAAAATTACATTAATTTTTCAATTGTGACAGAAATGCTCTCAAGACGTTTTCTTTCTCAATCTCTTTTCATCCTGCAAATATGTAAAGAAATTTTAAAAATACAACCAAAATCTCTGTTGAGATTTAAAACCCTATACTAATCTTGAAGCAAATATAAAACAACTCGACTAATATCTTTAAATAAGAACTGGGATAACATATAAAAATATCTTTTGTCCGTCTAAATAGTTTGCAAATGACCACAATAAGGTGAATATAGGTTTTTTTTATGTGAGAGAAAGGGGATGTGAATAAAAATTCATACTACGTAAAAAGTGTCTTCGAAGTTTCAGTTATGAGATCATTTTCGTCACAACCAAAAAATTCCAAATTAATCTTGGAATGCATTTTACTATGTTCACAAAATCTTGGTACAAATCTCCAACCCACGAAATTACATTATATCTCAAAGTCGATTTAGAGCTGAGATTATTACCTAAGAAAAACAAAAAATGTAAGTCATTTTTGTCATTTTTCCAATTTTCTTTTTGTCTGGTTTTATATCTATATATATATATATATAATCGGTAGAAATAAAGAAAACTTCCTTTGAAATTTGGGAGCAAACTTTCCTTCAAGGGGTCTCATGATTGTGTTAAGCTTAGCAAGTGGTTTATTATTTATTATGTATTATTACTTTAATTGTCAGTTAAAACAAAGGAGAACTCTGGAAACTTGGTGGAAATCGAGGAAGCTTTCCAGGTGGGTTTTGGCATCTAATTTTACTCTTTCTTTTTCCGAATTATTTGATTGTTGATTTTCGTATGATTCTATGAGAAAGAAAAATTAAAGATTTGTATTCAAATCTGCATTTTGGATCTTTGATTTTAATTAAACTTTTGTATGAAAACATTATAGTATAAAATTAAAGAGTGTTTTTCAAATAATTTTATTTGCATCAAATATGTTTAATTTTAGTAAAATCAATAATAATATGGAATTCAACTCAATTTAATGTTTAACTACGTTACGACAACTTTTAAGTAATTGAAATTTTTCTTACAGAAAATAATAACTAGTTAAATTGGATGAAAGTGATTTATATGTAGTACTTTTTTTTCTCCTTTTTTTGGTCAATTCAAACCTAATTGAGTAGATACCACCTTCAAATGACTCACGAACTATGTGTTCGATAGTTAGCTTTTGGTCTCAATTTTTGAATTAGTCACTATCTTTAACTTAACTTACATACTAATATTAACCGAATAATGAATGAGTTTAGAACATTTATAAAAGTTTAGTAAATAAAATATAACGTAATGTGTTTCGTAAAAAGATATGAACAAATAGGCAACCAAGTGTGATAGGAGAAATGAGGTTGGAACTTGGAAGAGACCAAAAAGTGGGGTCAAGAGGAAAGTGTTTGCAATAAGGAGAAAAAGAAGAGAGAGAGAGATTGAAGGGGCTCTATAGTGCTGCCACGTGGCGAAGATATAGTATGTCCAGCTGATGTTCATCGTAATACTAAGAGTAAGAGAGGCGGTTGCCCTAGGAGTCCGTATAAGATTCGACAAAACGGAATACGTCGTCGTTTGCAATTTGCAAGTTGCAAGGTCCTTTCAATGGGGTCCAATCCCCTTCCGAAACTCTTCTGAGTTCTGATTCTCGGCCTCACCCCTAACTAAACGTTTCCTTTTTAGCCTTCCAAAATAATCGACAAATCTTCATATCAAATTCGTAGTCTCTTTCCATTTCACCTTATATATATATATATGTATGTATGTATGTATAGTTATAAAAATGAAAAGAAAAAGAGAGAGAAGAAATCGCTCATGGGTTATCACAAAAGAAGAGTTTGATTAAAAATGATAACGTGGAGATGTTGAATGCATTATTAGAAAAAAAGATGTGTTAATGTACCACAGCGAGGGGAGTTTTATAGATTGCACACTAAGGTGTTGTGCCCACGTGCAAGTGTCTCATACCAACAACACGTGTAAAATTGTGTAGTTGATTTAGTGTGTAAATTTGGTCATATTTTTTTTTCTTTTGTTATCTTAATTTGAAAACGTATAAAGTAGATATAAATTATTAAGGATTGTGTGAACAGGCGGTGGAGCCATCGGCAACGTTGAACCTACCGGAGGATCTTAGCTGAGAAGCTGACACGTAACTCTACGGACAATTGGAATGGTTTGAAACTGCCAAGTAGCATCACAATAGATAATTACCAACTTTGCTTTTATTATTCCCTTAAAAAACTCTTATTTTATGCTCTTTTTAAAAATAATTTGTTTGTTTGTCATAAAAAAGAGAGAATATTCTGAAATGATTCGAAATCATGTTTTTAATTCATCGGATTTCATAGAATTTCATCAAAGTGTTGTAAAGGGTTAACCTAAGTAATAAAAGATTAGATTTTATTATTTCTGACTTGTGAAGTGTTTCAACAGTCTAAAGCGGTTAACCTAAGTAATAAAAGATTAGATTTTATTATTTATGACGTGGGAAATGTTTCTATCGTCTAAAGATTTTAGGTAAGGTATAAGTTGAGATAAAATAATTTATAGGCGAATGAACGAAGCTTAAGGACTTCAAGATGAGTGTGATTATCTTTTACATTTCACAATTCGAGACAATTTGAAAAAAAAATTTCTATTTTTAGTTACCTTCTAAATATTAAAATTTAAGAATGTTCGTGACAAAGTTGACAAAATATAAATAATTTCATTTTACTATTCTTAAAAAAAACCACTTTTCTTTGTTGCTCTTTGGTCCACAATTAAAACGACGCCCAAGGTTAACAGTAATTTTTATTCCCTAATAACACTTTTAATGTAGTTAGTTACCGATTAAACTGTCGATTGCAAATTTTTATAAGTATCAAATTCAGATCATTAATTTATATTACTGTAGAATTGTAATAATGGTATAAATTTAAGGGTTAAATTTTTATTATTTAGAAACCTAATATTTGTAATCATGGTTAATTTAACATTAAAGGCTCCACTTTTACGGCTAAAAAAATTGTGGTGCAGTTGAAATTTGAGAAAATAAAGAATAGAAAAAGCACATTAAAACTATGTTCTAGAAATTTCCTACTTGTTTTGTGAGTCCATTACCGTTTATTGACATGCATGTGAATGACATTCGATTAATTTAGACCTCAACATACACTCTTTCTTTCATTCCTTTTATTATTATTATTATTTTGGTAATTATCCCAATTGACCCAAGCTTTGAAGATTGAGCAACTTGGAATCTTTCAGTCATATTTTAAAAAAAGAAATGGTTGGAGAACCTTATTTCATGGGCTAAATCAACTCAAAAAGAATTGCATAAGTTATGATGTTTGTTGTGGTGTTCTATAATTAATGCAAAGAGAAAGGTGTATTTCATGTGTCGTAGATATATATATGTATGACAAAAAAAAAGTAATAAAAAATCTTTTAAGCTAAATTTATTAAATGAACTTCTTAATTAACACTAAATCCTAAACCTCCTAATTAACCATATGTAATAAAATCGATTAAAGAAAAAATGTGTATTTAATGTACAGTATATATGTAAATAAAAAAGGAATGATAAAAAACTCATATTATAATAGTCTTCACTCAAACACGTTTATAATAACAATTCCATTTAATAAATCTTTAAATTTTAAATTATGTGTCTAATAAGTTTATAATGATCTTTTAAAATTTTTTAAAGATGCAATTTAATTTTCAATGGATTCGTAGATTAAAAAAATTATAACAAAATGCAAAATTAAGGACTGAATTGACAAACAAACTTTAATCAAAATTTTAACTTAATATGGTATTAAATTTCTTACTTTAATGACTCACCCAAATAAGTCACTTCTATTTTTCCTTTTTTTTTTAAGTATGGTAATATATTCTTTTTTTCTTAAGTATTGTAATAAATGCAGGGATAGAAGTTAAACTTGAGACCTCTTGTCCATAGAGAAACTCTTGTATTTACTTTTTCCTTCAGAGAAACTCTTATATTTACTTTTTCCTTCAGTTTTGTGATGTAAATCAAAATTTAAAACAATTTCAACCAGATTATGAATAACAATAAATAACTAATTTCAGAAAAGTAAAAAAAACTTGTTTTTATTTGTGGGATTCGATCTTTTGGGAAGCACCTTGGAAGCATTCAAAGATATGTTCAATCTCTTAAATTTTTCCTCCTTTTCCCTTTTTTCCCCAAAATACTAATTTATATTTAAATCCTATTTCAATATATAGCTTATCGAAAACATCATGCGTTGAGATTAAAAAAAACTTTAAAATAGTCATTTTCAAAAACTAAAATCTCATTTTATAACTTTTGTTTTTAGTTTTCAAGTTTCAATTCTATAAAAAGAAAAACAAAATTTTCAATTTTTTAATTTAATATTTATAATTTGACATGATTTTTCTAAAACATTAGTAAAAACAAAGGGTAAACCTAAAAATTTAAGGGGAAGCAGGATTCTCGAAAAAGAAAATAAAAAACAAAAGAATTACCAAACCGTACCTAAACGATCCACCCACGAAAACTCGTGATACTTTTTAAGAAAAATTTTCAAAAAATTTATACTATTTTATTGCCTGTTAATCATATCATCATTACAACATTCTAGTTTACCACACCATCATTTATTTTGTAATTTTATTTTGATGTATCTCATAGCGAACTCCACATATTTTAATTATAATTTCAGTCTCAAACCTACTTGAAGTGGAAGGGAAAAGAAACTACATATCATTGCTTAAATAGATTTTCTATTTTCTTTCTTAGCATATTACGTGTTATTTGAACAAGAGTATCATATTAATATCCTAGATGATGAAGATAAAAGAGTTTAAGCCATCACCTCTTCCTTGCTAACGGAGGGGCATAAGGAATTGGAATAGATAAGACAGAGTTTATTTAGAAAGGAAGAATAAAAATCTTGTTTTGTTATCCAACCTTTCTCGTTGTCAAAATCTAATCAAGTATTCAAAACAAATAAAAGTGGTTTTTTTAAACAAATATTTGTTTATGTTTCTATGTTATCGATTGCAAAGAGATCGTGTGAAAATAACCATAATTTTTAAAAAACTAAATACCAAATAGTTATCAAACAAAGCTTAAAAAACACGATGTTTGGTAGATTTAAAGTATGTTTGGATTGATTTTCTAAGCGTTTATAAACGCTTTTTTTGTACTCACTTGTTTATAAACATTGAGAAAGTTAATCCAAGCATGCACCTAGTTTTTCGAGTTGTCCAACTTGCCAAGACGTGAGAACATGGAAAATAGCACCAAAGAACACACTATGCATTGTGTAAGGGGTCAATTACAGTAAATCAGAATTGCATTTCTGTCCTCCATATATAATATCGCTTAGAAAAATGTGGAGAGAGAACCGAACCTTTAACGGAGGCCGCATAAGCGAGGCCTAGAACAGAACTGTTTGCCATTTGCTTTGACCACTGCCATCACCCCAGCAGTAACACCAGCCCAAAGCACAGATGACATAAATTGCTGGGCATTCCTTCCCGCTATAAGAGAAAATCGTAGAACATATATTAATTTTAAATCATCCTAAGAATAGACAAAAGAATAATCTGTAGAAAATGATGACCATAACATTCATACCTTGCTGAAGCGTGAGCGATGTAATCGTCAAACCTCCAACCACTAGAGCTGATGCTACCGGGAGATACTGCATAATGAAGTAAATAAACTATGAGCAGGATATAGTTTTTAGAGAATACTTTGGCCCATAAACTTAATAACTCTCTCATTACTCGTATCATTCCACATTACGTTTAACGGTTCTCTTACTCGCATCATTACTTACAGATAGTGATTCAAATCCATTCAGCTGGAATGGTGAAGGACCATGTTTGTTGATACTATAGCGGCCACATATAAGATCTATTGCATCCTACACAAATTAAAGCAAAATACTTCTTTAGAAATGGAGCTCTATTCATTCGAACTGGATTTTCATAGACGTAGAGAGGCCTACCTGCCGAACCCCATCATGGAAATTATTCAGATAATATCTAGTAATAGCACTCATCCCATCTTTGATTACTCCGGAAAAAGTCTGCTTTCCATATCTACACTACGAAAGTTTCATTTATTGGAAGCACTTAAACAGTTTATTTTTTCACAATAATTAAGTTTTGAGTTAGGTTCACCTCACTAAGTCTCCTTTCAAAGCATGAGTACCAGCATACTCGAGACTAATCTCATCCCCTTGCTCAGCCCACACTAGGAAGATAATACACAGTTTAGTAGATATGTGTGACTTTAAGTGGATGAGACGTGATTGTTTTATATATAGGCATGCATGCAGACTTCTAAGCTCAGGGTCTATAGATAAGTTGAAACAGGAGGCATACACGTTCTAAATTTTGTGTAATCTTCATTGAAGTTTGTAATGCACTCGGCAGATGTTAGTAGTCCGATCCTCTGCAGTTGGTTGGTCAAAGATTTTTGAGCCAAGAAACACTGTTAAAGAGAGAAATAACATTAGATACGAAACAGGATTCTGGTTTTAATATGTGACATAAATTTGTTGAGGTGAAGTATATCCACTTCTCACAAACCTGAGTAACATTTGTTCTATCAAGACAATCGATGCAGTTAGATCTAATAACTCCTTTTTGTTCCTGGAGTATATTTCCTTCTGGATCTATGAGGAGGTATCTGCTCAGCTGGAACAGTAACGATTAAAAACTGAATTATGGATAGCCAGCATACCTGGTTTTTGCATTCTTAATATGTAAGAACTTGTATTCAGAATTTCCATCCACATTACCCTTGGTTTTCAAAATCTTCTGAGATTTGATCATATAAAAGCTGCAGGTTTTCAAACTTTGAGGTACCACATGTATGATGAAAATCAAAAGGGACATATCTGCAACAGATAGACAAGGGGCACTATTTCATTTTCTCGTATAATAAAAAAAAAAAAGTGCAAATGAAACCAATGTAGAGATGGCTGCACCATACAAATAGTTACCATCATCTGGGGCAACTTTTTACCACATTCTCTGGAATGATAAACACTAGCATACCCAAATATCATGATGTGTGGCAACATCCCATTCAAAAGACAACAATTCTAAATTAACGCAAACAATAAAAATGAATAAAGAAAATCAGGTGATTTTTTTTCCTCCACATATTTCAAACCCAGGACTGTAATCCAACCAATTGTAGGAAGATGTCATGGTGAAGGTTAGAGGCGTAGTGTAGGAAGGGACAGGATAAAGATATTTAGATGTCATGGTAAAGGATAGAGGGAAGATACCTGCATATCCATAAAAATACAGTACGAGCATGGTAACATCCCTTTATAAAGACAATAATTTAAAGCATAGTAGCCAATCAAGAAAATTAATCCATCGCATCAGGAAATATTTTTCCTAGTACATCTCAAACTATAGAACATAACCTAACTGAGGATAGAACTAAGAGAAGACTAGAATTCAAAAGGTGTAGGACATCTAAGGTTCACAACAGAAAGTCAGAGACTCAAATGTTACTGACTAACTAAATCTTATAGGAGGCAACACAGAAGTGAACCAGGAAAAAAGATAGCATACAGAGAGGCTATACAAGTTAACTACTAAGAAATCGATATTATGAGCTACATAGGTCTTGCTTCTTGTAAGCTCCTAAATTTTATGTTCACACTTGCACTTTCCATCCAACCATTGAAAAGTTTAGTTTGTATTTAATGAGAAGGAATTCCATAGGGTTCGGAGTTGTGCAGGATACTAGAAGCCTGCCTACTATCCTCAAAGTGGATTGGGCCAGCTCCACCACTTCACTTCTTACTAGAAGAAAAGCTGTCTGGATTTCATATATTTTAATTTTATCATACCTTACATTTGGCAGTTTCTGCATTTCAGCAGCAAACGCTGCACTCAATTGACCTTCTTCACCATGCTGAAATAGAAAAATAGTAAGGAAAGTTATATTGGCTCATTGAAGATCACAAATGAGTGTTACAGCATGAGGCTTGTAAAAGAAACATAAAGAGTGTGCATGTTGGCAAGGAAACACAGGATTTATATGGGTCTGGAGAGTGTGACTCCCGAAGCCTACAAAGACAATCTTGATACATGTGGATGGATGTATCTTATTAGCATGAAAGAAAAGGGATAAGAAATGGTACTTTATCGGTTAAGTCGACAGCTATTATCTCTCCATATCGTTGTGAAATATCAAAAAAGTGGCGTTCCACAACTTTTGACTGTATATCAGAAAAGCAGTAGGTTTTGATGAGGGAAACGCTTACACATCCAATTAAAGAAAAGTGCAAAAAAGTTAAAAATATACCAATTTCTCGTCATTTAAAATTCTAAGTTGTGGTTTATAGCTCAAATCAACAATTTGCTCCCAAAGTAGAGGAATCGAACCTCGAATCTGCAAAATAGAGAGAATTTTGGTACAGATAAATTGATTGGGCAGAGATCAAAGATATAGAAATTGAATTTATTGTTAAAAAGAGAATTACTCATATTTATCAAAAGGAAACCCATTTTTAAATCTTGATTGGCATGTCTAGATAATCCTATTTTAAGGCATACATCTAGAGGTTTTCTTACCTGAAGTTCGTTGAACTAACATTAAAACAGAAGTTTAAAGTTAATCAATTACATTCAGCAAGAAACAAAATACCTGCAATAGTGAAGCTTTGAGACCTTCATGCTCCACCAGTTGCTCAGTTTCGATAAAATTGGCTGTGTCACCTTCAAGATTTGCTCCCCTTCTCCACATTCTCGTTCCTAGTAACCAATAACCATTTCCAAAATAATTAATATTTTTCTAACAGCCTGAAATCTGTTTAAGAATTGGCAATATCCGTAAAATGTACCTAGCCGACGAGTACATCGCCTTGAAATTAACGTTAGTTGAACGAGTGATTCTTTTAGCTTCAGCTGTACAGCCTGGAAGCTTGCATTTTTGTTAAGGTTTGGTTTGTAGCTCCAATAAAACAGATGAATTTACATTTTCTTCAGAAACTTTAATCCCCTCTAATGTAATACTTGCATATTTGTCAGGGAAAATGTTTATACAGGTTAAGATTATTTTACAAGTCTATAGCTTTGGAAGGAAAAACAAGGGTAGAAGTGTTTGTAAGTGAGAATGTTTTTTTTTATATCTATAAATGTCGGGGCCAGTTTACATGCACATCAACTAATCTCATGGGACAATCGGTATGACCCTAAAGTGAGATAAAGTAAAAGACAATATTAGAGGATCAACTACAAGAAAACTCTAGATAAGTTTCTACGAAATGTTTTCTAGAAAAAAATGAGTTTCTTAAGTTTGATTAGAAAAGGAAAAAATTGTAACTAGTCTTCCCGACATCCTCCATATTAATATATGAATTGGAAGTTTAGGATATTTCCTTGCAGCAGTGGAATGACGAACTCATCAAGCTGCAATGAAGAACAATAGTTTTATATAAAAAAAGAAAGAATAAAAAACAAGTTAACGAATCACAAGAACTTGTGATTGTGAATAACTCATGCCAATGTCGCTTATTCTTAAATAACTAGGAAATACTCCCAGAGCAATAGCCTGGAACAACCATGCACAATGCAGCACATACCTTGAGCTCAATAAGTTCCACTAGAAGGTTTTTGTTCCAAACGAATCTAGGGTCAGCCTGAAATATAGAAGCAAATAACTAGCAATTAATTGTGTAATCAAATAAAAATTCAAAATTCACAATCTAAATTGAACAGGGGATAAACAAAGGGACAAATGCGTCAAAGACAATGCAAAAGGACGTAGATTTTAGTGATAGCAGGAGGAATGAACAATTAGTAATGATGGATATTGTGTGCTTATAATATGAAACTCGTAGGTTCCCTAGCTAATTAATCAGAAAGAAATAAGCAACATTGGGATCTAATCATAATTGAGAAAGCCGTTCGAAGTATGGAAAAGGTCACTTCCATTAACTCAGTAGGAATCGGAGCAAGAGAGAGCGAAAGAGAGACAGTTGAGAGTTGACACCAGGAAACTCCAAAGCATTGTTGCCAATCAAATGTGTACAGAAGTTTTTCTTTTTCAAAAGTATCATTTACTAATCGGTACCTTTAAGTCTTCCAACTGCTGAAACAGATATATATTTTTAGATAGTAACTAAATTCCACACCCATTTACCTGCTTCCAAAGTGGTTTTGCAGTCCATCCTTCAGCAAACTTACACCTTCTCTGTAAGCTGTTACAAGAAAGTGAAGGTATCGTACAACTTAAAAATGAAATGACAAAATCCGAAGCTGAACTAAAATCCAAAATCAACTCAAACCATGAGTCCATAATGATACCAACAAAGAAACTATATTTAGAAAGCTGCTGAAGAAGAAGATCATTTACTTCAACGTCATATCTGTTTGGTATGAATAATACAACCCGGGAGTTGTTACCACTGTTTTCAACAAAGACAGGAAGTAAGCTTCATCCTTTTTCTGCTCAAAAGAAACAATTTCCAGGATTTAAATGGGGTTTTGAAGAAATATCAAAGGAATTTTTAATAGGAAGCAATATCAAAGGAATTTTTAATAGGAAGCAATATCAAAGGAATTTTTAATAGGAAGCAATATCAAAGGAATTTTTAATAAGAAGCAATATCAAAGGAATTATTAATAAGAGGCTTACTTCTTGAGAAGTTGAAAGCTTCAAAGCCTCATCACAAGGGAGGAACTTCATAGACGTTACTTGGAAAACAGGGAAACCAAGGAAGTTTCCTACTTCTTTTCGTGAAGTTATCACAAGCATGTATACTCCTACACAACAACACATGTAATCAAAAGCAGGAAGCAAAGCAAAGCAAATATCATAAGATCTTACTTCTAAAGTTATCGGGCCGCTAATCAAATTGAGTGAAACTGGTAACTATTCTATACTCATTTTTATTTTAAAAGAATTCAGTGAACAAGATTCTGAAGCCAAGCATGTAAAATTGAATTATTCATTGCTGGTTAAACATGGTCATTGCTGGAATATTAAATCGTCATAATGCAAACACAAATAGAATCTAGTGCTTCCTGTTCCAACCCTGACAGATTATAACAGCAAAATTGTACAAACGTAAACATGAAAACAATCTTCATGATAAGCAATTACCAGCAACTAATCTTATTGTCCCGACCACTCCATAGATTGTGGAGACTCTTGTTGCATCACCAAAACCAGTATCACCTGTAACAATGAGGCATTCATACTATTCTTAGTATGGCAAACGAGCACAGATTCGGAAATTTATCAACAAGTTGTACGAGTTAGCACAAACAGCAATTTAAACGATTTAGATACTAAAGGCAGTAACATTTCTCAAGCGTGACAAAGAACAGCTACACAATTAAGTTTCCACTAATAGCAAAGAGGTTTTTGTGGGAACTGTAAGCGTACAAAAATTAAATGACTCTACGACCTGTTCAGCATCCGCCAGAATTATCATTATTGTAATTTTATCGCCATTTAAGACCAAAAAATATAGAAGACGAAAACAAATGAGGCCAATCAATTTGCATCTAATTTTCCAAGATTTCTCAGACTAATGCGGAAATGAAGTTGTGACAAAAAATATTTATTGAAATTGCCACATTCAAGTACCAAGTGTTTGAATATCAGAAGATAACAACAAAACAGCCACGGAATGAAACCACGTTTTAAAAGAAATACAGACAGGGAACGAGACAAAATCACAGAGTTGAACATATAAATGAGATGCAATTCATTTTGTAGCAACAAACAGCTAAACGAAGAAAGGACCAGAAATGCGGAATCTCATACAAGTTTATTTCAGTATCGAACAAGAAATTCGCCAAGCCAAGTCATGGTTAGAATGCCGATCATTAATTACAAGTCTAGCTCGAATCCTTCGTATTCATCGTTTTCCTAGGACCTTATTTTCTCATCAACCAAACTACTATGAGAAACTGTATTATCCAAAAGAAATCCTTACAATCAAGCGGCTCGATATTTCCATCGCCTCGGTTGATTGAGAAGCCTCGGTCGGGAAATTCCACAGACTTTACAACGAACCTATCCTGAAATTCATGTAATTCCAGCTGATCGTAGAGCTTGAATCTCTCGCAAGAAGAGGATTCGCCTTCCATGTTCGGGATCAAAAGAAGCAGAAAACAAATCTAGAAATTAAAAGCTACGAAAGAAACATCAGGAGATCGAATTTGATCCATCTGGTGAATTGAAAACGGATAAACCATTATAGAAAGGTCGACTCATGTATTGTCAGCTTTGAAGCCTCTGAGTTATATATATCTAACCCAAATGGAAATTGAAAACAAGCGCAGTTGTACGGTCAATTACGATTGTGGTAAGCCCCGCGTTCCCTTTGCCAAACAAATTTCATTAATTTACTTGTTTACTTTTTTTTTTCAACGACGAACTTTTTTCTTCTTTTAATTCTTTTCTTGAGGCAAAGAACAAATACAATCGATTCAAAGAAAGAAAAGAAATAGGAAAAAGAAAAAGTAAGATTCTCGAATATAGAAAGAGACTTCACTATTTAGGCAACTTATTACTTTTCATAAGATATGGAATCCACTAAGCTATAGAAAAACAAGTTTAATACTATGATAAGAGAGGATGGTTATAAAGATATGTGATCCTATTGATAAAATGTCTTATCAAAATCAGATTATGAACTAAGCTCGTTACTAAAGAAACTCGATGAACAGTACAATTTTAAAAAAGTAATTTTGAATCATTTTATGAAACTATTTTTATTAAGATTGAAGGTTTAAATTTTCATATAAGTACTTCAATTATTATAAAGTTTATACTATCAATATCAATGTTGCAAGTTTTATTATTTGATCACGCGCATTGTCAACCAGAAATTTTAAAAAATTTATAACCCACATCTCGGTATCAACATAAAATAACATAAATTTCTCATACCCCACAACTTTTTTCTTTCTAAAAACACAAAATAAGTTAGATTTGAGTCATCTAATTCTAAAAATTCATCAAATTCTATTGATTTCAAGCTTTAACCATCTACTAATTTTGAAGTTAAAATAAACAAATTCAAAATCCCCAAAACTTCAGGTCTTGCTTTGAGAGGAAATAAGAAGAGGGAGAGAAGGCTTTTAACAAATTAGTTGTTCGACTTGATGAAACTTTAAACTACACTTCTATGGAGCAACTGGCAAAAGCATGGAAAGCAGCCACAATCTCACCTCCTTCCAATTATGCCTCTAACCCCACCAAAATATTGGTTGCTGAAAGTTAAAATTTGATAATCACTTCTTGAACAAACCAGCAAGTTCACCTTTTTCATGCATAGAACTAAGAATGTCACAACCTCCAATTAATTGCCCATCCACGAAGATTTGAGGAAATGTAGGCCAGTTACTATATGTTTTGAGAGTTTCCCTTAGCCCTTTGTTGTATTCTTCATCGAGCACATCAACGCTCTCGTAATCTACACCTTCAGCTTCAAGAATCCCTACTACCCTTTGCGAAAAACCACACATCGGTGCGCTTCTGGAGCCCTTGATGAATGCAACAACTTTGTTCTCCTTCACTAATTGATCAATGAGTTCTTCCAATGGGACTGTAAGTTGGACATGTCGACCAGGTGTCAACCTCAGATCGGCCTTCTTCTTTGGTGGCTGCCTTATCCATGTTGCATTGCCAGATTCATTACCTGGTGGTATCTTCCCGGTGACTTTTATGTGTTCTTCCATCCATGACTTCCATGCTTGTGTTAAGTTTGTTCTATCAGGTTCATCTACTACTCCAAACTACAGAATGTAAACATTCAAAATTAGAAAATCAGGTAAGATCAGAATTCTACTGCACAGAAAACTCAAATTCTAGCACAACTCCTCATCAAAAGAATAGATAAAGTAGCACAGTATCTCTCAATTATAATTTGCTTCCTAAAGGCTAGAACTATTCCTACTTCTTTTGTGAGTAAATTTAGGTTCCTCGGATTCCTATTTACATTAGAAGTTTAATTCATATGAGAATCAAATGCACTAAAACATGTAGAGTAAGTAGGTTGATAATTATCAAGCATATGTTCTAATAAATGGGGAATGAGTACAAACATTGGTGGCCACTTACTTACAATCTAATATCTTATGAGTTTCCACAACGGGCATATTCAAGGCGTGCAAAAAGAAGTATCAGTCCTATATACGTTCATCCGTAAAGAGATATACACATTGCAGAACAAAAATGATCATGTAAAGAGTAACTGCCACTCAGAAGGTCCTAATTCAGAAAGCTGATAAACGCACCCTCTTTTTAAGAAAACTGCCAGCGATTTGATGTCAGCTACCAACCATAATTCGTTGAAATATATGTTCAAACAATTTCGCAAAGTCTAAAGAACTATAAGATTGCAAGAGCAGCAAGTGAAAAACAAATTTCCCTGTGTCCAGCAAGTGAATGACTATCTCCCGTCATTAAATTGCAATTTGCACGAATTCCCCTAATTCTAGTTCCAGCTATCTTATACTTCTACGCCATTTCAATTTTTAACCAATGCACTGATCTAACGGAAAAACTATCAGCAGCAGAGCACGAAGAAGATCACATGATTATGACGCAGATGCATCATTACAATACCGACGAAAACTAAGAAGCCTAGACTAGATTAAGTATCCAAGACTCGATTAACAAAAAACTGAGGCATCAATTCATTGGAGACAATAATGAATTCATGTGCACAGAATTTTTCGCAAGAACAAACGAAACCTTTCAAGATTACTTCCAAACGAAGAATATCTGTACTCCACAGAGTATAGCACCCTCATGTCCAATTCATCTTGCATCACACTATAGCAATAACCTCAAATAAATCCTACCAACAACCAATTAGAGCTGAAAATGAGAAAAACGAAGAGAGAGACAACAGCGAAAGACAACCCCAACCTTGACAGAAACGCAGAGCTCCGGTACTGATCTCCAGTGAGTGACGACGCTCCCCGCTATGTTTCTTGTAATGCCGATAAACTGAACATCGCCATCCTTATCGTAAACGGCATAAACACCGGCGTCAGAAGGAAATTTTCCAGCAATTTCCCCGGCGGTCTCCGGCACGGAGTTGAGCTCAGATTCCGAGAGATTCTTGGCAGCAAAAGCGATTAAGGAAGAAGCGCGAGCTTTGGCTGTAGTGTAGAGCTTGAAGGAACTGGAAAGGTGAGGAGAAGGATTAGATTGAGAGAACGGGAAGAATTTGGAAGTGTTCTGGGAAGATTTGATTGAAAAATTCTGAATAGACGGAGGAGTGTGGATTAGGGGAAGGTTGATTGCAGCCATCGGGAAGAAATGGAGCTGAGACGGCTCTCGAAGTCGGAGATATTTTGCATTTTCAGAAGCTTACATTCCGGCCCAGCCCATTTAGCTTTGAGGAACCCACAGCGTTCTTTTTTTAAACAGAAAACAATCGTAATAATAATTTGTCTTTTTTTTCTCTTTCTGTTTCCTAAAGTCTGTTTTAAAACTTTTGTTTATTATATATATATAAAAAAAATCTGTTTTCTGTTTTTTAAAACCAAATGTATCTTTTTGGAACGTTTTTCTTTTTTTCTTTTCATTTTTTTCACTATTTTAAAATAAGTGAATCAATGACCAAACACATGTTTTTTAAAATAATTTTTAAAAACATCAAATAAATAGGTTATCAAATAAGCCTAACTCATCTAAGTTTTTAGTATTTGTTTTCTTAATTTTTCAAATAAATGACAAATTGTAAGAAACGTTATAAAACAGGGTGATGTTGCAAATGTATCATCAAACTTTTTACACGGTAAAAATTTAGTTTTCAAATTTGTAATAACAATAAATTGAGAAGTAAACCCGTGAGCCACAACATTAGAGTAACACCCAACAATTGAGAAGCCCTCAATGACACACTAACACTGCCATTGACTCATCACACAAAAAAACAATGAAATTTTGAATCTCATTTAGATATCAAATAGAGATTGTCCGAAGTTTTTATATAATCAATAAATTTACATCACTGTACCTATCATAATTATAGAAATCCAATTTTCAAATGATAAATTTGATCCGCGACCATATATAAATGTTAAAGTATTTAAAATTACGTGGATTTGAGGTCGAGTTTTAACCATTTGAAGTACTTTCAGTATAAAATAAAGAATATTCTATGCCTTATGGATTGTTTTTTCATAAATAGAGAATTTTGACAAATTTTGACAATTCATACCATAAAATTACTATTTTTTACTATTTTTTATATATGTAATTTTCTCACAAATATTTATTTACTCTTTTGTTAATAGAAGGTTCTGGTCTTTCTACAACCACGCACATTATAAATTGAGGCGAGAAGTCCGGCTGCCGCGTAGAGGTCGTGGTTGGCTTGCGATCGAGGGAAATTAGGGCATCATACTTTTGTCATCTCCGACGCTATTGTTTTACGCAAACATTTCCTAACTTCATCTGTTTCGATCGACTTTCTTTTGTTCAGAAACTCGTATGTGTGGTATTTTTTTCCATTGACGGAAGGGTTTTGCATATCCTTTTTTGTTTCTTTACTTTTTACGCGTTCTTTCAGTTTCTGCTGGTTGTTTTGATACCTAGAAGGAAGGTTAAGCTAGCTTTTGTTATCTTCTTCTATTGTTTCAGGCATCTGGATTGGTATTGATTTATTTTAATTTCTGGAAACGAGCATGGCGGGTGGAAATTTCGTCCACAGAGTATTTTCTTACCTCGTGAATGAGGTTCTCGTCAACAGTCTTGCGAACAGGTAGGAATGTTAAGGCTTTACTGCGCGTAGAAGGGTTTTTTTATCTTTTGTTTTGATTTGGACGATGATGAATCAATGATGTATGTATGAATAAGCTTCATTCTCTGGCCGGAGGGATGGATTAGTTCCTATTTGGCTCGTTCCATTGAAGCAAAATATTTATAGATTTTCTTTTATGTTTATCTGCTGCCTTGATCGTTGGGTGTGCAGATGAGGAAATCTTAGAAATTTTGGCTATAGCTTCTTTAATTTTCCTTTTCTTGAATTGGAGTCCCATTATCTTCGTTTGGCTTTATTAGCTCTAGAGGTTCGTCGGTGATTATGCGTTGCACAGCTTAGGAAATTTGTTAAACGTTTGCTATAAATCCGTTTTCTATTTCTTTTGTGAGGATCGATGGGGCCTGATCTATGTTTGTTGAATCAATGCTAGAATCGTAACTTAGTGGTTGAGTTTGAGTAAAATTTTATATTTTGATATTGTTTTTCATTTGGCGTGATCAGTTCAGTTATTTGTATAAGTTCCATCAGTTGGAATACGATACGAGTCAAGAACGTTAGTGAAGCCAAGCCATATATAAAGGCGAGCGACCCAATCAACAATAGCCAGCGGAGCAGTTATATAGCCTCTTTCCCCCCCTAAATACTCGCTGTTCTCTCTTAAAGCTAGTATAAAAGAAGACGAGGGTACCACTTTCTGTTTCAAATAGAATTTCTATGTGAATAGAGAATGAACCAACTATATTCATGGTTTACTAATATAAAGTAGAACAAAAATAATAAGAAAGATTTTAACTTGGGCTTTTTTTCTTGAAGTATTATATTGGTTCATTATCAGGTTGAGTTTAAGGTATTAGGTAACGGTTTTGTTTTTTCAAAGGAAGTTATTTTATTTGAAGCATAAACTGTATGCTAATTAGCAGGGGAGGAAATATTTATCCAAGGCATAGAGATAGCTCCAAGCTACCAAAAAAAAAAGTCTAAAAAATGTTGCATCTGATCAAAATTTAGAACCACTAGCACAAAGCAATTCTGTAGAACAGAAGGCAGTGGCCTTTTCAAATGTAGTTAAGTGAGGATATGGAAGAATGGATGCTTGCCTAATTGAAACCATTGGCCACAAGGGGGTTTGTCAGAGAAACAGAACAAAACGAAAGTGGTGTTACAAGTTTTTTTTTATCTGGGGGCGATTTTCTTCTTTATTTTCATTCGTATATTTGGTTGTTCTATTCAAAATTATGTGTCACGAGGCTTCAACTGTTGTTATTTTTGCATATGGAACAGTGTGACAAATATTGTTCTTTGTTATCTTCCCCAAGATTGTCTCCTATTCCCTTGTTTGAACAATGGCAAATGTTAACTTGTATGCTTATAATGATTGTATCAATTATACTTGTAAGAGTTCAGCTGCCTAGGCATTTTTTTCCAGCATTTCTGCCATTAAATCAAATACTTTCAAGCTCTGTAACAACTGAAGTCACATTTGTCTTCTTAATACTAATTGTTCGTTCTCAATAATTTATTTCACTCTCATTGTCCTTTTCTGCAGCCGTTCCTTTCAAAGGTTTGCTGTGAGGACATCGAAACAAATTGAGGATATATCTAACAAGGGTAGAACCTTTAAACTGTTTTTGCTTCATTGATTTCAATTTTACTTGCGGTATTTATTGTTGAGCTGTTTAACTTATGCTAGTAAGACTGGAATTGTTTTGCAGCTGCACAGAAGAAGCAAGAACTTGCAGAACAAGTGAAAGATTTCTCCAAAAATTTTGATGTGAGATGCTTCTTTCAACTTAGATTTTTTTATTTTGAACAGCGTAGACGTAACCTTATGCCTTGTATTAATCTTATGCCTTCGTCTTGCAGTCTTTCAAGAACCATTAACGTGGAGTGGAACGTTTTACTGCAACATGATGTATAAATCCTATTCCAATTTTACTCGTAATAGTCGCAGATTCCCTGAAAGATTTGTTTAATAACCTCATCTTGTCTATGTATTGAGTATATGTGACAGTAGAATTCTAGATTTGTTCTTGGTTACCCAGTTGCCTTTGCATGTAATTGAAGTCAAGATGAACTGATCTCTTCCTTGGCTTATGCAGTTGCATGTTTCTGATTTTGTAGCTTTTTTTCACCGCCGTTATCATCGTTGGACTGTGGGACTTTTAAATAGGCCTTGAAACAAAGATATGGCAATTGAAAAATAATAAGAAGTTTGCTTTCGATCGCTTAACTAAACACATTTTTCTTAGGGAAAATTTACCTTTCTAGTTCTGGAGGTTGAAGTATAATGGTCCTTGAGTTCTCAAAACATACCCGATTCTGAGTTTTTTTAAGTTGTAAGATCACAGGTATAGAGGTACAAAAGTGTCCCATATATTTTTCAATATATATTTAAGGAGGAGAATTAATTTTTTAACTTTCTACTTGAAAATAACAGGAAATAATTCAATTGCCAAATATAAAATATTACGTATTGATAAGTAGCAATTTCTAC
This sequence comes from Cucumis hystrix, assembly GCA_025688845.1. Taxonomy (NCBI): domain Eukaryota; kingdom Viridiplantae; phylum Streptophyta; class Magnoliopsida; order Cucurbitales; family Cucurbitaceae; genus Cucumis; species Cucumis hystrix. Next base: position 27,327,292 of record CM046886.1, read on the forward strand.
CTTTTATATGCCATATGGATTGCTGCCTAAGAAATTTTGTAGCATATCAAAGAAATTGCTACTTATTGACGCAAGTTGAAAAGTTGAACTATTTTAATGTAAAAATGTTCAAGGGAAAAATAATTTATCGATTGTATACAAAATCACACCCTACCCCTGAAGACAATTTAACTCTTTAAATATATGAGGTTACGATTGAAGACAGCAAAATAAATCGCACAGCTTAGATTACAAATTTTAATATGTACTTGAAGCACACTCGCATAAAGCTAAAGTTGCTAAAATATGTATTTGAATTTTTATTTTTAAAATGTGTTCCATAGCTGGGAATATTATTGAATGTTTTTTTAAAAAAATTTAAAGTTCAATAATTCATGTTTAGTTGGACGATTTTCTTTTTCATAGGGGCAGTGTATAGAACTAATTCCTTTTTGTTTTTTGTTTTGTGGTTTAAAAAGGGCAGAGATCATTGATGAATGGCACGATGCCCCAATTAAAGTTCATGGACTTTTCAATGTACTGAGAATGCCTCAGCACGTAATCGTTCTCTTGTCCTTGTCTTTGGATCTTTTTTCCCTTTAACTATGTCTTCAACCAAAAGCCCATCGTTTGAGAAGTGTTAGGGCTTAAACGTTAGTAATCTGATGCATCATAAATATCTAAGTTCGATAAACGTCTTGGTTTCTGTTCATAAAACAAATTATAAAGTAGATCTTCATTGTTTCCATATAAGCAGGCAAAAGAAGTTTTGATGTTTTTTGGGAAACGTGGAAGTTGGGCAACTTTTGAAATCTTAGACTTCACTTAACAAAATGAAAATTGGGAGGAGATCGTGGCGGAAGAAAGTTTATCTCTTCAACTTGAACGAGGGAGATAAACTTCAAAACGTGTTTTGTTATCTTTTTTTTTCTTTTCCCTTTTTCTCCAACGTTTTAATGAATGTAGGAAGCAATGGGTAAGTGTTTTTCATTTAGTTCTTGGTTCCTGACTTATTCATGGTTTAGTTGTAAGATGACTAGGCTTTAAGCAAGTTGGTATTACATTCTATTTCTTAAATTTTTCTTGTGAAGTTCATAGTCCTATAATCAAGCTATAATGCCATTCAATTTTGAAAGTGATGGGACAAACATCTGTAATTATTTACACCATTGTTCCCAATTGTAAGTCCCGATCAAAGTAATCACAACTTTAGTCCTAGGACTATATCAATTCGATTCAGATTGAAAGCCAAATCAACCAAACCAATTTACTTGTTCAAACCTATGTTATCGATTTAGTTTTGCTTTTAAAATTAAAAGCGAACCAATTTTTAATTTGATTTTACTCTTTTTTATATAAACCAATATATTCAGTTTAATCAAGTCCCTTTACTCAAAAAGTAGGAAACAGAACGTCGAATTCCAGTCCTATCGGTTCAACACTATGGAGATAAAATAATGAGAAAAATGGTCAGCCAAGCTCACTTTTCTGTAAATCGACTTTAAAAATTATTTGAATATATAAACACAAAAAAATCCACAAATGTTTACAATTAAACAAAGATACAGGACATCAGAACAGTATCAATAGAAAAACAGTTACTCATCTTAGGGCTTATAAGTTGGCAGTGTTGCAAGTGTTGAGTTGATACAGGTTATAACTAAAAAAGTTGAATACTGAAACGAATTCTAAAAGTAATTTGGACTGTTTTTTTCTAAAATATCCATCAACATGAACACAGCAAAGAATAAGAACAATATACAACTCCATCCGTCAGTGGTTGAATTAAAAGAAAGTTCTCTGGTGAAATAAATTTGGACAACAAATATAAGATATAAGGACAGCAGAAAGGAAGTGAAAAGATTAGTAAAGAAAATAAATTTAGGCTCATTCAGTTGCACATCTCGAGAGACAAACAACGCATTCATGGAGTCTGAAATGAGAAAAAAAAAAAGAAGAAAAAGCAAAGTATGTCGACCATACAAAAGAGAGGTTGGATTCATTAATAATACCCAATAAAGAACGTTCACCATTTTAATTTGGCAACTACACTCACCTGCTCATCGTATACAAATGAGATCAACGGTGGGGGCAGACCAAAATTTGAAGGAAAAAGGCGAAGGGAATTACTAATTTCTTTTTTTTTCCTTTTTTTAGGGATGTGGTTGTGTAGATGTTCATTCTTGGGATGCAGCACCATTGGCTGTGGTATCCATTGGTTCAGCATCCTCTGTCTTATCTCCTTTCTTACCTGCAAAACAATCAAGTAAATATTCAGAAGATGATGGCTGGAAAGGCATTTTTGGGCAAAAAAATTATAAACTATTGCATCGCATAATACCAGAAAATATGTTTTTTTGTCCAACCGTTAAGTCAGTTTTCACATGTAACTTGAAAGCCATTGGTTTCTTTCCATGCAGAGAGTAAAAGAATGGTTGTTTGTCGGATTGGACTTAGTTTAAAAAACAATGCAAGCTGTTCAAGATTTAAAACATGCTTCTTGTTGAAAAAGCTTTAAAAACATGACTTCAGATGGCTAACCTTTCTTCTTCTTCCCACCACCCTTTTTCTTTGTCTTTATGCCCAATGCTAACCATGCCTTGATTTCAGGATCGTCTATTGTTTTTGTAGGCTGCAGATCTTGCAGAGGATGAGATGTGACTCGGTCGGATCCATTAGGCATCAGCAAAACGGTGAATTTGATATGAGCAACAAAATCACCTGATAGAACAGAGACTTTAGTTATGAAGCAAAATCAAACAATGAAAAGTTTGGCCAAAAGGCAGCTCAGATATTAGAAGTCTCACCAGGCTTCTCATGAAGAACAGGATATGGCTGCAAAAGATCATGGTTAACACATTCCACCAATCCAAGTCGAGCCCGTTTCTCTTCCAAAGCCCTGCAATGATGAGATTATAAATAGAACAGTAGAGATGCCAAAACGAAAATAATTGACAGTATATGAGAAACATCACAAACCTTGCGGTGAAAGGCATTATAGGGAACTTCTGAGTTATTTCACTGAAAATAAATCTAGAGGCTTTCATCTTTAAGTGATAGTTCCTGTCCACAGCTCTCTTATAAATAGTAGTCTGCTTCTCATCCAACAACTTAGGCTTTCCTTCTCCAGTGCTTGTAACTATATCTATTGAATACACCTCATTCTCCTCAAATTCTGCCTCATCAACCCTTGTCTCAGGATTGGCAACACTCAATACAACCTTGTTCCCATCAATCACAAACTGCTTCAGCTGATGGCTAAGAACACCTTCGACAATTTTGCAGTCATAGGAAGCAGCAACCTTTTGAATTGCTTCTGTAACATCCTTGTTCTGGAAAATAAGAATCATCATTACAGTGAAAACGGAAATAGAAAAGAAAATTAATAGAGAATTGAAACATGTGACTGACTTTTTCCTCAAATTTTCCATAAGGCCAAACACATGGTTATTTTATTGGCAATTCTTCAAAATAAACGAGTAAAACATCTTAAATACGTGATTCAAAGTTTCGCTTATTCCAAGTCCCTAAACCTTGAAATCAAATCATCACAAGTTCATGATACTCTATCAGTGTAACTATGACATGAAAAGGCTTCATTGGATGCACTCCATAGCCATTGTAGTTATCATCAAGTAGAGACCATGTTGCCACGCAAAGGGAATGGAGAAGAAAGCATTCCAAGAGATGGAATTTTTTAAAACAAAAAAGGGATTGGAGATCGCTTTTCCCAGGCTCCCAAGCCTTGTTTAACAAAGTCACCTCAAGTCCATGATACTCTATCAGTGTAACTATGACATAAAAAGGCTTCATTGGATGCACTCCATAGCCATTGTAGTTATCATCAAGTAGAGACCACGTTACCACACACAAATGCAAAATGGAAAAAAGAAAGTTCAAATAATAGATGGAATTGTTTATATGAAGAAAACATGGAGGAAACATTGGCTTAGCCACATCGAGTGCATGATCCTCTATCAGTCTAACTATGACATGAAAGGGCTTCACTGGATGCAATCCATAGCCATGATAGTTATCATCAAGTAGAGACCATGTTGCCGCACAAAGGAAATGTAGGAAAAAGTGATCTAGTACAGATGGATGTTTGTATCAAGAAAACAAGAAAAAGAAAGCCCAATGGGCTGTACAAGTATTAACTAAAAGTTAGTTGTTTAAGGCACCTCAAATATGGATGCAAAAAAAATTAGCAAGGGAAACTATTATTAGACCACAATAATGTGATTTGGGCCAATGTTGGACATAATAAGCTTGACTAAAGATAGCAAACCCACCTAATTTACTCAACATATGGCCAGAATCCATGTAGGCAACAGGGAAAAGAGGCAATCAGAAGGACCAACTGATTACCTCGGCAAAGTTGCCTTTCCAATTAACAAAAAATCCAAACATTCATTTCACAGAAAGCATATCTAAAAATTCAAAAGATATTTGAAATATCTATGTATATATACGATCTAAATTGACAAATGTTTGCAGAAAGTCCAAAGTAATTAAAATTCTTTATTACGACAGAATAACGTGTTACCTTTTTTCCAGGTCTGACAAGCCTCAAGGCAACTTCAGCTGCAGTGTTAGCAGCTGCAATTACATCAGCAGCTCTTCCTGTAACCGGACCTTCTTGCAGCACATGAGTATGAGCGACTACAGCAATAAACCCGTCAATATGACATCCCAAATCACTGCAATAAGACAAAATTTCACAAGGGTTTATCTTTCCATCATAAATACAATAACAGAATTGCTTAAAGCCATTATTACAGCTTACATCTTAACCATATCGCCCTCTTCCAACACTGTCTCGTCGTTTGAAAGCGGAGAGAAGTGGCATATAGTGTTGTTAACAGAAATGCAAGTTGGAAAAGCAACGCCTCTTTCAATCTTCTTCTTAACATTCTTGTACATATTTCCAGTTTGCCTATAAGAATAAAAAAAACAGAAGGAAATACCATTAAATAAGCCAGTTGATCAAATACCGAGAGTGATGACAGTTAAGAACAATCAAAACCATTGAATTGAGTTGAATAAGCGCGATGAATAATTAAGTCAATGTATTTTTCAACTTAAATAAAAACTAAACTCTTACTCCCTAATGAAGGAATCCCCTTTCTCGCAAATGTCAACAATCTTCGCCTTTGGTTTGCATTCCGAAATCACCAACTGCAATGCCTCTGCAAGAATATCCACTTGATCACTTAAAAGACTCGTTTCCACAAAGCATATAAACCAAATTTCAGTATAAACACGAGCAAACACAGAACTCGATTATCCAAATAATAGAGAGATAGAAAGTTACTGTTGGCAATCTCAGCGGCGCTCTTGTATTTGGTGACTACTTCAGGAGAAGTAAGATCGAGCTCCTTCTCCTCCCTTTCCTCGTCGGACATCATTTACGGCGGTGAAGAGCGGCAAGCAGTGGGAGGGATTTGGAGAAGGCGAAGAGAAGAAGGTGAAGCAAATTGGGATAGAGAAGTGAAGGTTGAAAGCAAGGAAAGTGGGTGAGACCCGGAAGAAGGATTTAGGGTTACAATCGTTGAGGCCGCGCTTAGATTACTTTATATAAGATTTCATTTCCAATTATGGTCTAGGGTTTTTGGTTCTCATGTGTTACCTCTTTGCAATGGCGCTATGCTCGGCCCCACCACATGGGTCATTCTTTTCTTTTATTTTCTTTCTTTTCTTTCTTTCTTTTTTTTTTTTTTTGTTTTTGTTAGAGTTCCATTTCAAATAGATAAAATATTTACTAATATATCATGGACATCTTTAAAAATAATAAAATAAATTAAAAATATTTAAAAGTTATAGACAAATTTTGGATTCTAGCCGTGGTAGTTTTTTATCACTGTAGCATATGAGTGATTGTTAGTGATAGAATTTGGTATAGGTGGTAAATATTCTAGCTGTGATGGTCTTCTATCGCTATAGCATATGAGTGGTCATTAGTGATAGAATTTGTTATAGGTTGTAAATATTCTAGCCGTAATAGTCTTCTATCACTGCAGCATATGAGTGATCATTAGTGATATAATTTGCTATAGGTTGTAAATATTTTGTAAAATTTACTATTTTAAAACAAAAATCAGCAATTTAAATTGTAAAAAATAGAACATTTGATCAAATATTTATACTTTATAATTTTGTTATGTGTAGATAATTTGCCAAGAATAATATCAAGTATATAACTACCTTTTAAAAAAATTGTAAATATAGACTTTGACCTTCGAATGATTTCTAAACGTCGGAGAATGAAGAAATATTCTAAGTTGGTAAATTTTGATATGAACTACTTAATATGGTACATAAAACCAACATAGTAAGCATCCTTTTCTAGCACAAACGTGTTGACACAACAAAATAAAACAAAAACAAAAACAAAGAAAAAACAAACAAACAAACTCAAAGTGAAATTAGTTAGCATAAAAATTTATCAAACGTAGCAATGTTGATCCTTGTGTAACGAAAGTGGTTGTTTATAGATTATTCATTATTAAAGAGGAAAAAAAACTCTTGAAATGGTTGACAACTAATTTGAAACTATCTATCAAATGGTTCAATAATTATAATATGTTATGAAAATTAAAGACAACGATTCAAATTATGGGTAGGTATGTTTAAGACCTATTTTAAAAGGAATATATTTACTTCAAAATATGATTTTAATAATTTAAATTTATTTATTGTGGTTAATAATTCAAAATATGATATTAAACAGAAACATAACATGCTGTACTAAACAACTTTAATCTATATCCTAAGAGACAATACTAAGTTAAGTAGATGCATAAGCATAGCTTCTCTTTTAGAATGATTCCTCTAAGCCAATCAACCATTCATCCCTTGTAATATAGCATATAAGAAGTGCCACGAGACCAAATAAAGTACAAGAAAGATTAACTAACGGTTATTCGAGACTAGTAATGATCTAACTTGACAATCAAACCTTAAGAGATGGACTCCATATATGCATTGGATAGAAGAAATGCATACGGACTAAACATATGGTTCATAAGGAGACTTTTAGCTTTCGACAAGTGAGATATGTGCATAAAATCCATCCATCAGCTGCAAAAACAGAGCCCTGAAAAATGAACACTTGAGAAATTGGAACTTTTGAGTCATGGAGGCAGCATCTTTCAACCAATTCGTTTATTGTTCATTTTCTTAAAATTTCAATACCTTTTGATAACAATGTTACCAGATACAAGGCCTAAAAGGAATTATGTTATTGAGTCCAAAACATCTACCAACAATAAAGTCTTGATACACCCAAGGAATCCAAAAATTGTGACTAAAGAATAAGCACTACTAAGACACTAAATTTCAAAGGGACTATCAGTCTAAAAGTACTTTCCTGTGTCTACTAACTTGATCCATTTGAAGTCACGAGGCGCAAAATCTTCTTGGTTATTTGGAAGATGGTTGAAAACCGACACGAAAAATGAAGGCATGCAATAAGAGACACTAAAAGACTCCATTTGGTTAGCAGTGGACTTTAGAACTCGAGGACATAGTAGTGCAATCCATGGAATAGATCTCATTCGAGTAAGGTCGTGCCTGTTGTGGACTCTTTGTAAAACGGTGCCAAAAATGTGCCTAGTATTTATATGGGAGCATCTTGAAGGTATCTCCTCTCATACAAGCCAATAATTTGATCGGCCACAGCCCACACAATAGCCTGCCCTGGTGGAATTCTCATGAGTCGAGGCAGCAGCCCTTTCCATAAAGTAAAAAGTCCCTCCTCTGCGTATATAGTTCTGATAGCATGGAACATGCCTTTGTACTTGAGTTCACCTGTGCCTCGGCTCTGGGCCATTAGCCTAGTTTTCACAACATCAAAAGGTCCGGTGCACAAAGGACCCGCTGTGCCTGCTAGGAATCCTGATATCATCGACTGCCATGGCTGGAGGACTTTTCCATCTCCTTCGTGCCTGTTCCAAAGAACAATATCAAAGGCATTCTTTGCAGTAAACATGGCAGCCTGGTTTGTACCATTGCGCATAACAGTTGGGGCAGCACCTGCCCAAAGACCTGGGAGGCCTTCTTCTCGAATAATCATTCGAGCACAGTGCACTGGACCCTTGTACTTGAGGAGCTCAGGACTCAGCCCTTTCTGCTGCTGCAATCTAATTTTCACCACCTAAGCAATATTCAAAACAATATGTTAGACATCATACGGTTCTTTTTATTGCACGTACATGAATAAGGTGCAAGTTGAAAAGGAACAAAATTTACCAAATAAATCAACTCAAGCTGAACCGCTTACACCTTATTACATAATGTTTAGATGAGGCAGAAAAATCTCTTCAATTGACCAGGAAAACCAAAAGACAACAAAAGTTTGAGATGGAAGACACTCGAATTTATCTGTAGCACGCAGCACAGTTGTGGTGTATCGACAGGAGCAAGAGGATAAATATTTCATTTTTTAAGCCAAAATGTTCTTCTTACTCAAACTTTTGAACTTGAATCTAACTTCCCAACATCTTTTTATTACCGACTTTATCTTGAAGCCCTCTGCAAATTTACTCTAGATACAAAATAATTGTGCAACTCTTTATTTTGACGCAAACTTCTACTTTAATAAGTTACTTACATTTACGTAAAAGGTGCATCACTGATGCAAAAGAAATAGAAAAGATGAATTTTGACTTGCAAGGAGATAATACGAAGATAGTAAGACGGAGAGTGGCGGTACCAACTAACTAGGCAATAGATCAATTTGATGTAGAGAATGGAAAACTTTAGAGTTTCATAGTAAATTGGCAAAACTGCAAACATGCCAAATTCCTTTTGGCCACTGTCCCACCTGCCACTATAGCCTGGTCAAAAACAGGATTAGCAATGGTACAATGTTATCCACTTTCAACATGTGTCCACGTGATTTTACAATTTTACTTTAGTTGTACCCCAAAGTCTCATACTATGGTAAATAATTGTCATTACTGATATATCTGGTATTTTACCTTTTCCTATCAAATTTGAAACTTCGGTTCTTATCACAATTTTTTATGCAATATAATGCATCCAAGATTAATCCGTGAATCATACCAATCAAATCACTTATTTTAAAATTGAAATGTGGGGTTTTGGTTTCACTACCAATAACATTTATGGATTTCCATTTAGCACTCTCATCTACCCTAACTTAGCGGCTTAAACCCAAATGAAGAGAATCGGCAACCAAGGCAAACCATTGACAGTGGTAAAGAAACTGGAATTTCTAAAAAAACTAAAACATGCTTGAGTAACGACTCTCAAATGTGGATCTCATGGAGAAAAAAAGAAAAAAGAAAAAAGAAACAACTGACGAATGGGGTATTCGGTAGAGAATATGAAGCCGCAAGAGTTTCTGCTGTCCGAATAAAACTTTGTCCAAATGTATACCTACTCTGTTTTTCTGACTGAGAGTTTATGACTATGAACAATTTTCTAATGTTGTGAACTTAGAAACGTGAAATTAAGTCCAGATGCTAAAACATCAGTATATAGAAAATAATAAAATGCTAAAAGTTCAGAGAGGGTACGGTAGCAGTGGGCTCTGTTCTGCTTCTGACCCTTACGAAAACTAATTGATACATATTCGCAAAGTTAAAAGGGTAAGAACACTGTTCACCACCAGCCCCAACAAATCACCAAGTAATTTATTATATATAGGGCTCAGCCGGAAAAGGCAAATGCAGGGTCTTATTTGGAATCTCATTCTGTCATTATAAAACCCATGTGTTTCGTTGAAAACAAAGCCATCAATGAGCATTTAAAATTGATTTAGGTATATCACCATTAAAAAAATCAGCAAAAGGTGTTTGTATTATATTATATCCGTCCTTTCAGCGTCAACTATCGTACACGACATGGTTTCCCATTGTGAAAGAGAAGAACCAGCGCCCCTCAACTCAACCTTGAGACCAACTTTCAGAGCTAACGATTTTCAATTTCTAATTCTAAGAATTGATTTCATAATCGCTCATCAAAAGATATCATTATATAAAAATAATAAGTAATCATTCTATGATCAAATCCGTCGAATATGAAACTGAAGGTTGAATTCTAGCTAATTAGTTGAAAATGCGAAAGAGAGAGCGAGAGATGCAAACTGACCTCAAATGGAGTAACAATGACGAGAGCCTCCAAAACCCCGGCACCAAATCCAGAAATCAGACGAGCATGATTGCTGAGTTTTCCAGTTTCAGAATCCTTAAACGCGGTCTGAAGAACCGCATTGGACCCCATACGAAGCGCATATTTCAAGGTCAGATGCGTAGCGAAGGGAGTCAGTCCCTTCCAAAGAGCTCGAACTCCTTCCGTTTGCGTAACCGTGGTTCCACAGTGAATAATCCCCTTGTACGCTCCGCTCCGATCGAGCTGCAACCTAGTCTTGATAACATCAATCGGCTGTAGACAACAAGCCTCCATTACCCCTCCGAGAGAACCAGAGATCGCCTTCATGTACGGAGGAATCGATTTCTTCGTCGAAATCTGTTCCTTATTCGACCCACGAGCTTCCTGATTCTCCATTTTTCCACTCTCCAAAAACCCCCAGCCGTCGCTCTTTCCTCCTTCACCTTCCACTCGTATTGTGTTGTTACTGAAACTCAACCGCCATTTTGGGGGATTTTATGCTCGATGTTTTACTGATTGCTTACAGCTCGTGGGTGAATACAACACCACCAAAAAATATTAATCGATGAAGCTTAGAGATGCGACGTTAACGGCGGCCGTGGAAGAAAGGGTGGAGCTGTGAAGGCTGACCACCAGTTTCGTGCCTAAAAGGGAAAGAGAAAAAACAGACTGTAGGAATTGCTTGTTTGTTTATTACAGGTTGTCCATGTGATGTCATATATATATATAGACATTGATTGAAACATAGTTTTGTTCCATTAGAATTTTAACGCCAACATGAGCTCAGGCACCTATACCTATACCTATATGTAGATGTTGACAAGAGGTCTCGAGTTCAAGTCCCCATCCTTTATTTATTACGATATCTTTACCAAAAAAAATAATAATAATATATAAGAAGGGAAACAAACTTATACAACCAAATCCAATATAATCAAATAAATACTAATCCTATTTTCTATGGTTCAAACATAGTTTCTTTTTGTTTTTTATTTTTTTTGTTTTTATCCCCCGAGTTCAGTGATTCACCAATGATTTGAAAATGTGGTTATTGAATCACGATTTTTAACTTTTTCAATTAGTCATCTCGTATGATAGTTACTTACTCAATTCAGTTCTACAACCAAGTTGATAAGTATATCTAAAGCATCATATTTTACGGGTATTTTCTCATCGTTTTCACTGCCTAAAGGATGCAAATGAATTTGAGGCTTGATTTTTGAACCTATCTTTATAGAACTCATCGACCGCCTACAATATCCCTGTCTTATGGAATCTTTAAGAAAATGATATGTTAGACCTAAATTTGGTACAAATAGGCAACTGCATAACATGGTAAAGAGTATAAAAACAAGCCTCCTCTTCATCCCTACTCAACATACTGTTTGAATCGGTCAAATTACAATAATTATAATGATATAATATGACGAAACTTTTGTCATTTAGCTCAAATATACATATGTACATCTATGTGTGTGATTAAATTCGATGAAACTTTGTCTACACGAGCTTTGTGTAGGTTTAAATTTAAAAATAGCGACAAATCAAATATAGTTAAAGATTGGGGTACTCATATATTATGTACGTTAATTTTGTGTAGGTTGACATATACATACATATGTGCATGTGTGTATGGGTAATGTATAATGTTGAATTTAAAAATAAAGACAAATCAATGGTAGTTGGGGGATTGGGGGTACTCATCTATCCGTAACACGAATTTGACTATGCACTTCATTTCTCATGACGACGTTGAAAAGTTGTGTACCATGTACACAAATTTGCCTTTTTTTAAGGTTATTCATAATTTTATTAATTAATATACTCGTTAGTTTACTTCGTTTTTTTTTTTTTGCATTGTTTATAAAACAATAAATAATTTACTGTATTTTACCACTAATAACCCAATTGGTAACGAAACAAGTTGTTTTTGGAATTTGGCTCGTAACAATGCAGATCATTGGTAATAAGTATAAACTTGTTTTAAAGAAAAACAAAAAACAAAATGGTTACTAAATGGGCTTTGAAATATATAGATTTAATTAAATTTCTTAAATGAAACAACGATAAACAAAAAAAAAGAAATAAATTTACATCACATTGATATAATGGGAGGAGAGTTATTTCCAAATACAAGAAAACAGACCAAATTTTGTACAAAACATAACAAAATTTTAAATGCTATCGTTGATAGACTTTCAATATCTATATGGATAGAATATGAAATAGATCCCTAATGAATTATTTCACAAATTCAAGACATTTCAATCATTTGTTCAGCTATATGAGCTTTATCTTTTGTATATCCATACGTATGTAATAAGAGTGGTTGTTTCTAAATTATTAAAAAAGATTAAAAAAAAAAAGGACTATCGAATAGGTAGTAAATAATAGACACTCGTAAAGTTAGTAAAAAAGTTTATGATAATTGGACCTATATTATCACATTTTATAAATGGCAAAAGTAACAAATTTAAAAATCTATAATTCACTCGTAACCTTCAAATTATCGTATGATATTATGAATTATTTATGATATTTTATGTATTCGCAATTTCCTACAAATAATTTGGGAAGGGAATATTCTTGAGTCCACCTGTGCCGTGGGCTCAAAATGAACGAGCCCATCATTAAATTTTTGGCCCGGCCCATTTTAAAATTGGAATTAAAGATGTGACATAAGCAAACTCTCGACTCTCATTGGTCCGATTTCGTGGTATGACTTGGAGCTGCCACGCAAGCAAATTACTGATTTCGCAAAAATCGAAGGCTCTCGATTTCTCTATTTCTCTCGGCAACGGGAAGGAACCTATATTTATTTGCATCTCGGCATTTGATTTCTCCCTCCATTTTTCTGATTTCCCAATTACTAAATTCCAATTTTCAAACCCATCAGTTGCAAATCTCTGTCTGATCTGATAATGGAGACTCGCTTGGCATCGATCATCTTCGTTATGGCGTTTCTGTTCCTCTTTCGGTTGTCTTTAGAAGCCAAAACAATGGACCCTTATAAGGTAACGAAAAATTGTTCTAAGTTTTTCTCCCGTTGATGCATTTTGACATTTGTTGTTAATCGGCGTTTTTTTTAATTTTCATGTTCGGCTTGATTTTCGTCTAATTGTTTGTAACTCAAGAATTTAACAGGCGTTTTGTTATGGAGTATTGAAGTTTTGTGCGATGTTATAGAATGGCTCATGTTTGTTGCGTTTTTTTTAAAAATTGTTTTCAGGTTCTTGGAGTTGAGCGGAATGCGAGTCAGCGGGAAATTCAGAAAGCTTTCCACAAGTATGTTCTGTAACTTCCCTCCAAAATTTAGATTCAACTTCATGTGGTTGTGTTAGCTCATGGCAGACTTTTCTTGGTTATGAGTTCTTATTCACTGAATATCATTTGGGACTAATATTGTGCAGGATTTTGTTGATTTTCCTATCTGATATTTGATTTGTTCCAATATCACCCAAATTTTATTGGTTATGCAGAAAGTTATTTTTGACTTCATTTATGGGTAGTCATTCTCACTTGTTAGGGTCTTCATGAATCCTTGGCAGGCTCTCTCTTCAGTATCACCCAGATAAAAATAATAAAAAAGGCGCACAACAGAAGTTTGAAGAAATAAATAACGGTATATTACTTGCTTTGTTTGATTAACGTATTTTTTTGACAGGGACTTTATGCTGAGTTCATCTCTTTTCCCTGAATAGTCGGATGATTTTTGGTTGAATAGTGCATATTTAATTTGATTCATGTGGTTCAACATTGGAGAATAAATAATGCTGTTTTATAAATATCCCAGGCTAAACTACTACTACCAAGTACCAATACACCAAAATGTCTAATATTCGCTTTGCTCTTATCTGGTCAAATTATTTTAGTTTTCCACGACAATTGACCTTACTTCATTCTCCAGCCTACGAGATTTTATCAGATGAAGAGAAGAGGAAAAATTTTGACATGTATGGTGATGAAAAAGGTGCCCCTGGATTTGGCCCTGGTTCTTCAGGGGATCAAGGTGGTGGATATACATTCTTTACGAACGGAGGAGGAAGACAGGGTCAGCAGCCCTTCGGGCCAGGCCAGTGGCAGAGTACTGGTGGACAGGGAGGTTCACAGTCTTTCTCATTTTCTTTTGGTGGGCCTAGTGGTTCAAATCCCTTCGGCTTTGGCGTGGAAGATATATTCTCCAACTTGTTTGGAGGTGGCTTCCAGGGTAAGGGTAGTTTTGGTGGTCACTCTAAGGCTCAATCTGGACCTAAAAGTTCCTCAAGCATCAAGGTCATTAATAAAAAATCGTTAAAGAAAGAAATTGTGGACCAGGGAATGACTTGGCTTTTGTTTCCAACCGCATCATCTTTGAAGGGGCTGGATCACGTTCAATCAACCATAGAGGAAGTTGCCAGTTCATTGCAGGGGGCTTTAAAGGTGCTAGATTAAGCACCACATTTCTAAAATTGAATAGCTTTGATGACTGGTCACTGTTCTCATTTTCGGTTTTAATTTTTGATTTGAAGGTTGGAAGAATAGATTGTGACTCAGAGTCCTCTTTCTGCAAAGACCTCGGCATCTACCCTCATAGGACTCCCAGGATATTTGTATATTCATACATAAAAAGAAGTGAGGGTTCTCTGGTAGAGTACAGTGGGGACATTGCTGTGAAGAGTTTGAAAAGTTTTTGTCAAGAGCATTTTCCCAGGTTCTCGCGACGGGTTAATTTGAAGCAGTTCGATTTTTCTTTCAGCAGTAGAGGAGGACTACCCACTTTAATGCTTTTGTCTACCAAAAAGGAGACACCTGTCATCTGGCGTGTCCTTGGCGGTTTGTTTCGCAAGCAGTTCAATTTCTACGATGCAGAGGTATTTTAGACCTGAGCTTGCTCATCTTTTTCTTGTATGCAGCTTATCTGTTAATTGGTGTTGGTTAATTGATTCTATTTCTATCAGCGTCAATTAAATTTATATCACTAACCATGCCATAGTTTTTGTGGGCTATTTCTTTGGAGGTACATCATTTCCGTACATTGATAACATAATTATTTTTTATTTCACAGGTCACGGATGCTTCAGATCCTTCTATAAAGAAGTTAGGAGTTGATGCCCTTCCAGCAATAGTGGGTTGGTTATCAAATGGGGAGAGGCATGTTCTTGGAACAGGGATTAATGTGAAGGATTTGAAGTCTGCCATTGATGATCTCAGTAATTTACTTAATGGTTTTGAGAAAAAGAACAGGAAGGCAGCGTCAAGGCCAGCTTCCAAAACACAATCTGATTCTGCAGAGAATCAGATCCCTCTGTTGGCTGGGTCCAACTTTGATTCTGTCTGTGGGGAGAAGACTCCTGTTTGTGTTATTGGTGCCTTCAGATCTTCTAAAGCAAGGAACAAATTGGAACCTATCCTAAGTATGGTGAGAACACTTATATTTAAGTATTTACTTTCCCAGTTGACTCGGATGAAAATCGAACACATCTTTGCCATTTCATTCATTTTTTGGATAAGGAGCTTCAGAGACTCTAACGGCAACTCTGACTGACTATGAAGTTTCTATCAAGACCGAGTCTGGATGGACTATCTGACTGGATTACATTGATTAGGGCAGTATTCGGAAGCTTAATATAGTATAGGAGTAATAAACCAGGGAAGTTGTTAGGGTGATTTGCTATAAATAGGGTGAGTGGAAAAGGCTGGGGTAGGGAATACTGGTATAGTGTAGGATGGTTTTAGCTAGAGTGTGAGTCCACAAGATAGGGAGCACCTAAGCACCTCAAACTGCTTGGTTAACTTGTAGTTCTTTACTTTTCTTATTTCGACACTATTTTCACGGTTGATTCATAAGATAGTTTTTACTATCTTACTTGAATGGAGTCTACCATTGGTTTGTACACCGTCGTGCCTTTGAGTTCTAAATATGAAAATGCAGAGTCTAATAGGAATTATTTAAGTTCGGTCTCTCGAGTGATTTTGGTATTACTTCTGGAACATTTAAATAGGCATTCAACTAATCAATTCTTCAGGTTTTTCCCAGTTGCATACCCTAATCAATCTTGAAAGCACTAACAGGGTCCGGAGCCACTGCATTTTTGCTGTGATCGTCTGCTTGTTATTTATAAGAATTCTAACAGGATACCAATGGGAATATTAGTAGGTTATGAAGACTGAAGAGTATTGTAATAATCGGTTTAAGTTTGTTGAAAAAGAAAGAGAGGAAGTGAGAATTATTCGGGTGAGTGATTAGAGTTCCAGGGAAATCTAAAAAATGGAGAGTGCAAATCTACAATACACACTGTGATTTTGGTTTTGGTTCTAGCAGTTATATATTTACATTTTCTTTACACTCTTGATTTAAAATTTTCAGGTCTCTCAGAAGACACTGTCAAGACGGCAGAACTCTACGCCTGGCTCAAAGGAAACCGTATCCTATGCTCTTGTAGATGCAACAAAGCAAGTATCGTTTCTAAACGCATTTGACAGTGCAGGATTCAAATCATCCAATAAAATTTTGATAGCTTACAAACGTCGAAAAGGGAAATTTGCAGCATATTTGGGTGAAATAACAGAAGAAGAAGTCGAAAAATTCATCGGCTCAGTACTTAATGGGGACGTTACATTTACAAAAACCCGCCAGAAACCTATCTTGAAGTGAAAGGTCTGCCATTAACAACACACAGACTGTATTTTTGAGGTCTTATGTACATTTTACGAATAGATTAGAAAACAAGGGTATATATCATCGGAGGGTAGAAAGAAAGTATTGAAAAAGTTGGCATCTGCATTGTAAGGAAATGTTTGCCATCTGCATTTTGAGTTCGTAGCGTCTTAACCTCTAAAGTAAATTAATATGGGAGGAACAGGAACTCTTTATTTAATTAAATTTAACTTTACTTGTATTTTTGTTCTACAATTTGTTTTGGAGAAGGTGTGCAGTGGAATGGGCCAACTTGGTTTTGGGCTTTGAAAGTGAAGGAGTTGGTCCAAGTCTAATTCACATAGGGCCCAAGGCCCAAGTGTATTACTAAAGCTTTTGAAATCTAAAAGCTTCCCAACATCTCGGACTAGTTCCAAACATGGAGAGGATACGTCGCAGTCAAATATACAAATACTATCCTACGGTAAGATTTCGATTTCACCTTATTATAAATATTGATCTCATTTTCAGCCTTAAAGAATTCTTTTGATTTTGATTTTCCTAAAATCAGGATACCTGAAAAGTAAAGTTATATTTAATTAAGGAGCGTTCAAAAAGAAAAAGGAAAAGAGAACATTAATGGGTGTTTTCATTGTTGACATTTATGCAATGGAGAATAAACAGAAATCAAATTAATGGACTTCGGATGAGAGAGAGGAATATCACATGCACTTCACGGGGAGGACCGTGTCACTTTCTTTCGTTGGAATTTGAATGATATAGTTTTTCTGAATTGGTTTCTGCTTTTTAAAATTTCGTCATCTTATGCAAGGTGTTTTAAATGGCATTTATGGTCTATCCATATATTGTAAATAATATCACTCTTATTATAAGTGTTGAAGTGTTGAGTTGGATTATTATTATTTTTTTAGATTAAGTTGGATTTCGAGTGAAAGGTAATTCAACCTAACTTTTATAGTAAGAGGTTAAGTTTTATAACTTGATAGTTTTTTATTTTATTTTAAAAGTTTAGTTTATGTTTGATTCTTTTTAAATAATATTGGATGTTTTAAAATTTTTAGTTAAGTATAATTATATTAATGTTGTGAGATGAAAAAAAATTATTATATTGTGTGTATTGTGTGTGGGTAATGGTCGTGTATTTCAGTGCAAATTGATGTTTTTGTTTTTATTTTTTTTTAATAATTTCTATATGAAAAATTCATGATTTTGTTTCTCCATACTTAAATATAAGACTATTTAATATGCACGCTCCTATTAACGAGAAAAAAGAAATGTCAGGAATAGTCAAATAAAAAAATAAAATTATTTACAAAATATATTAAAAAAAACTTAAACTAAATATAAAGAATCGGAAAAATTTTATTATAATTTATAAATAATTTAAATACTCATATAAAATATTTTTTTAAAAAAGAATAATTATAAGTAAAATGGAATATTCAATGAATCATTGAAAAAGAACCTAAAATATCCAAAAATACAACCATGATTTTAAAATCTTATATTGAAAAAGGCGACGATCTTCCAAGAAAGCTCTCGATCCAGAAACAGAAGAAAAGAAAAGAAAAGAAAAATATGTGGCTCACGTATCTTGAACAAAATCTAACCTCCTCGAACCTCAAAAGATACCACTGCTTCCAAAAAGGAGAAACACAGTTCTTAAATTCTCAAGGAAATGTATTCAATAATATATTGATCCTCAAACATAGATTAAAAAATTGTTTCTTGGTGTAGCATGAAATTCCTTCACAGTAGCTCAGTCCAAGGTCATTATAATATATGTATATAATAAGAAAGAGAGGTGACAGGCGTCAAAGGAAGAGACGAAAAGTATGTAATGTAATATAGAAGAGATAGTTTTGAGTTAAAAGTTAAAGGGTTGACAGGTAGGAAGGACAGTGGGGGAGCTGGGTCAGGTGAATGGAAGTAAGTGGATGACACGTGGCAATCATGGCCCTTGCTTGGCAGCGCAAAGGCAGACCAATCTTAGTAGTCAGTCAAATACCGGTTTTAAGCAAAACCGCCTAAACCAGTCGACACCCTTGGCTTTAACTAATAAACCCAAATTTTTCGCTTCTCTTCTCTCTCTCTGCCTTTTCTTTCCACTTGTTTTCTATTTTTCATTTAATTGACGCTTTTGACCTTTGTTTCTTCCTCCCCACGACTAGCTTACTATTAAATTCCACTAAAAATAATATTTAGAAGCAATAATTAACGTTTATTTAATTAAGTCAGTTTTGAGCCATTTAATTTTGGTTAATCCAGCTCACAGGCCTTAATAAAGTGAACCCGGAAGGATCCAGAATTACTAAGACTCGAAGAATATGGCTTCTTGCTATCCCCGTTTCATAACCGCTTCTTTAATTCCCGCTTTCCTTACTTCTTTATTTTTCCTTTTTTTTCTTCATACTAAAGAATATATCTGACACAATATTTACACTATATTACGAAAATATAATAAAGAGTAATTTTTAAAAATAGTAAATTTTATATTTACGATCTATAGTAAATTCTATGATATGCTTGTATTTGTTATACAAAGTATAAATAATTTATAATCTTTTTTTAAAATAGTATATTTTACAATAGCAAAATCTATGATTGATAGTCATTGATAATAAAATACTATTAGTGATATAATCCAAATTTTGCTATAGCTTGTAAATATTTTAATTTACTTTGCTATTTTTAAAAATGTCTCTTTTAAAAAATATCTAAAAAATATTATTTTAGTTTGAAAAATAGTGAAGGTATAAAATTAGCCAATTATAAGTTATTATTCGGTAAATTTGAAGGACATTTTAAAAATAGCAAAATAAATTAAAATATTTACGATTCATTGCAAAATTTTCGATTGATAGAAACGGGTAGACGTGTATCACTATCTATCAATGCCACTGATAAAAGTATATCAGTGTTTATCAATGTTTATTATTGATAAAATTTAAAATATGTTGTAAATATTTTGTTAAAATTTATATTTTTGATAATGCCCCAAACTTTTACTTTTAGTTATAATTTTTTTTAGTGAAAAACAACCCACACACCAAAGATTAATTAAGTTTTTCAGTATGATAATGTGTAGTATGATAAATGGTGTTTTTTTTTAAAAAAAAACATATTATTTTGATACCTTTGGTACTGATTGTGTGAGAAACTCCTATATGAGTTTTATATTGAATGAAAAGCTTTTAATTCAAAGCTGTGTAAGATTTTTGTTAGCAGTAAACTTTGTGTTGGATAAATTGAGATAATAGTTTCTAAGAAGGTGTGTATAAATAAAACTCTGCATCTTAGCAAGACATTATATAAACCAAAAACTAAAAAAATACGTGTACTGCTGTGCCATAATAAACATTTTGAAGGTTCAGATGATTAAATTTGTGAAGAAATAGTATCTAAAGTTTTTGTTTAATTATATGACATGCTTATATTTGACAATATAAAAATGTGACACATGACTTGCATTGGTAAGTACAGAAAGAAGTAGAGTTGTGTTACATGCAGGGAATATTATAGTACGTTATAGGTGTTACTTTCACCATATGAAATAAACGTTTTTTTGTAAGTTTGAAATTAGGGTTTTGTTTTTTAAGTAAAGTTTGAAATATAAGTTAGATCGTACCATTGATTGATTAAATTGTCAAATAATTGCAACCTCAAATCAATTCTCTCACAATCACTCGATTGGGTCTTTTCCTTTTCTTCATTTCTTTTCTTAATATATATTTTTTTAATTTGTTTATTATTGATAATAGTAAAATATGAATTTGAAATTGGGGTCAATTCACTCTTTTATTTCCCTAATATATTTCCCTAATATTAAGCTTGCAAATTATGTAATTAAAAAGGAAATGATTCTTAGATTTACATTCATATACGAAATGTTTTATAAACTAAAATCTCAACACAAAATCGGAATAATATAATACCACTAGAATACTTTCGATATTATTCTTCCGCACACGTAATTATTTGGAGATTTAATTTGGTTTCTAACTACGAGGACATTAGTTTGAATCTCCAATCAATATAGAATATTATTTATTCAAATTTTCGAATCTCATATTTATATGAATTACTTAAAAATTTCAACTTATAATTAATCAAGTTTAAAACATACCCATGCCAAAATAATAAGAGAAAGTGATTCTAAACAATCAACAAATTTAAAAGAATAACCTTTACAAATATTTAATGTTGTATTCACTTCAATTATGAAATGCTTTTAAGTATAATAAAATGACGTTATCTCATTTACAAATATAACAAAATTTTATTTTTCTATTTATGATAGATCACCATAGTTTTAAATAAACATATAGCATTGATAGATGTTTGTAAATATTAGCCGATTGCAGTTATTCACTTTAATAAGTTTTTTATTTATAAAGAAATTTCCAAATTTAATTGTACTAAGAAATTAATTTGTTGAATAAAAAAAATTAAAATGGTCACGTGAAAAAAGAAAAAGAATACCACAATTTCGTTTTCTGATAGCAACCCAGAGAGTTCAAGGGGCGACGTGTGCGCAGCCACTTCATGACCCAAATGGAGCCGTTGGAACCCACTGATGTGGACCGTTCAAAACAATGCCTTCACCGAAATGCATGAAACTTTTTTAGTGTACAATTGATACGAAAAAGAATTCTAATATTATATTGTAATTCTTAAATGTTACTCAAGTCACAAGTAATTAACAAGATACTATGAAAAATCGAAATACTATATGTAAAAAAACATGTAAGCCTAATAAGATCATTGTTATTATTATGATTATGAGGAAGCATAATAAGAATTCATTACTTCTCTTTTTATTTGTAATGATGGAAGATTGGTAAATTAGTCGTCAAATTCCAATCACAATTATTACGGATTCCGAACCCATGAGAATCCACAGACATCACCGCACTCCAAAAATACCCCTTTTTTACAAAACCGCTTTTTGTTGTTTATTATTATTGTTATTATTTTGAACTTTTTAGTTAATTAAATAATGTTAAATGGTTTATAGTGTTACCACTTGCCACCCATTGCCACTCCCACGCTATTCCCTCTCTTTATATATAACCTCTTCATTTCCTTCACATTCTCACATCACTCCAAAACCACCATTCTTTTATTTCTCTTCTCTTCACCTTTTTCTCTCTTCCCAAATACCATTCCCAATTCCTTCAATGGACACCAAAATCGGATCACTCGACACTTGCAAACCCCAGAACAACGTCGTTTGTTGCCCATCTAACGGCTCTGTTTGCACCATCCAAAACTCCGTTCCCTCCACCGTCGTTAGCTCATCTGACGCCACTCTAGGCCGCCACCTTGCCCGCCGTCTTGTTCAAATCGGTGTCACTGATGTTTTCACCGTCCCCGGCGATTTTAACCTCACCCTTCTCGATCATTTAATCGCTGAGCCTGCGCTTAATAACATTGGCTGCTGTAACGAGCTTAATGCTGGATATGCTGCTGATGGGTATGCTAGGTGCCGCGGCGTCGGCGCGTGTGTTGTCACGTTTACCGTTGGTGGTCTTTCCGTTCTGAATGCCATTGCTGGTGCTTATAGTGAGAACTTGCCGCTTATTTGTATCGTTGGTGGACCTAACTCCAACGATTATGGAACTAACAGAATCCTTCATCATACAATTGGCCTCCCTGATTTCAGCCAAGAACTCCGATGCTTTCAAACCGTTACTTGCTTTCAGGTAACTATACAAGATTTTGTGGCGCGATTTTTTTATTATTTTTTTCGTTTTTTTTTTATTATAGATTAACGAGGGGATTTATTGGTTTTTTGTTTAGGCTGTTGTGAATAATCTTGAAGATGCTCACGAGTTGATTGATACTGCCATTTCTACTGCGTTGAAAGAAAGCAAGCCTGTTTATATTAGTATTAGTTGTAATTTGCCTGGGATTCCTCATCCCACTTTCAGCCGTGATCCAGTTCCTTTTTCACTTTCTCCCAAGTAAGTTCTCTAAACAAATTTACATTATGAACTTTCATTCATATACGAGTCTGTGATATAGTATTAAATTTACGTTCATCAATCAGCTTCAGCTTTTGCTTCATGGCATAGCAGAATGTCCTGTGTTTAAACCTTGCAATGTTTTCTCTCTGATTAATCTTGATTTTCACCTGTTGGGTCTTCTTCTACTTAGCAAGATTTTGGGTTCATTTCAAATTTCTTGAAAGTTTAGGGAGTGAATTTATTATTGAATGGATATCTGTGATGGAAACAGAGTGAGTAATCCAAAAGGGCTAGAGGCAGCAGTGGAAGCAGCAGCACATTTCTTGAACAAGGCTGTGAAGCCAGTGCTTGTTGGTGGGCCTAAAATGCGAGTTGCAAAGGCTTGTGATGCATTTGTGGAGCTTGCTGATGCTTGTGGCTATGCCTTGGCTGTGATGCCATCGGCGAAAGGCTTGGTACCTGAGCACCATCCTCATTTCATTGGAACTTACTGGGGTGCTGTCAGTACTGCCTTCTGTGCCGAGATCGTTGAGTCTGCCGATGCATACTTGTTTACCGGGCCAATTTTCAATGATTACAGCTCTGTTGGGTACTCCCTTTTACTCAAAAGAGAGAAGGCCATTATCGTGCAGCCTGATCGAGTGACCATTGGCAATGGACCTACATTTGGATGTGTTCTAATGAAAGATTTCCTTCAAGCCCTTTCAAAGCGTGTGAATAATAACACTACTGCATATGAAAACTACCATAGAATCTTTGTTCCTGAAGGATGTCCTTTGAAAGCTGAACCTAAAGAGCCATTGAGAGTTAATATTTTATTCCAACATATTCAGAAGATGCTTAGTCGTCAAACGGCTGTGATTGCTGAGACAGGGGACTCTTGGTTTAACTGCCAGAAACTTAAATTACCAAAAGGATGCGGGTGGGCATTGTTTGAAAATTTGGTTATTTCATTTGTTCGCCATTATGTTTATATACTAAAATTTGATTTCCTTCTTGTATTTGTTTATTTGCAGATATGAATTCCAAATGCAATATGGTTCAATTGGTTGGTCAGTTGGCGCTACTCTTGGATATGCACAAGCTGTTCCAGAAAAAAGAGTAATTGCTTGTATTGGTGATGGAAGTTTCCAGGTAAAAAATTAGTTCGATCAATTTCTTTGACACGATCTTACATTATTGCAAAACATTGGTTGATCATTGTTACGTCACAGGTGACTGCACAAGACATATCAACGATGATCCGTTGTGGACAAAAAACCATCATATTCTTGATAAACAATGGTGGCTACACTATTGAAGTTGAGATCCACGACGGGCCTTATAATGTGATCAAGAACTGGAACTACACGGCATTGGTGGACGCAATCCACAACGGAGAGGGGAAGTGTTGGACAACAAAGGTAAGTCCATATATCAAACTAGCTAGTTTGAGATATGTGGGTATAGAAAGGATTTTGATTCGATTTGTTGTTGCAGGTTCAATGCGAGGAAGAGCTTGTGGAGGCCATTGAAACAGCTACAGATGCCAAAAAGGATTGCTTGTGTTTCATTGAGGTAATTGCTCACAAGGATGATACAAGCAAAGAGCTATTGGAATGGGGCTCAAGAGTCTCTGCTGCCAACAGCCGCCCTCCCAATCCTCAGTAAAAAAAATCATTAATAATAACAATAAATTCCATCAACTTTGCAGCATTTACTTTTCTCATTATCGTGTCATCTTTAGGTAAAAACGAAGTGTTTGATTTGAGATTTTATATTAGAAAAAAAAAAAAGAAGTATTTTGTGATGTAAATTCCTCTGAAGATTTTCTTATTGAGAACAATATTTTCTTGCTTTTCACTCTTCAGCCTACAAAAAGAAACTTTCACTAGTGCATTACCACGTGCTCCTCATGTGATGTTGGTTAAATACAAAAACAAACAAAAACCCTCTAATCTAATGCCCAATTGGTAAATGTAAACAAAGGTGAGACAGCAAAACACTTCATTTGTAATAGTAATAATTTAAATATCAAAATAATGAAATCAACCACAATAATTTAAGCTCCAATGAGGATTACTCTAAAACCATGTGAAAAAGATTGCATATTAAAGAAGATATTTCCTTCCTAAAAGACAATAATATTTAGAGTTGGCGTCAAATTTGCATAATTAAAAATGGAAGTGGAAGTAGAACTTTTTCTTTTGGTTTTAATAATATGATGTTTGAAGATTGGTAAAGAATTTACGAATAAATTCCCTAAGCCGCTGCTTAATTCTTTTTAATCTTGTGTAATCAAAATTAATTTTAATGAAAGCTGAAATCTAAGGTAGTTTTAACATAACGTCGGGAGGTTTATATATATATATAAAAGGTTAATGAAAGTGATTTTTTAATTTGACCTTAAAAATTAGAAACTATTGTTTGAGTTTTATAAAAAAGTAAAACAAGACAGAGGCTTGAAAGACCAATCTTTATTCATTGATTTATAGGACCTTGAAAGAGAAATGAGTTTGAGGAACAACTATTCTCTGACCACCAATTAATGTTCTTACAATGAAAATTATAGTCTTAATATTTCAATGGTCTAGATTTCTTCTTTTTCTTTAAAATAAGATAAACATTTTTTGGTTCATTTTTTTATATTAAAGAACTTGTAAAGTCGTTTTAGTTAAAGATTGAGTCTAATTTTCATTTAGTCTTTGATTCCAAAGGTTAACTTTTTACTTGTTTTATTTCTTTATTTCTAAACTTAAAAAATGCTAAGTTCTCACACTCGTATCTTGAATGTTGATTTCTAATAATTGATTTAGAAGAATAATTTTACCTTATCGAAAAGTCGACAACAAACATAAAAGTCTAAAATACGTCAAGAAACTTAATGAAAACAAAATTCAAATCGAGTGAAATATGACATTTAGATACTTAGACTTTTTTCTTAAACGAAAAAATTAGAGACTAAATATAAATTAAACTTAGAAGATAAAATGCAACATTTTAAAATTTAGAATAGTGTAACACCAAATAAAATCTAGACTTTCCCACAGAACACTAGGGAAAAGAAAAATCAACAAAACTGTAGTTTGAAAATTCCGTGCAATTAAATGGAATTATGGTACTTGAATCTTCGAAATCCGATAGAGACAAAATGTGATATTGCTTATAACTATTAAATAATGCTTCTCGAGGCCATCAGAACTGGATAAACCCCAAAGATATTGAGCTCAAAATATTTACAACAAAATTTTAGTGTGTGAAAGACATTATGAAAGCTAAGAAAGAGGAGCATTACTTGGCTCAACAACTAAACGGCCGCCTTCAAGCAGTGTGGAAGGGAAAGGCGCTTGGCATTTGGAAATATGCGCTTTCAACTTGGGTAAGTTGGGATGAGCACTTCTGCATCTGTTGCAACGTAACTCCATAGACATCAAGCTCTCATTGTCCATGATGTTCGCCTTTCCATGGCTACTGACTTCGTTTATAACGGTGACTGAGTCTCTGAAGAAATCGGTGTTGAAAGAATTCCAGTGCTTCTTGTTTTTCAGATGACTGGAATCGAAATCCTGGCTTATAACATGTAGGTGCAGCTGCCTCATTGATGGAGCCTGCAAAAGGGTAAAGAGAAAACTTTGTCTATAAGAATTTCTGGTATGTATTTGATCCCACCACCCCAATGTACTTAACCTACCGAGTGGTATCCGAGGCGAAAGACCAATGGGCCATCTTCACAAAAGAACTTATTGATCCACTTCAAACCCATAGCGTGCATTGTCCTCAACAATGGAAGGTGTTCTGTACATATGTCGGCTAGTTGATCGAGGCCTTCATGCCGAGCCACTACTAAAAGATGCTTGCGTGCCTGCAAAAAAAGTTCAAAAGTAAATCTTTTATCATTCAAACTACAAAGAACAATGTCGTAATAACTCAAGACAGTTATAACTCCAACCCAACAATCAAAGAACAAGGGCAGTAGTAGAAGTGGAACGAAGTGAAAACGGGAAGGTACCTTTGGATAAATATCATACAGTACTACAACATCATCTGATGTCTCTAGTACAGAATTGGTATGTCGCTCGGGATGCATTGCAGTGTCATAAAGTGCTTGTGCCCATGAACCCCAGTGCTTACTCTTTTTGGGGACAGTATTGTTGTTTTGGTTTAATCCTTCGGTTGAGTTCTGAGATCCTTTCCATTTTTTGCTTCTTTCAAGATTTTGCAAATTCTCTCTCTTAAACTTGTGATGACCGTCCTCAGAGTGCTTTTGTGGTTCTCGAGGTGTTGAGCCGAGGCATTCATGAATTCCCTTCACCGACTTATATTTGTCTTGTACGATTGAAATAAAGGCCTGAAATAGGGAAGAGTAAGCATTGCCAAGAAGCTTGCACCCTTCATCATAGTCATTGTTGAGATAATTTGGCCTTTGTGGATTCATGTTGGGTCCAAGAACATGTACGACATGGGTTACTCCTTCCCTATTTAACAAAGGAGAAGTTGAAGGCAACTGAACAGCCACCGCACTGCCAGGTTGAAGAGAGTTAGCTTGTTGTTTAGTTGCCACTTCCAGACCGGGACCTGCAGCACTAAAAATTGCAGCATTCACACCACCACCTCCTGGTTTCAGTCGCCTGCACGGAATATCTTGATCAAGTACCTTCCTCATAGAGATTGCAAATAAACATACAACATAACACATCAATTTGCTTCAAAATCAAATGAAAAAAAAAATCATATAGGTCGATCAATCTGTTAGGAACTATCACGTTGAGTACATCCTTACTTCTGTAGATCATTTTCTGGGCCAGCCACCAGACAGATATTAGTTCAGATTGTAAGGCCAACTGGAGAAATTATCTTGACCAAATGGAGAGATGACAGATGACGAGTATCATAACTTTCTGATACATTACTTAACAATAAATGAACAACTAATTATAATTCTAAGACATTGGCATGGAGATAAACATAAATATGCTACAAGTATACCAGTTTGCAGCATTGGCTATAACAGTGCAGCGCAATCCACCTTCGGAATTGAGTTTAGTTATATCACCTACGAATGTAAAAAACTTGGTGGAACTAATATTTTTCTCGGTTGCTTTAGCTTTAACCATAGACAATATCTTTGATCCATGACTCAAGTCTACCAGCACAAGTCTGGCATTTCCAAGCTTATCCATGAATTCTTCAACCTTCTCGACAATAATTTCAGCAGCCTTCTCATGGCTAAACTTGAAATCTGAAGTTGAAATAGATGGAAATGCAAGAGTTGGTGGATCACTTTGAGAAATCTTGTCTTCTAAGCATCTAACGCCTGGACTTTCACCTTTCTCTGACTCCATAGCTACATTTCTCGACATTGTGCAGGAAGACTCTACCTTTTTACCACAAGACTCCCTCTTTTCCTGGGTAGGTTGAGGAGATGGAGAATTCTTGTCGGTATTGGCACTAGAACACGTTTTTGAAGGGTTTTCTGCTTTCTTCAAGAACTTCATTATGCCAAGTTGTACTTTCTTGTCTGGGTTCTTCTGTCCAAAACATCCATGTGGAAGCATAGTATGTAAATCAAGCGATTTGTACATATCTATAGCAGATAGAACGTCGGACTCGTTATGGCAAAAGGTTATGCGAGTGAACCCTTCATTAAGTTTGGGCAATTCTTTCTTTTGCAGCATTTTATTCACAACAGCAGCAGCTTTTCCACCTGATAAGTTCCCTTCATGACCAGTCCGCTTAACAGAACGAGAGATACAGAGCTGAGCAGGAAGATCTAATACAACAGCATGTACATCCACTTGAGGGCCCCCGAGCTTCACAAAATCTGCACGCTGCTCTATTTCAAGATTGCACCTGTCCACGAATACACTCTTTCCATCATTCAGTGCACTCGTTGCAGTCTTCAAGCACTGTGCTCTGGTTCCAGACTTGCCATTTCCAATGGTATCCTGAAACAAATAAAAACAACCTTCTTTTATGTATGACGTTTCAGGAGTGAAAAAATATGCCAAAAACACTACCAACTCAAATTCATCATATTTCAAAGTGATCTGTCTGGTTTTAGAAAAAGTGAGAAAATTTGTGTGGAAAGTGATTTTGAAATTGTTGAGATCACTTTTGTCGTGTTTAAAATGACTCTGAATGACTCCAAATTAATTTAATATTTAGTTTTGTACTTTCAAATGCAATCTTTATCATTACATACATGCCGTATGTTTCATATAGTTTTTTAAAAATGACCAGGGAGAATTTAACGTTTGGAAACACTTGTAAAATGACCCAAATGATTATTAAGATAGCACTTTTAATCAGAATTGACACAACTAAACCACTTAAAATGTGCCAAATTCAGGATTCTAGAGCATGAAACTGGAACGGGCTACAGTGTTACTGAAGTTCAAAGAAGCATTTCATCAAACAGGTAGCATTCATTGTTAGAGAGAAACCTGACAGATTCGAACCCAAGGGCGAGAAGAGGAACCCATAACAAGTTCGCAAAAGGTGGACTTGCCGCTTCCAGGTGCACCCACTAATATGACCATTATGAGCTTCCCTTGCCCTTCCTTTCCTTTAATACACAGACAGACACCCATCGTTACGAAATCGTAAAAGAAGGAATCTCAATAGTATATGACAAATCTGAAAATCCTCAAAAGAGTAGAGAATAGAAATAGCCTCACACCTTTAGCATTCGAATTTTCGTCGGTATCCATGTCCATTTCTTAATTAGAAATTGGGTCTTCACTCTTGGTTTTAAACCCTTTCAATCGCCATTACCGACGTTCCCGCTGCCGATGAGTGAAGATTAAAGAATACGCCACGGCCACGGTCAGCTCACTCCCCAAAATTTGCTGCAACGGGATTGTTTGGTTACGCAGATAGCATGTCCTTGTACAGAATGAAGAATGATTTCAATTAAAGCTATTAGGCAGGTGTAGTTCCTATTGCATGATAGACAAAATAATATTTTTTGTTAAAATATCTTTCTTACCCTAAAATTTGTTCAATCTTAATTAACGTGATTTCAATAAATTTTTAAATGCACTCTCTCACATAATTATTTTATTATCAAAATTGAATAAATAATAAAAAAAATAGAAAATATTTACTCTTCGTAAAAAAACAATGAAGCATATTTTACAAAATAAATTAAAATATTTACAAGCTATAACAAAATTTTGGATTATATCACTATTGATAGTCTTCTATCACTCTAACATATCAATGACTATCGGTCATATAATTTGTTATAAATTGTAAATATTTTGTAAAATCTACTATTTTAAAAAATTTTCCAAAAATAAATGTAATGAATTTTATATTTGTTAGTTTGTCAATTTTTCTATTTAAAAAAAAAGTTTAAAAAAATTATATCAAGTTATAGAAAATGTAGCACAACTTTAAAATGTGCGTAAATATTGACAAATGAATTTAATTTTTTTTACAATTCCTAGTTTACTATTCAGTTACACGTGTTTTCATGGATAATAACTACTATTGATAACAATTTATAGTACATTTGTTAATCGAAAGGCTATGACTGATAGGAACTATCAACGATATTCATTGATAACATTTGTTAATAATAGTAATTTAAATCGTATTTTTCAAATAGAAAATTATCATTGATAACGACTATTTGTGATAGCAATTAATAAAACATTTATCAGATTGAAAGCTATCGCTAATAGTAGATATCAATGGTAATTCATTGATAGCAACTAATAGCATCTATTAGCCTTTGTGCTAGCATGCGAGTTTTTAGTCTTTTCTCAACTTTTGTGCTACATATACAATTATCTTATCTAATTATTTTTTGTTTAAATGACAGTTATGCAACTGAACCATTGATAACTTTCATGCAAAGAAATACAATATGAATATGTTTTAAAATGTATAGTAAAAATGCAAACAATTTATGTTAATAAAACAACCACAAACTATGAGAAGTAGCATTTACTAAACTTAAACATTTATTGAAAAATGTATAGTTCCATCCTCCACACATAAAGTAAAAATTTTTATATTTATAAATATTTTTAGCAAAGTCACCTGTAAATTTTTATTTATTTAAGAAACAATCAAAATCAACCCATAGTTGGATTTAATATATTTTTGCTAACTTAAAAAGAAGTTTGGGTCATTCCAGTAGAGGTGCATGGTTAGATTGGAAAAACGAACCGATGGATCAAACATCAGAGAGGAATATGGTTACGTACAAAAGAAGAGTGAGAACTCTGTCTCAATTCATCGCCGTGAAAATTTACTTGTTCCGACGGTGTGGTCTTCGTACAGGAATCAATCGCCAACGAGATAAGTGTTCAGGTATTGAGAATCGATCATGTAATACGGTGGTTGGGAGATTCGAACTTCTAGTTTTAGGCTATTGACGCTCGAAAACCTAGTGCTAGTTGTAAGGCACGTATTCTTGTTATCTTTTTTGTACCAAAGTCTCGTTAGCCTAGCAATGCTTGCAGATTTGTTTCCTATAAAATGACATGAATCATTAGCGAAGTATGCTACGTAATGCTTATATGCACTTTCGGATGTAAGACCAGGGTATCGGTTTACAGTAGCTAGGTTATGGTGATAATTTAAATATCTTTTTTTCTGAAACGAATTGATATTTACATTTCAATATATCTACGATCATGTTTTGAACTATGTCGTGTTTGAATATAGGTAATTTCTTGGGATATGACAGGCTTTCACTCTACGAGGCTAAAGTACGCTGATTGGTCGAAGGCTGTCTTTGAGTAATTTCAGATTGTCATGTTTTGAAGATACGTTAATTTCACGCGAGGTTTGGACTGTTGGTATTCTTTTCATTTCATTTTAATTTTTTTTTTCGTCTTGGTTTACAATTTACATTGTGGTTGATGTAGCTTCAGACGTTCATTTTGTAAAATTTTGGGGAGTTCGGGAAGATCTTTGTCATTTTGAGATAATTTTACTTTGTAATCGATGTATTTTCAGTTCTTTTATGTGTTGCTGTGCGTTTAATATCCACAAGTATGTGTTTGATTTTTACCTTCTTTCCCCATTGATTCTATTTTATACAATTTTTTATGAGCTATTTATACATAATTCAGCATATAAAAGGTCAATTTGTTATTGTCTTTTTTATTTTCTAGTTATTATACTCCTAATGTTGCTTCCGTATAGTCTTCTCTAAAATGATTTTTTGTTTTCGTTCAGTTTTTTAGAATTAACTGTAAAATAAATTATGTGGACTAAATACGGTTTGCCATTTGAGAACCTAATATTGTTATTATAGTTAAAAACGCAAAAACTAGGGGATAATTAACGCAGACTATGGATGCAATTCCTATTGAATGAATTTTTGTACTTGTGCAGACTGAGATCTACTCCTTTAGTTACAATGGTTGGTTTATAATTTTGACGGAAATTTGAGTGTCTCACCAAGAAAGGGAATGTCTTGCCAAAGAGCTAGTTGGATGTATATATATATATATATATATTTATTTATTTATTGCTAATACTTTATTCTTCTTACAATTCCTCCTATAATCTTCATTTTATGATCATTTGGCGATGGAACTCTTTTACTATTGTATTATTCTTTCCATTCTCTGTCTTCTGATCACTAACGGATTTGTTTTCTATCAAATGTAGGTTAAAGATTAATTACCCGCTCCACTCTTTTCATATGTGAAGAAATTTATCCTGGTTCGCATTGTTTCTATTCCAATCCAAAAATAGCAACAGAAAATCACATGGTATCTTGGAGGTGCTAAGTTTTGGTAAGACAAACATTAATGACTGATAATTCAGAGAGAAGCATTTATCCCCCGGGGAGGTATGACATGAAAATTTCCGCGATGTAAAGAAACAAGTGGAGAACTTTTGTATAGACCTCCCCTCCCTGGGTTCACACCACAAGATTTTGACGCACTTTGACCTGTCTGGCATCATATACTGTAGATGCTACTTCCTAATAAGATGAGGAATATAGCATCTGACACTCATTTTGATGCATATGGGGCCATTGAAGAGGAATACTAAATACTTCTCAGACTACAGTAACAGGCTATAAATCACGCAATCCAATGTTGCCTTTAAACAAGTGATATGGGTGATGAAACCATCCCTAACGAGGACATGAACTTGAGTATCCTGGTCAGCACATGGAGTCCAGACTCAATGAAGAAGGTTTTGGTTCCGTAACTGAAGTTCAGTTTAGGTAAAGTTAGTTATGGTGTTACATTTATGTAGTTAGGTGTGTGTCTTTTTGGATCGTGGTGTTTAAAAATTAACCTTTTAATATTTCATCTCTCTCGTTGTAGTTGGTTCTGGAGATATGGGAGTTAAGATTCTAGAAGCAGAACAATCTGAGAAAGGGTTTGCTTGGAGGCAGAGCTGGTAGATTTTTATGCTTTACTTTAAAAAATTCAGTACCATGTGATATCTTTCTGTTTTCAGGATGTATGTGCTTTTAGTCATATTCAAGAATCCATTATCTTCATTTTCTAATCAAAATATGGGTGAATAATTACGACGTTCTGATTCTCTTGGGAGTAACAAGTTATTGATTTCAAGGAATGATACTGTTTTTTAAATTCTTAGTTATTTGTCTCAATCCTTTATTTAAAATATT
Organism: Cucumis hystrix; assembly: GCA_025688845.1. NCBI lineage: Eukaryota > Viridiplantae > Streptophyta > Magnoliopsida > Cucurbitales > Cucurbitaceae > Cucumis > Cucumis hystrix. The sequence goes on from CM046886.1 coordinate 27,360,608, forward strand.
TATTTTGTCGTCTTAATCCTGAAAAGAAAGATGGTTCTCTATATGGATGGCTTAAGGGATGAAGTTATAAAGAGGTTATGGATGGTTCACACCTATAAGAGAAGGGGTTATAAAGAGGAAGGTTGGGGATAGAAGGAATGTTGACACGGAAAGAGTTGTCACATAAGGTGATGACCATCGACAAGGGGTTTATGAGGGGGTTTGGGAATCATTATTTTGAGGTGTGAACATTTTGGGAAGCTTTTGAAGTGTTGAGTTGGTATTATAGTTAGCCGTTATTATAATTTGTGGGCTCTAATATTTTTTTGAGAGGAGATAGGTAGAAAATAATAAATCAGTGTAATAAAAGGAATTTAAAATAATAATTTTATAGTTGATGAAACCTAAAACATGTCATCCACTTGAAGTTGAGACTAAAACCATCTCCTTAAATGTTGGCAGTTGGTAGATGTTGGAGTGATAGAAAGCTAAGCAAGTGAATCCTCGTATAAAACTTAGTAAGTGAATCATTATAGTGGTAGAAAGCTAAGCAAATGAATACTGGTATGGCAAGTGAAACCTCGTTTAGTAACTATTTGGTTTTTTCTTTTTTGAAAACAACTATTTCGACTATTATTTTTGTTTATATACCAATTTTTAACCTTAAACATTTTGAAACTTTGAAAGTTGTATTTTTTATGGTAAAAATAATTTTTTATCGAACTTTGTAGGATATTTTGACCCAATTTATAAATATTTTCTAGAATTTAGCTTTTAAACTCTATCATTTGAGCTTTTGACTGGCTAGGGCTCTTATTCTTGATTTTATTAGTAAGAAAACTGAAATATCAGCATGTAATTTTTTAATCATAAATACCAAGACCGATTTTATTGATTGATGAAATAAGGGACTAAAAGCTCTTAACAGTTGAAGATCAAATAGGCTAGGACATGATTTGCATCAAAAGAGGAGGAAGAAGTATCTCTGGAAGGGCAACCATTTTTCTCTCTCCAAACTACCTGTCAAAGGAAACATTTAAATGATGGTGAAACGTGTAATCTTTTTGGTACCATCAACATGTTAACTAATACGAAAACAAGGTGTCCAATACAATATTAGAGATTTTCTTTTTTATTCACGAATGTTCGAGTTAGCTTATGTATATTTCAACTAATCTCTCCAAACAATGCATGATTAAGTCTAATGGTCTGTCAGACATTTTTATCTTTTTCTGGTTTTAGATATAGGGTTTAGAAAAAGCTATAGCTAAGCAAGTGAAATTCACAGTTTTAAAATTAAAGACGTTTGAGGACCAGTTCTCTTCTCTTTTGATTTTCTCCATATAATTAAATGCTAATTAAGAAACTACCAGCAAGATGGAGACGACTTGCAAACATGCGGTCAACGTGCTTAGCAACACAATGTTTTTCCTAGAAATGTAGATTACTTAACCAGTTGGATAACTGAAAAATCCCCATTATCAATCCTCATTATCAAAGTTTCTTTTTATCAAATCAAGCTTCATCACCGTTTCTTTTCTTCAAAATCCATCCCCTTCTGTTGTACAGATAGCCATTCCGATGAGGAATATACTATTTTCATGGCTTTTTTTAATACCCATATGGTTGATGTTACTTCCACTAGACAATAACGTGGTCTTTGGGCGATGCCTTGAGGATCAGCAGTCTCTCTTACTGGAATTGAAGAATAATCTTGTATACGATTCTTCCTTGTCCAAGAAACTGGTGCACTGGAATGAAAGTGTCGATTACTGTAATTGGAATGGTGTTAACTGCAACGACGGCTGTGTTATCGGTCTTGATTTGAGCGAGGAGTCGATTTTCGGTGGGATTGATAATTCAAGCAGTCTTTTCAGTCTTCGGTTCTTACGGACTTTGAACTTGGGTTTCAACAGTTTTAATTCCCCGATGTCTTCTGGATTTAACAGGCTTTCGAATTTAAGTGTGCTGAATATGTCTAATTCTGGATTTGATGGCCAGATTCCTATTGAGATTTCAAACTTAACTGGGTTGGTTAGCCTCGACCTTTCTACCTCGTTTCTCTTTCAAGTTCCGACACTGAAGCTTGAGAACCCAAATTTGATGACTTTTGTTCAGAATTTGAGCAATTTGAGAGTGCTAATTTTGGACGGTGTAGATTTATCAGCACAAGGAAGGGAATGGTGCAAGGCCTTGTCATCATCTCCACTGCTTAATCTAAGAGTGTTGAGTTTATCGAGTTGTTCTCTTAATGGACCTCTCGATCCTTCCCTTGTGAAGCTTCCATCTCTATCAGTGATTCGTCTAGATATTAACATATTTTCCTCACTAGTTCCTGAAGAGTTTGCAGAGTTCTTAAATCTGACTTTCCTGCAGCTTGGCGCTACGAGATTACGTGGAGTTTTTCCACAAGGCATATTCAAGGTGCCAAATCTTCATACTATCGACCTATCCAATAATGACCTGCTGCAAGGTTCGCTTCCAGATTTTCAGTTTAACGGACCCCTTCAAACTCTAGTGCTCCAAGGCACAAATTTTTCAGGGACACTGCCAGAATCTATCGGATATTTTGAGAACTTAACCAGATTAGACTTGGCGAATTGCAACTTTGGCGGATCGATCCCAAATTCTATCCAAAACCTTAGAGAACTCACATATTTGGATCTTTCCAGCAACAAATTTGTTGGTCCAGTCCCATCATTTTCCCAATTGAAGAATCTTACTGTCTTAAACCTTGCTCATAATCGGTTAAATGGTTCCTTGCTTTCCACAAAATGGGAAGAGCTTTCCAATCTCGTTAATCTTGAGTTGCGTAACAATTCCATCACTGGAAATGTTCCTTTGTCTCTCTTCAATCTTCAAACAATCCGGAAGATTCAATTGAACTACAATCTATTTAGTGGTAGTTTGAATGAGCTCTCCAACGTGTCCTCTTTCTTACTTGATACCCTTGCTTTGGAGAGCAATCGGTTAGAAGGGCCATTCCCAATGTCGTTTTTAGAACTTCAAGGTCTGAAGATTCTCTCACTTTCTTTCAACAATTTTACCGGAAGATTGAATCTAACCTTATTCAAGCAGCTTAAGAATATTACAAGACTTGAACTCTCAAGCAACAGCCTGTCTGTTGAAACGGAAAGCACTGACTCAAGTTCGTTTCCTCAAATGACCACATTGAAGTTGGCTTCCTGCAATTTAAGAATTTTCCCTGGCTTCTTGAAAAATCAATCTAAGCTCAACTCTCTTGATCTCTCCCATAATGATCTTCAAGGAGAAATACCTCTCTGGATTTGGGGTCTTGAAAATCTTAGTCAGTTAAATCTTTCTTGCAACTCTCTTGTTGGTTTTGAAGGGTCTCCAAACAAACTTCCTTCCGGTCTCTATATTCTTGACCTTCATTCCAACAAATTTGAAGGGCCACTCTCGTTCTTTCCTCCATCTGCTGCCTATTTGGACTTCTCCAATAACAGTTTCAGTTCTGCCATTATACCTGCTATTGGACAATACCTCTCATCCACTGTCTTCTTTTCTCTATCAAGAAATCGCATTCAAGGCAATATTCCTGAATCCATATGCGATTCTAAGAGTCTTCAGGTACTGGATTTGTCTAATAATAATTTGAGTGGCATGTTTCCCCAATGTCTAACTGAGAAGAACGATAATCTTGTGGTACTAAATCTAAGGGAAAACGCCTTAAATGGCACTATTCCTAATGCATTTCCAACTAAATGCGTTCTGAGGACTCTTGATCTAAGTGGAAACAACATCGAAGGGCGGGTACCAAAGTCTCTATCAAATTGTGAATATTTGGAGGTTTTGGATCTTGGAAAGAATTCGATAGATGATATCTTCCCATGCTCATTGAAGAGCATATCCACTTTACGGGTGCTTGTTCTTCACTCAAACAAATTTCATGGTAAATTTGGATGTCAAGAGAGCAATGGCACTTGGAAGAGCCTGCAAATTGTTGACATATCTCGAAACTACTTTAATGGTAGCATATCTGGAAAATTCGTAGAAAAGTGGAAAGCAATGGTGGATGAGGAAGACTTTAGCAAGTCAAGAGTTAATCACCTTCGTTTTAATTTCTTCAAATTCAGTGCTGTGAACTATCAAGACACAGTAACTGTTACAAGCAAAGGTTTTGAGGTGGAACTGGCAAAAATCCTAACAGTCTTCACATCCATTGACTTCTCGTGCAATCACTTCGATGGCTATATACCTGCAGAAATCGGAGAACTCAAGGCGCTTTATCTTCTCAACTTGTCCCACAATTCCCTTTCCGGTGAAATTCCCTCATCTATAGGAAATTTGAGTCAGTTGGGTTCTTTAGATCTTTCAAGTAACATGCTTTCTGGCCAAATCCCTCGTCAGCTCGCGGGACTATCGTTTCTATCTGTATTGAATCTGTCCTACAATCTGTTGGTTGGTATGATTCCCATTGGCTCCCAATTCCAAACATTTTCTGAAGATTCCTTTATTGGTAATGAAGGATTATGTGGAGCCCCTTTGCCAAATAAATGTGGAATTGCAATTCAACCATCATCTTCAGATACAATGGAATCTTCAGAAAACGAATTTGAATGGAAATACATAATAATTACACTTGGATTCATATCAGGAGCTATCACGGGCGTAATCGCGGGTGTTTTCGTCTGGGAGAAAAAATCGAACGCATTGATGAGAAGGGCCTCAGCTTTAGCTTTGGCTTTTCAATTTCATAATAATAATAGCAAAAGAAGGGTTTAATCTCAGTAGGAATGGAAAATGGGTGTTGGGAGGGACATGGAATCTTAAGTTCGTTTTAAGATTGGGGTTCATATTTTGATTCTGAATATTTCTAAAAGCTATCAGATTCTTGAGGTGGCGTGGCGATGGCGACCATATGAACACGAATCATAATGCTTAAAAATGCTGAAGGTAAATATTCTGAATCGACTAAAATCGCCGGCCACTTAAAAATTAAAAATTGCAAAACTGTTGGCAACCTTTACAAGCTACTTTGGAGTTTTTGACCAAATTTCAGATGGAAATTGAAACCTAAACCGTGACAATAACAACAACAATAATAATGATAAGTTGGTAGGTCTTTGATCTATTCAAAGCATTTTTTTAAGGAAGAAAAAAGTCAAGTCACCTGTTGACCCTAAATTTAATTTTATGCACAAAATTTAATTTTATGGCTATTACATTCATTTTGTTTCCTCTTATAAAAAGCCAATAAGAGTTATTTAAATAAGTTAAGAAACATAGTTTGGTTTTTTTGATTTTCAACAAGAGTAGAAAATTAATTAATTTTAGTTTTATAATTTGTATTTTTAATTTTATAACAATTTAATCACTCAACTTAATGGGTTAATTTCATCCTTAAATTTTGAAGTTTGTAAGAATTTCATTGTTTGGTGGAAATTATTGTAATAAATTTGATGGAAGTCATGTGTAGATCTATAAATTTGTTAGCACTAAATATATGTTTACAAACTACGAAGGTAAGTTGCTTTGATGGAATTTTTATTGTTATGTTTATGTCTTTTTTATATATAAAAAACTTTCGATACAAAGTGAACTATTATAGTTATAAAGTTTAAAATAATAATAATAATTAACTTGTTAATTTCATTTAAATGAATGGAATGATATTGTACGTTTTAAAATATTTATATCAACATAGACATTGAGGTCTTGATGTTATTGGAATATTGATAGAAAATCCATATGAAACGAATTAATAGTCTCTAAAAAAATTTATAAAATAAAATAAATGAACAAATATAGATTCTAAGATTTTGGATTGATTTTAAAAACAATACAATTGTTAAAAAAAATTATAAAAATAGGATATTAGCAAATTTATTCTTAAAATAAGATGAGAATGAAAATAAATGCAAAATCATGCAATGTGAAAAATATTAAGAAAAATAGGTTTTGTCCTTATCTAGTTATATGTGGTGAATTAACTTGTGCCAATGTTGATATGTGCTAAAACTTGAAAATATAAAAGATGAAATGAGTAAGATGGATGGAACATGAAGTATAGAATATATGATAGATATGTTGTTGGTTATTTGATTATCAATAAGTAGGAAAGAAAGGCAACGGGGAGTAAGAAAAAGAAAGTCGATTGCGTTGTGGCGGCGGAAATTTTGCATTATTGAGTATTTGGGTTCACATAGACGCGGTTTACTTTGAATACTCATTTTCCCCATCGCTGACCCTTCCCTCCACCATTATCCTTCTTCAGTGCAATTTCCCCTAATTTCTCTTTTCTTCATTTCTTCCCTCTTCCCTCTTCTGGCGTTCCGATTTTTCAATCTGGTCTTGCCCAACCCACACATGTCTGAAGGTCAACCTTGTGGCTTATGAACTTCCTAATTCCCATTACTAATTCACACCCCTTTCCCCATTCTTTATCTGTATGGACCTTTCCATTAATCCGTCCCGATGAGAAATCTTTTCTTTTCATGCATTTCTTTGATTTTCAACTGCTTTCTTTTCCTTAACGTAGGGATTTCTTTGGCTTCTGGACGATGCCCTGACGATCAGCATTCTCTGTTGCTTCAATTGAAGAATGATCTCACATACAATTCTTCCTTGTCCAAGAAATTGGTTCACTGGAATGAAAGGGTCGATTACTGTAGTTGGAATGGTGTTAACTGCACCGACGGCTGTGTTACCGATCTTGATTTGAGCGAGGAGTTGATTTTAGGTGGGATTGATAATTCAAGCAGTCTTTTCAGTCTTCGCTTCTTACGGACTTTGAACTTGGGTTTCAACAGGTTTAGTTCCCCGATACCTTCTGGATTTAACAGGCTTTCGAATTTAAGTGTGCTGAATATGTCTAATTCTGGATTTAATGGCCAGATTCCTATTGAGATTTCAAACTTAACTGGGTTGGTTAGCCTCGATCTTACTAGCTCGCCTCTCTTTCAATTTCCGACACTGAAGCTTGAGAACCCAAATTTGATGACTTTTGTTCAGAATTTGAGCAATTTGAGAGTGCTAATTTTGGATGGTGTAGATTTATCAGCACAAGGAAGGGAATGGTGCAAGGCCTTATCGTCTTCATTGTTAAATCTGAGAGTGCTGAGCTTATCGGGCTGTTCTCTTTCGGGACCTCTTGATTCTTCCCTTGCGAAACTTCGGTATCTATCAGAAATTCGTCTGGATAGTAACAGCTTTTCCTCACGGGTTCCTGATAAATTTGCGGATTTCCCAACTTTGACTTCGCTGCATCTTGGTAGTTCAAATTTATCTGGAGAATTCCCACAAAGTATTTTCCAGGTATCAACTCTTCAGACTCTGGATTTATCCAATAATAAGTTGCTGCAAGGTTCTCTTCCATATTTTTCATCCAGTAGACCCCTTCAAACTCTTGTGCTCCAAGGCTCAAAATTTTCAGGGACACTGCCAGAATCTATCGGATATTTTGAGAACTTGACCAGATTAGACTTGGCGAATTGCAACTTTGGCGGATCGATCCCAAATTCTATCCAAAACCTTAGAGAACTCACATATTTGGATCTTTCCAGCAACAAATTTGTTGGTCCAGTCCCATCATTTTCCCAATTGAAGAATCTTACTGTCTTAAACCTTGCTCATAATCGGTTGAATGGTTCCTTGCTTTCCACAAAATGGGAAGAGCTTTTCAATCTCGTTAATCTTGAGTTGCGTAACAATTCAATCGCTGGAAATGTTCCTTCGTCTCTCTTCAATCTTCGATCAATCCGGAAGATTCAACTGTGCTACAACCTATTTAATGGTAGTTTGAATGAGCTCTCCAACGTGTCCTCTTTCTTACTTGATACCCTTGCTTTGGAGAGCAATCGGTTAGAAGGGCCATTCCCAATGTCGTTTTTGGAACTTCAAGGTCTGAAGATTCTCTCACTTTCTTTCAACAATTTTACCGGAAGATTGAATCTAACCGTATTCAAGCAGCTTAAGAATATTACAAGACTTGAACTCTCAAGCAACAGCCTGTCTGTTGAAACGGAAAGCACTGACTCAAGTTCGTTTCCTCAAATGACCACATTGAAGTTGGCTTCCTGCAATTTAAGAATTTTCCCTGGCTTCTTGAAAAATCAATCTAAGCTCAACTCTCTTGATCTCTCCCATAATGATCTTCAAGGAGAAATACCTCTCTGGATTTGGGGTCTTGAAAATCTTAGTCAGTTAAATCTTTCTTGCAACTCTCTTGTTGGTTTTGAAGGGCCTCCAAAGAATCTTTCTTCCAGTCTCTATCTTCTTGACCTTCATTCCAACAAATTTGAAGGGCCACTCTCGTTCTTTCCTCCATCTGCTGCCTATTTGGACTTCTCCAATAACAGTTTCAGTTCTGCCATTATACCTGCTATTGGACAATACCTCTCATCCACTGTCTTCTTTTCTCTATCAAGAAATCGCATTCAAGGCAATATTCCTGAATCCATATGCGATTCTAAGAGTCTTCAGGTACTGGATTTGTCTAATAATAATTTGAGTGGCATGTTTCCCCAATGTCTAACTGAGAAGAACGATAATCTTGTGGTACTAAATCTAAGGGAAAACGCCTTAAATGGCACTATTCCTAATGCATTTCCAACTAAATGCGGTCTGAGGACTCTTGATCTAAGTGGAAACAACATCGAAGGGCGGGTACCAAAGTCTTTATCAAATTGCCAATATTTGGAGGTTTTGGATCTTGGAAAGAATTTCATAGATGATATCTTCCCATGCTCATTGAAGAGCATATCCACTTTACGGGTACTTGTTCTTCGCTCAAACAAATTTCATGGTAAATTTGGATGTCAAGAGACCAATGGCACTTGGAAGAGTCTGCAAATTGTTGACATATCTCGAAACAATTTTAATGGTAGCATATCTGGAAAATGCATAGAAAAGTGGAAAGCAATGGTGGATGAGGAAGACTTTAGCAAGTCAAGAGCTAATCACCTTCGTTTTAATTTCTTCAAATTCAGTACTGTGAACTATCAGGACACGGTAACTATTACAAGCAAAGGTCTGGACGTTGAACTGACAAAAATTCTAACAGTCTTCACTTCCATTGACTTCTCATGCAATCTCTTCAATGGCCATATACCTGCAGAAATCGGAGAACTCAAGGCGCTTTATCTTCTCAACTTGTCCCACAATTCCCTGTCCGGCGAAATTCCCTCATCTATAGGAAATTTGAGTCAGCTGGGTTCTTTAGATCTTTCAAGTAACATGCTTTCTGGCCAAATCCCTCGTCAGCTCGCGGGACTATCGTTTCTATCTGTATTGAATCTGTCCTACAATCTGTTGGTTGGTATGATTCCCATTGGCTCCCAGTTCCAAACATTTTCTGAAGATTCCTTTATTGGTAATGAAGGATTATGTGGAGCCCCTTTGCCAAATAAATGTGAAATTGCCATTCATCCAACTTCAGATACAAGTAACAAAAAATCAGCTTCAGTAGCTGATGCTGATTGGCAATTCGTATTCATTGGAGTTGGGTTTGGAGTAGGAGCAGCAGCAGTTGTTGCTCCTCTTACGTTTTTGGAAATCGGTAAAAAATGGTCCGACGATACCGTCGACAAAATTCTTCTGGCCATTCTTCCATTAATGGGATACATCTACCTGACTTCCAGTGACCGCAAAGTCGAACCAGAAGATGATATCAAAGATGACGAGGACGAAGACGATTACATGGCAGTTATTTATGAAATTGAAGAAAGTGAAGAAAAATCCTCAGAATTTAAAGGGCAATATTGTGTGTTTTGTTCAAAACTTGACATCTATAGGACGAAGGTTGTTCATGATACTCGATGTACATGTCTCTCTTCACTGGCCCCATCTTCTTCTCTTTCTACATTTCGAGAAAAAAATTAAAGCTTGAAAAGGTAATTTCCACTATTTTTGCCATTCTATAATTTGGAAAATAAGAGCATATTTTCTGCTGTACATAATTAGGTATCATCAACTTGAGAATTGGGTTGTTGAAATACTGTTAAATTGTCATTGTATATTCTAACGCTTTCTTCTTTCTTTTTCTACATTTGTAAGGAAAGAAATTAGGACATAAAAATGTTATTTCCATTCTTTTTGTCATTCCATGTAAGATTATTACTTATCAGACAACAGAAACTTCAAAACTCGGGTGTTTTTGAAATTAATGTGCTCATATATCCTTCCTGTGAATATTTTAAAGTCTTATGTATGGAGAGATTGAATCGAGGTTGAAACTGATCGATTTTGTTCTTGCCTTTTTCTTCTTGCCCAATGTAACACACGCATTCTAAAAACCTTATAGTTTCTCAACTTCTTCTAGCATACCATAAATATGACTTTGTAGTATTTTACGTTACATTTGATTGGACATTGATTTGCATTATACTACTTTTATACATATTTAGTAGAATAGAAGAATTGATCCTCTAATTTCAACAGTTCAGTTCAGATAGTATTCTCCATCTGAGTAGATAAATTTTTTGTTTTGGGCAAATTTTGGTGCTTGGTTTGTTCTTGTGCTTCTGCAATATTTTAAATTAACTATTATGGAACTTTAAATATTACAATCATCAAAATGGTTGCCCAGTCTGAAACTAACTAAAATGTATAAGGCTTAGAGGTCGAAATTCAGAAAGTGTTTTAACCTGAATTGATATCCACTCTGTGACAGTGACCGATGTATGTATATACGAAGAGAGCTGATTAAATTAAATGGAAGGTTACATTGTGTATTTAACCTTTTAGTTTTAAAAATTGATATGGACTTGCTCAAATGAAAAATTATTCTACATTACAACATTGTTGATTTAGAATATCACAAATCTCTAACACTCATGCAACAAATATATATGTTAACATGAGATTTCTAGGGAAATGTGCTTCGTACTGATGTTGATTATGATACAGATGTTGATTATGATACGATGTGATTTGATCTCTAGTATTTGATTTTCTAATTCTCTCTTGTTTAAGGAATCAGAGAATTCTCAATTTATATATGTCAGTCTTCTTATAGCTCTGGGGAGAATTTCTTTCTCGAGTCACATATTACTCTGAACTCCTCAATTCACTCAACCTTATAGATTTAAGTCATTTTTACCATTTAGGCTCAATTAAACATTAATCCTTGATCAAAATAATTAGACATTATCGTCAACTTTTAATTAGTCTTAAATTTAATTATTTTTATTTTTTGTAATTAATTTAGTAAATGATCGATAGTTTGTAATGAGTGAGTGATTGATCCAAAATTTATTAAGAATATGTATATAGCGGTTTCTTTCAAATTATGGTTAGTAAAAAATAAAATTGTGTTGTATTTGTAATTGGTTTATTTTACTATTAGTGAAAATATTCAACTAATATATTGATTAATCTTTAAGAGTTAAATTGTTATAACATTCTCAAAATGAGTTGTTGGAAATATACAACCATCCAATTATTGTATAATGCAAAATTTTATAATGTAGGGAAATTTAGATAGTTCATTTAGGAATAAGAGTCTCTCACGACACTACTTCTATAATTTTTAAAACTATTATTATATTTTTAATTCTCAATTTTAAAAGCTCTATTAGGGCCAATTGTTTCTCTTTTTTAATTTTCTAATTAATAATTAGGCATGTTTAGTACAATAAACTAATATTTTTCACCAAAATCGAATGGCTAAAATGTTTACACACAAAAGGGGAAGTAGAGTTTAATAATTAAAGAAGAAATTTAAAATAAAAAAAGGGGGGGTTGGAACTTGGAAGATGCAGTTTCTCTTTCCCAAACCTCTGATAACACTCTACACCTGCCACGTCAAATATGACGTGTCATGAACTCGAAGTTTCCGGCACCAGGTAAGTAAGTAAGTATGGCTACACATATGCCCAAACGCCAATCACTCACTCTATAAAAACGGTTCTATTTTCGATCAAACAAACCTATTATACCAAGAGAAGAAGAAGAAGAAGAAGGCAGAAGCTTATAATTTTGGAAGGGACACAATGGGCGATAACGGCGAGTTCAGGCTGGCGTCTTCAGCAATAGACCACGAAGGAAGGTTGCCTAGAAAATACACATCGGAAGGCCAAGGAGCGCAGAAGAACAAATCTCCGCCACTTGAATGGTACAATTTGCCTAAAGGGACCAAGACCCTGGCTCTTGTGGTGCAGGACATTGACGCACCGGACCCCAGCGGTCCGATCGTGCCGTGGACCGTGTGGGTGGTTGTGAACATACCGCCTACCTTAAAGGGTCTCCCTGAAGATTTCTCTGGGAACCAACAAGGACTTGGTGGTGATTATGCGACTATTCAAGAGGGAAATAATGACGAAAAAATCCCGGGTTGGCGTGCCCCTACTTTGCCTTCACATGGCCACCGCTTTGAGTTCAAGCTCTATGCTTTAGATGACCATTTGAACCTCGGCAATAAGGTCAATTTCGTTCTTTTTCTTCTTGTATGTTGTATAATATCTCACACCCTTCATTGTGTCAAACAAATAACTAAGATTTAAATGTTCGATTGGAGTTTGAGTTTAACTATATATAAGGGGATGGTTCAGTTCGATTTTATAATATAATCAAATTGTTTCAATTTCGTAGCCATCGATATAATTGAATGGAAAAATTGGAGAATATTATTATGGACATTCTAAATTATGAATCCATCCCTTTCACTTGCAGGTCACAAAGGATAAGCTGTTAGAAGCAGTAGAAGGACACGTACTGGGAGAAGCCGTATTAATGGCGGTCTTCTGATTACAAAGCAACTCAGCTTTTTCCACTCTATTTTTTTTCTTTTTGGTTCTCTCTCAGTCTTACTCCTTATCTGATTACTCTGTATTTTGTACATTAAATCAACAGTTTCGTTTCTTAATAAGAGATCAAAATGACACTTTTCTTTACCAGGATGGTTAAAGACTCTTAACAGATACTCACCCAAAGATTCTGAAACACTCACTATTTATAATACATGAAAGACATACACAAATTTGAATGAAACCAAAAGAATAATTTAAAATGCGTTTTACAATTCGATGATCACTCCTCTTGCACCATTTATATAAGGCGAACCGGCTCCTTCTTCCATATTGGTCGCCGCATTGCCGTGCCTTCTTGGATCGAATTTCTCGCCGTCGCCCCAAAGAGCATAAGCCTCCTCGCCGTGGACGGCGTCGTCGCCGATCATGAGTTCCTCATCGGGCATTCTCAGGGGCATAAAAAGGCGAATAAAGAGAAGTATTACGGTGGTGGAGACTATGTTCCAGCCTATGATGAAGGTGGATCCGGCCAGTTGTTTAAGGAACTGAACGCCGCCGCTTCCGCCGTAAAAGGCGCCGCGCGTGCCGATGATCGGTAGATAGAGATCGCAAAGAGTGGGCTCCGCTAAAAGCCCAGTTAAAAGCCCGCCCATTAATCCTGCCACTGCGTGCGTGTGAAATACGCCAAGCGTGTCATCAGCCTGTTGTACACACGTGTGAGTTTAATCATTCTTAAAACAAAATCGTGATGGGTTAGTTAATCACCAACTTCACACATCTATTTCAATTGAACCAACTTTTCAAAAAAAACATAGTAGTTTCCAAACCTATAATTTTCTATTTTCTTTATTAAAAAATTATTTTCCCACTTTGCTATTTTAGAGCATTTCCCTTTAATCAATGTGTTTTTTTCTTATTTCATGAATTGAAATTTTCGCTTTCTGCCTAAGATTCCAACGTTCTTCTAAACTTAGGGAAAACCCTATTTGATTCTGAATAAAAGCAAAATGAAAAATGAAGGCAAGGCTTTAAAGAGCGGTTTTTTTACAATGAATACCGATCCGAAACCACGTCGTATCGGGGTGGAATAATATTCAAAGATGGCGGAAAGTAAAGTTTGGAAGAAAAATCCACAAACAACAAAAATAGTACAAAGGCAACAACCCAAGGACTAGGAGGGGCCCCTGCCATTGAGTCATTCACTAATGAAAATGATTTGTCAATACAACAAATATGGTTAAAAAATTAGCAGCAATTTGGAAATATTTAATTTTGAAGTCATTTTCTTTTGGGGAAAAAAAGCAATTATTCTCAGTAGTTTCCAGAAACCCCCATTGTCCTTCATCAGCAAGTTTTAATAAATTAATTAAAGATAATTGAATTAAACTTTGTTTGAAAAAGGAGAAGAGAATATTTCGAAATGGATTAAGATGGAAGGTTGAAGAAATTACCTTTTGCAAGAAACTCAATTTTTTATGAAGGACCATCATGGATAGCCATGGAATGCTTCCTGCTAGGATTCCCATTATGATAGCCGCCCACGTCTGCACAACTCCTGTTTTCAATTGTTTCTTTCAAATCTTAATTATTATTGTGATTTCATAAATCATATATCATATAATCAACATCTCATTGAAATGTAGATATCAAGAAAATGACATTCTAATATCACACCCTCTTTTAATTCGTATATATGTATTTTTTTTTTGTGTTTATTTTAGTATAAGGATTTCGAGTAGAAGGATTTGAATGATAATTTGATCAAAGTTATATATTATATGTCAACTTATTGTGTTCACATGTCTCACAATTGAATTCTATATTGCCTTTTCAAAACTATAATTTTTCATCTCTAAGTTCATAACATATCCAAGTGTTTCTAAAATTAACAAATTTACTTTAAATTCTAGACCTTAAATGTTATTTAATACAAAATTATATTAATTAGACGAAACTCTTGATTTTGTACTTGAAAAATAAATCAAACATATTATAAATGTATGTATATATGATTTGAATAATTAAGGTTTAAAATAAGGTTGATATGGAAATTACCAGCGCCAGGTGTAACGCAAGCCAAGCCAGTCATCATACCCTGAATGGCTCCAATCACCGATGGCTTCCCAAAGTAGAACACATCCAAAATGGTCCAAACCAACAAGCTCGTCGCCGCACTCACGTTCGTATTCAGCACCGCAATCGACGCCACCACGTTCGCCGAGTGCGGTGCTCCCCCGTTAAAACCCGACCACCCCATCCACAACAGCCCTGCTCCGGCCAACATAAGCAACACGTTATTCGGCGGAAACCTCTCTCTGTCACTTTTTATCCTCGGCCCAACCTAATAATCCCAAACACAAAAACAACAAAACCCAGCAATTCAAATTCAAATTCAAATTCAAATTAAATCCCCCCAATTCTAAACCCCAAATCGAGTTCTTACCCAATAAGCTGCTGTTAACCCAGCAATTCCAGACGAAAGATGAATTACATACCCACCGGAGTAATCAATTACTCCCCACTGAAACAGAAACCCACCGCCCCAAACACTGTATGCGCCGACGGTGTATGAGAAAATTACCCAAAGAGGAACAAAGGCCATCCAAGCTTTGATGTTCATTCTTGCAAGAACCGACCCACCAAGTAAAATCACAGTAATCGCAGCAAAAGTAAATTGAAAATACACAAGTGAAGCCATGGGAACATTGGGTTGAATTCTGGGCGTTCCTCTTCCATCCTTAGCGCCACTCTCAGGGATATTGCCTTGCCCTATTAGATAACTTTGGGACAGAGCTGGAATTCCTTTGCCCCACAAAGGAATCAACTGGTCGCCGAAGGCCATTCTGTAACCGACGATGACCCAACAAATTAGAACGGCGGCGAAGGCGTAAAGAGCCATAAATGCAGAATTGACAGCCCATTTCTTTTTGACGATGCTGGCGTAGAGAATCACAAGTCCAGGCATGCTCTGAAGTCCTACGAGAGTGGAGGCTGTAATTTGCCAGGAATTGTCGCCGGTGTTGAGCCATGCTGGGGATCCGGCGGCCATGTTTCCCGGTGGTTGCGGGGTTGGAAGATAGAATGAAGGTTTTATGAAGGAATTTTGATGGAGGAAGGAAACTATAAGGAGATGACAAGTGGGTTTCTAGGAATTGATGGGTTGATAGTGAGATTTGAAGGATTTTGACGGAATTGGGTGAGAAATGAAATGAGGAGTTGAAATTTTTGTACAGAGGAGTCGGATAATAAAAGGGGTTTTGAGTGAAAGAATTTGATGAAGTATGAACTTCCAGAAGCGAAGTGTGGTAATGGGAAGCGATTCTTCACCCTCCTTCCTCCGCGGAGTCATTTTTCTCTTTCCGTGTTCTCACGTGTTTTCCTCAAAAATCAACTTTTAACCTTAATACATTTCCATTTTCACTCTTTTTTCTTTTCTTTTTCTCTACCTGATTAATTATTTGAAGTGATCACTTTTTTTCCTTTCCAAAAGCTTAATTACCTTTTACACAAAGAGCAATACTTAATTAATTATTTGTCTTTTTAAATTAGTACTTAGATCCAACAAATAACAAAGAAAATGGTCATTCACTATCTATTTCTTAGTCTGGGTTTGTATGAATTTTATAACAGAAACCATTTTTTTTCCAATTGCCTGATAATAATCTATGTATAATTATTAATTAAGATGTCTATTCTCCGTAAATTAATAGATACAAATAAGTTAAATATGTTTACGACCAAAAACAATCTTACGTAAATTTCTTTTAATTAAATTACTATTTTAGAATGGAAAAATCACGACATGTATTTCTAAGTTTTACTTAAAAAAAAAAAAACTCTAATTTAAATAATGTGTAAGTTAGATACATATTTTGTTTTTACTTTGAATAGTATGCGTGTGTATATATATATAATCTTAGTTGATATATTTAATTTGTTAAAATAAGAATAATAATAAAAGAAAGATGATGTTGATGATAGTTGTTATTTTTTTATACTATGGCATATCACGTCACTTCATCGATTGTATAATGAAAGTTTGATGGTGTAGTGAGAGGATATATTGTATTTTAAGAAAAAAAACAAGTTTAATTATGACTTTGGATTGTTGAACAAGAAAATGGAATTTGTCCTTTTTATTATATCCAAATATTGATAGAGAATGTAAATAAATAATAATAATAATAAAAATAAAGGAAATAGAGAGAATGGTGGAATCGAAGTAAACTGAAGTCTTGGTCAATGGAAGCTCTCTCGTCGTTTCTGCTCTAATGGAACCTTTCGGCCCATTAACGGCCCATTTAAATTATGATTTTTTTTTCACAATCATGATTATTACTTTGCCATTTTGACATTAATCCTTTGGATTATGAATTTGAGTTTAGACGGTGTTATGTAGGAGTGTTCATGAAATATTTAAAAATTGAACCAAATCGAAACTGATTACGTGTGGTTTGCCATCGTTTGTGTTAGGTTAAAACCGCTTCTTATGTAGTTTGGTTTGGTTTAATGTTTTGAATATATTCTAAATTCGAACCAAATCACTTTATTTAAAGTAAATTAATAAATTTAAAGAATTATTCATAAAGGTTTTGTTTATAAATCACTCTTAAGTATATGTTCACCCGAGATCCTATGAGATTTAAAATGTAATGAATTTTTTTTATAGAACTTGATGTTTTTGTGGCCTGAGATTTAAAACAGAAAGGAAAATTTTATTGAACTCGATGATTTGATAATTCGAGATTCTTTGGGAATTAAAACATAAAGTCAAAGTTTTTGGAACTCAGTGCTTTGGAGTTTGGTGGCTTGAAATTGTCCGAAATTTGAAACAAAGAGTAAATTTTTTCAAACTCGGTGCTTTGATGGCTTGAGATTATTCGGGATTTAAAAGAGAAACACAAGTTTTATCAAACTGATGCTTTGGTGGCTCGAGATTCTCTTGGATTTAAACCGAACCGAAACCAAACCGCATATGCAATTAGATTTGACACATACGGTTCGGTTTGATTTCGTGTGAGATTTTTTTTTTCATTTTATGATTTGGTGCGGTTTCAGCTTAAAACCGAACCGTGAATACCCCTATTGTTAACATTAATGCCATATTTATGAATATGTAAGTACAATTGGTATAACAACGATAAAATTATTTATTTATTGACATGTCCATCTCTCTTCAATATTATTTTAAAATCTTTAACAAGTTAATGAATTCTCCTTCAAACAATCCACAAAATTTTCAATTTTAATTCAAAAGAAATTAAAAGAGAAAAAAATTAATATTTGATAGAAATTAAAATTTAATAATTTTTCAATCAGCATTGGTTTGAATTGATACTTAATCCCGAATATATGGGTCAACAGATGAGCCTTGAAATGGGGATGCACCTAATAATAAGTATTACTGTTTTGGCGTAATATGCCTTCAGAAATCCGTTGTAGTCTAGTTGGTTAGGATATTCGGCTCTCACCCGAAAGACCCGGGTTCAAGTCCCGGCAACGGAATTTTTTTGGTTTCTGGGCTTTGTTCTTCTTTTATTCCAACACCCAAGTGGAGGGTTTAATAATTTAGTGTTTGTTTGAATAAATTTGTAAAAATGTGTTTACAAGGTTAAATAAAATTGTATGTAGTTTATTATGTTTACATTGAAAACAAAAGAGAGGCCTAAATCTAAAAATGGAAGGGAAAATTTACTATCGGCCAGCATCTATGGAAGTTTCTGATATATCGCCGATGGAGGAGGAACGGTAAGACGTTGCTGAAATCACTTCAGTCATTCTTGAGTTAGATTTTGAGTAACTTTGAGAACAATCCCACCCCTCCACCGCCGCAATTTTATCATCTCCGTCAAGGATTCTCATCACCCGTCTCATCGTCGGCCGAGCTTCAGCTATCTGGTGACTACAATGAAGTCCTAATACCAGAACCATCTCCATCTCCTCTGCCTCATATTCCCAATTCAACTTCGGATCAGCCGCATCAAGAATTTTTCCCTTTTCATATTGCTCCATCACCCAATCCACTAGTATAAAGTTATCCGACTTAAGCGGTTTTCTTCCGCACGCCACTTCCAGAAGCAGAACTCCGTACCCAAACACATCCGTGCTTTTCGACGCCTTCCCTGTCCGTACTAACTCCGGCGCTATGTACCCGATCGTACCGACGACGCCTGTCGTGTGCGATGCTTCGTCGTGGTCGTATTGCCTGGCTAGACCGAAATCGCTCAATCGAGGATTCATGTCCGCGTCTATTAGAACATTGCTTGGCTTCACATCTCGGTGGATTACTACTTGCTCCCACTCTTCGTGAAGGTATAATAATCCTGCTGCAATTCCTTTGAGGATGTTGAATCTTTGTTTCCAATTCAATATAATGTTGTTTTTTGGATGATATAGAAGTGAATAGAGGCTTCCATTTGGTATATAATCGTAAACTATGAGTAGATCGTTCTTTTTCTTGCACCATCCTTGGAGATTTACCAAGTTCTTGTGTCTTAATCGTCCTAAGCTTTCGATTTCTGCTGCGAATTCTTTCATTCCTTGGCCTGAATTTTTTCTTACTCTCTTCACTGCAATTTCAATTCCTGTTGAACGTATCTGACCTTTATACACTGAGCCAAAACCCCCAATTCCAATTAGTTCGCTACTTTTAAATCCTTTTGTTGCTGTGTACAGATCTGTGTAGTGGAATCTGTGAGGACAGTCTCTTTCCCAATCCTCAAGGCTCTCAGTGTGCCAGGTTTTTCTATACCAGAAAGCTAAGAAAAGAATCCCCAAAATGGCTACAACAGAAATGACTGCTACAAAAACCTTATAGCGGGAGTTGGGTGATGAAGAAGGAGGATCCTGCTCTTTTGGTGGGTTGGGAAGAAGAGAGTAATCCAGGAGCGGTGCTGGTCCATTCATTGCAAAACTCCATCCCAAAATGTAATGAGAGCTTGTTTTATCTCCGGTCGAAGCAGAGAAGCCGACGAACATTTGTTCCTTTAGAAAAGGTTTCAGGTCAATTGGATAAGAAAGGAGTGATTTTGTTGGTTTTCTTTTGTGCTTCAATGGAGCTATAGTGACGTTCACTATTTTCTTTGGGCCGTCATATTCAACCCAAACAATGATAGGATCACCAGAATCCATTTGCAAGTCGTGTTCATGAGCTTCGCCATAGTCTGAATAAGAAGCAGGTTTGGATGTAACAGATGAAATGTTATTGATGTCGATCCCAACATGGTTTCCCTTGGTGTTCCTTTCTTCACCATGCCCATTTACAGTGTCAAATTCAATAGCAAATATATGGTTTGAAGGGTTACCGTTGTTGGAAGAGTTGAACAATCCAAGATAGTGCCCACTTTCTGCATCTGAAAATTTGGTTGATGGAGCTATGGCAAAGGCCAAGCCATAGCCGCCTTGCCCAGGGCTCGAAGGTTCAATTGCAAAGACAAAAGTTGTGCTGAAGGACGAAACATTCGGAGACGAGTCAGAACTTTGTTCAAACATCGGGAATGAAGTCGGATGGAATGCATGGCCGATAACATTTTGCGATATATTGGTGAGCCTCAACGCACCGGATGGCTTCACAACAGAAGCCCCCTCACGATCAAGGCTTGTATTGTTGAATCCAGGGTAGATAAAAGAAAACGACACAGCATGAGCCGCGAAAAAGATGAACACGGAAAGAAGAGCCAGATGAGCTGCAATAGCCATGTGAGTTTGTGAAAAAAACAAAGCTTCAAAGAAGGATTAAACATGGGGTCAGCTTTTGAACTCCATGCTCCTTACTTTAATATAAATAAGAGAAATGGAATTGGTCTAGTTTTATGGAGAAACCCAAATTCCTTGTTGACTTGGGAATCAAAGTTTGAGAGAGTCACTGAATTTGAAGAAGAACAAAGTCATTGGGAACGAGAGGTTAAATGGTTTGATGGAGAAAGTTTGAAATTTCAGAGGTTGAAGACGAATACAAATAAATTTTCATGTGCAGATTGACAAGAGACGGTACGTTTGATTTATCTTTCCAAATCTTCAAACTCAAAAATAAATTAAAATTACACTGTTTGGCAACCACACCACACTCCAATAGTTTTATTTCGAAAGACCCTCTTAACGGAAAAACTTTAGGAGCTGAAAAGGTAAATGGATAGACTCATTCCAGGCTTCAAGCCATTAAGGCAAGGGGCCGCAGTAGAGACAAAAAACAGAGTTGCGTACCAATGAGTGGCTCTTCCACCATCAGACGATTCAGACCGTTACCCTAAGCGCTCAGATTGCGTAGTGATTATATTCTCATCTAATCAATTCATATTAATTTGTTAAATTATTTCTTAACTCCTCTAATTTAGTCTTTTGTATTGGTAATAAATCTTAGATTTGGATTTAAATTTCATTTTTATCAGAATTGGTTACATGATAATATGATAAGAACAATATTCTTAATGCAATATTAATAAAAACTAAATTTAATTTTGAAAAGTCAACTATAGGGACAAAAAATAGATATTTAATGAAACGAAATCAAATTTAAGGTATGAGTATCAAGGTTGTATTTAGTTTATATTTTGATTTAGGGGGAGTGTTCCTGCTCTTGATATTGACATAAGTACAAGACAACAAAGGTATTTTTCTCAAAATAATAACAATGAAGACGTATATCCACAAGAGTTAGATGTCAAAATAATAATAATAATAATTTGGAATCCTCATTGGATTGTACTGTGAATTCTTTTTTGTTTTACCCAATTTGTTCTCCAATGAAAAAAAAAGTAAACTTTTGTCAAATAAACATGTCATGTTAACATTAAATAAGAGTATTCAACTAAGTCTCAATGCTGTAATAAGAAAGTTGGAATGAAAATAAAGATTTAAGTCTACCCTTCTTCGAGTTCAATATCACTTCAATGCAAAATTAATAAAATTTTATAGTTTGAAGAGTTGGTTGTTGGATTCATCCATGCCCCTCTCACCTATTTTATAGTGAATTCTAGAACACTGTGGATTCTAAAATTTAAGACTTGTTTGATAACTTATATATATACACACTTGTTTAATTATTGATGAAAAAATATCCACCACTAGAATCAATATTTATTTTAATTATTACTTTGATTTTATGGTTCCTATTTTTTAAGAATTTAACTTATCATCTCGTTCATAATTTTTAAAAAAATACCAAACTTGCATTTAGATTTAAGTGATAATATATTTTATTCTTTACGATATAATTCGGGAAACAAAAATCAAATGTTTATATTTAAATAAATAGGTGATGTTTGGTTGACTTGGTAAAATTTAATAGAAAAATGCTGACTTTATAACTTATAATTTGAAAGAAAAAAAACGACTTTGAAAACGAGTATTTATAATGTTATATAATCACTATGACATCATCATTTCTCTACTACCTTGAATAAAATTAGAATTTATTTCTCAAAACCCATCATTTTTTTTCAATAATTCGAAGAATAATCAATTAAGCTTAATCTCCAAATAATTATTTCTTGTCCATTTTGGTAATTTTCTACTGAGCCGTTCTATTTGACAAATTTAAACCCAAAAAGTGATAATGCTAAAGGATATTTAAGTGTGTTCATGTACATTTAAATATAGATTTGTTAATTTTTCTATAAGTTAAATCTACTTCGTTTTAACATCTGAAAAATAAATTATGAAAACGTCAATGAAGAACATGGTCATTCGGTTTGTAAAATGAAAATGAACGAAGAACGTGGTCGAATTACACATATTTTTATCTAGTTGATATTATATTGTCTCGAAAAAATTATTTATCTTATTTATATTTTGTTAATGAAAATCAATTATTATTTTTTTATGATTACGTGCTTTTAAAATTGAATTGTCTAAAAAAAAATTAATATTTAATTTCGAGTAACTAAAAATTTAATAACTTCAGATAATGTGGATTAATTTTAAAATAGAATTTTGAAAAAAGATTCATTCATTTCTTTATAAAATTAATTCATAATGTTTAATAATCTTTTATGGTAATTTGACCTAAATATAAACATTCTTAGTATAGAACAAACCATACACAATTTTGCAGATAAATATTTATAAAAAGATCTAAGTGTTTAAATTTTAAATTCATTTAAAAAAAATGACGCATTTTTTTTTATAGCGGGATCCAAACTGTTCTTATTTATTTATTTATTTGTAAATGATAGTAATTTTGTTTTTATTTTGATAAGAGAAATTATTTGGGTTATCAGATATAAACAAAGCAATCTGTTACTTTGACTTAACCCTATCATTTAGAGATAATGGGTCCATACTTTTAAATTAACTAATTCACTTTTGGATTTTAATAATATTAATAGTAATTAAGACTTTGATATGAACTCAAAAAGGGGATTGTGTGCTATTAATTACTTCAATTTTCTTTTACTTTGATTTTCTTTCAATCTTGCTGACTTCATTATATTAAAATATCAAATTATAAGGTACCTCTTTCATGTACTTTGATAAACAAATGGAAGTAATTACGCTTAAGTTAACGAACTTTTGATTTTGTTTTCGATGTATTAAATTTTCACTGTTCTAATAAACATGAGAGTTAACGACTTGTCATAAAAATGAGTTTTGAGGATTTGTTAGCCAAAAGAATTAAATGTTTATGAACTTATTTTGAGTACGACATATAATGATGGAATGATTCTACGGATATTCCGCTTCTAATTTGAAAGTTTATGGCTATAGGCTATACCCATTAGTCTATACTCCAATTGATAAGAAAACAATCTACAAAACATTAGGATCCTCTTTGGTAAAATTTGTTAAAACAATTAACCCTTTTTTGTTTTTGTACAAATTGAAGATAAGAAAATTGTAGTTGAAGTAAACTTATTTTGGTTTACAAATTTACTTAAGAAAAAGTAAATAGAAGAGGCAATTGATTACCTGCCTACATCGATGGAAGTTGAAGAGAGAAAACTGGCGGTTGAAGTACGTGAAGAAGGTGGAATAAATTGAGTGAATCCGGAGCTTGATTGAAATGTGATTTGAGAATAAGGTGAAGGATCAAAAGCAAGAATTTGGTCTTCTCCATTAAGAAACCTTGTGGCTTGCCTCATGCTTGGCCTAGATTCAGGGTTGTAATGGGAACAAAGAAGTCCAAGTTTCAAAACCATTTCCATCTCAACCATGTCATAAATTTCATTCAACTTTGGATCAGCTGCATCAAGAATACGACCTTTTTCATGGCATTCCATTACCCAATCAACCAATATGAATATATCTGATTCTAGAGGTCTTCTTCCACAAGCCACTTCAAGAATTAGTACCCCATAGGCAAAGACATCTGTAGTTTTCGATGCTTTTCCGGTGCGAGCCAACTCGGGTGAGATGTACCCGATTGTGCCAACCACGCTGGTTGTATGTGATATTTGGTCATGGTCGTATAACCTTGCAAGGCCGAAGTCGCTTAGTCGAGCATTCATGCTAATATCTATCAATATATTACTTGGCTTAACATCTCGATGGATCACGACTTGTTCCCATTCTTCGTGTAAGTATAACAATCCACCAGCAACTCCTTTGAGGATGTTGATTCTTTGTTCCCAATTCAGTAAGAAGTTGTCTTTTGGATGGTAAAGGAGAGAATCCAAGCTTCCGTTTGGAACATAGTCATAAACCAAGAGAAGATCGTTCTGTTTCTTGCACCATCCTTGGAGATTTACCAAGTTCTTGTGTCTTAGTCGGCCCAAACTTTCAATTTCTGCAGCGAATTCCCTCATTCCTTGACTCGCATTTCTTGTTATCTTCTTTACAGCAATTTCACATCCTGTGGAAGGTAAGACACCTCTGTATACTGAGCCAAAGCCTCCCGATCCGATGAGCTCGGAGTCTTTAAATCCCTTTGTTGCTTTGTAAAGATCTCTATAACTAAATCTGTGAGGACAATCTCTTTCCCATTCTTCAAGGTTCTCACCTCGCAATCTTCTTCTGAAAATGGAGGCTAAGAACAAAATTAACATGAGTGTCATGGCAGATAATATTGGAACAACAACAGTGACTAGAGGATTGAATGTTGACGGCGATGAAGGCGGAGGACTTTGCACTTTCAGTGGTGGAGGAAGTCGAGAAACATCTAACTGAGGTGCTGATTCGTTGATTGCAAAACTCCAACCTGAAATGTAGTGAAAGCTTGTTTCTTTTCCAGTTGATGCAGAGAATCCCACAAACATCCTCTCATTCAAAACTGAAGTCAAGTTAATGGGATATGAAATCAATGGCTCAGTTGGTCTGATTACACTTGCTGGAGCTATTGTGACATTCACTACCTTACTACGGCCATCATAATCAATCCAAGCTTGGATTAGATCACCGGTATCCAAATACACCTCCGTCTTCACATCAGAGCCATAGTCAGAATACTCAGCCGATTCAGACGCACTTGATCGCACACCATTCTTGTTGATTCCAACATGGTTGCCTTTAAAATTCGTTTCGTCATCGTGGCCATTAACAGTATCAAATTCGACTGCAAAAATATGATTCGAAGGGTCACCATTGTTGGAGGGGTTGAATAATCCCAAGTAATGTTCACTTGCAGCACCTGGAAAATGGGTTGATGGAGCCATAACAAAAGCGAGGCCATACCCAACTGGTGGACCAGAGCTTGATGGAACTATCGCAAACACAAAAGATGTGCTGAAAGAAGAAACGTCTGAAGCTGGTTCAGAATTTATATCAAACATCGGCTGGGTATTAGGATAGAAGGCACGGCCAATAACGTACTGGGAGCTGTCGGTTAGTCTTAACAAGCCAGAAGGCTCTATAGAAGCTCCTTGATCAAGGAGCAAACTTGAATTATTGAATCCATGGTAGACAAATGGAGCTTGAACACAAAGAACAGCTACATAGAAAAATAATATCACAAGGCAAGGTAAAGAAAATCCCATAGCCATGTGAGGAGATTTATAAGACAGAAAAGAAAAGAAAGAAATCACAGGTTAAGAAGAAAACAATAGTTTTCCATTCACGTAACTATGAAAGAAACTCTAATAAATAGAGAGATTTAGATTTGGAAATGGCAATTGTGAGGAAGATGTTAGCAATCTGGGACCATCGCTGAAGCTTCCATTGTCAAAGAAATAGTAATTTTCATTAATTTGAATTTTTGTGATGCCAATTAAAGACTGAAAATGATAGGAGACGTGGGAGATTAATTGAAATGAAACCAAAGGAATTGGGAGTGTGTCCATGTAGAAAAATCAAGAGAAATTGAACATAAAAGACAATTGCCCTCCAGAAATGTGGTGGAGAAGTGATTTTGAAGTTTCTAAGCATCTAGAGTTGGTTCAGCCAGCATTGGTTGACAATCCTCAAGTCCTCCAACCTTTTTCTTTCTTCTTTTCTTCGTTTTTTCATTGACATTTGTTTACAAACTATTTCAATGTTGAGATATTTCTAATTTTCTACCATTTTTTAACAAGCCAATGGCTTGGGGACGGGGTTGGGAAACTCAACAAAATCTCCATCTCTAATTCCTCACCAAATAAATCTTTCGTTGAATTATAAGTTTAGTCCTTCAAACAAATTCAAATTAGTATTAAATGCCCCCAAATCTCAAAATTTTAAATTTTTAAGTTTGTATGAGTATTTTAGTATTAAAAAGCATTCAAGTTCCTAAACTTTAAGGATGCTTTTATCTAATAAGTCCTAACTTTTACTACGGCCATTTGACATCAAAAACTAATTAAAAAAAATTGACCAAGACTGTTCAACCTTCGTCTTCACAAGAGCAAGCATTCTCTTGCAAACCT
Organism: Cucumis hystrix; assembly: GCA_025688845.1. Taxonomy (NCBI): domain Eukaryota; kingdom Viridiplantae; phylum Streptophyta; class Magnoliopsida; order Cucurbitales; family Cucurbitaceae; genus Cucumis; species Cucumis hystrix. Next base: position 27,387,069 of record CM046886.1, read on the forward strand.
TCAAAAAATCCTTCGCTAATCATTTAATTCTACACGTCTTTGTTGATACCAATTACAAAGTCACCAATTAAACCTCTTGCCTTAAAAAGTTGGATATAGCCTCAAGTGAAGAACCACTGTTCGGCACTCTTAATGGTCCATGACTCCAATCAAACTCACTCGATATTGCTAAAATTACAAACAGTCTAAATTAGATATACGTTTCTCCAAAACTCAAAATCAAAATTCTAATACCTTTAAATTCCTCAAAGCATTTATGTAACGAAGACTACAAAGTTACCACTTCAGGCTAATTTATTTTCCTTCAAATTCTAAACTTACCTTAGCCACTGCTATCAACTTGATGAATTGATTAACCTATGATTGAAAATAGTATCTTAACGTCCTTCCCTTATCAAATACTAACAAATCCATTATTTTCGTCATTCCTCGAACTGCAGGTTCTTTCAAACTTCAAGCTGACTTCCTCCCCACTTTGTATCGACAAATCCTAACTTAAGAGATTGAGTTAGACGTCATCTTCACATATTCCCTTATCCAATGCTTTAAAATCCATCATGTTTCCTACCTTGTCCTCAAAGCTCTTCGAATTCAGAGTCCTAAGTTACAATCATGTTCACAAAACTCCATTACTTCCAATACTTTCCATTTTTCATTAATCACCTGATTCCCAGCTCGTAACCATGGTTACCATTCAATGTCACATCTGAAGATCCAAGAGGTTTCAACATAATCGGTACAGTTAACTTCAAAACTTCAAATTGGCTTTACTCATATCTATCAAGGAGCTAGTAACCCTCCTCCCCCTGACATCTCTATCAAAAACAGAATATGGGTTTTCTTTTAATACCCAGTGGCTACTGCAGGTCTTGAATGGACAGAACGGACTTGAAATGAGGCACCCTGAATAGATGAAACTAGAAAATACATGTTTTATTACAAACTTGAATGATCAGAAAGTAACATACTTTGCAAATAGAAAAGACCAAAAGGCAGAGCATTGAAGGGAAAAGGCTGCACATCTTAAATTACCGCGATTATGTAACAGATACGAACTGGCGTCCGAGTATACATCTGAAAGTGCGTAAAAAGAAACAGGTAGCACGCTAGTCGCTGATGATTATTTTATTATATCAGAGACAACAAATCCAGTAGCATTACTAGGATAACCCAACTTGGAACCAAGAAAATAACAAGAATACACACGAGTCGACTAACCAGAAATCAATAGCCTCTAAACGGCTAGGCAGAGTACAAAACGATCTTGAATCGGGAAGATAGTAGGAACAACTTCCTCCTATCTTGACAGTTGTGGAAAGTAGATCTTTTCATTTGTTTAAATTTATTTGAAAAGAACTTTTCAACGTAGTATTTCATTTGGAATATTGAGCATGTACGTTATTGTTGGTCCATTAAATAGTTTGTAAGCTTTTGTAAGAGTGATTTTGTTTGAGAGAAGTTATTTGGTAAACTCTTGAATTATTTGAAACATCAATTTCATATATCAGAGTTCTTCGCAACTCTATAATCAATATTCTTCGTTGATTTTTAATCTATAATCAATTTCATTTGTTTAGGCCCAAAGTTGTAGGCCCATTAATAAGCGGGTGTCTATCCGCATCCACTCGCCTCCTTCATTCTCATGATCTGTTCCCCCGACTCCTCCGCCAGTTCTCCATTTTCAGGCAGGTAGAGCTGCTTCTGCTTAGGTCCAAAACCCTACTTGAATCACCTGAAATCTCAGTATTTTATTATCTGATTGACCTTCTTTAAGCCAGAGCTTTGTCTCAGTTATGACGTCAATCAACTTCAATCCCTTTGAAAATTGGTTTTCGAGACCTCCTAATCCCATTCCTCCTCTTAATCTCACTGCATTTAGAGATTCGTTGTCTCAGAAATCCTCTACGTCCCCAAATTTTGCTTCAAGAAGTCTCTCAAATCTCTTCAGGAAGCCAAAGAAAGCACCCGAACCGGGGTATTACGAAAAAATGCTAGAACAATTCTACTGGGAATGCGATAATTTACCCGACTATAGACATGCTCCCGAGGTTGAGAAAATCCTCAAGGAAGATCCTGTTTTCGAGAACAAAGAGAATCCTACGCAAGAGGAGCTCGAAAAGAACGAGAAACTCTGGAAAGCGATGCGAGATAGCCCTGTTGTGCAATTTCTGGAACGTGCGGAGGAAATTGAAGCCAAATACAATGAATTGAAGCTCAAAGAAAACGAGAATCCATACAGAAACGAGGATAAGAAGCTGTGGAGGGCAATTCCTCATGTGCCTGGTCTTGATGGGCGGCCTATGCCGAGGAAAGCGATAAAGACAAGAAGAGAATCTGATGACAAGTTCTGGGATTTTACCAGACAGTTCTTTTTTGGGCTCTGGGGCTTCCGTCAAAGACCTTATCCACCTGGTCGCCCGATCGATGTTGCTCAGGCCATTGGGTATAAGCGCCTCGAGAGGCGGTACTATGATTGTAAGTCTTAGTTGGCGTGGTTATTAGAAGAATGTGCTCTGATTTTCCATTTACTTCAGCTAAATTGGCCTGCGGCAGCCACATTGACATGGGCTATCTCAGTGCCGTCGCTATATGGACTCATTTAGAGTTGTTATGTTCTTCTGTCCAAGTTCCTTAGATCTTCACTACATCACTTTTTGGTGCTACACTGTAAAAAGTATCAGACAGTCATTTTGCTTGATCTTGATTTTTTCCCCTTGGTTTCACTTTTACACTGTTTGAGATACCTGCATAATCTTCGTTTCAATTTTGTTTGATCAGCATCATGGAGTTGCTAAGTCATTCGAAAGTTCTTTCCAAGTTTTGTATTGTATTCATGGTTTTTAGCATGATTGTTTTGACTTTGCAGTTATAATGAAGAGCGGAGGTTGGTACTATAAGGATCGGTTAGGTCGTACTCGGGGACCATTGGAACTAATTAACCTGAAAACAGCCTGGGGTGGTGGGATTATTGACAAGGATACATTTATCTGGGGGGAGGACATGGATGAATGGGCGCCAATTCACATGGTTTACGGATTGGAGCCTGCAATTGCCACCTGGGAAGGTTAGTCTAGCTCCCATTGCTATCTCTTCATTATCTGGGTATCAAGAAATTTGCCCTGAAGTTGTAATATCAATTACTGTATGCTTAACTTGAGCTGTACTTATTATTAGTCTTTAAGTAGATCAAGAAATGATAGTTCAAGATGGAGCGTTCCTTTTAGTTTGTTGAAGACATATCTCAAACCGAATTAAAACATACTTCCTTTCTTTTAAATTTTCATTGTGGCTACATCACGACAGTCAAACTTTAAACATGACATGTCATGAGCAAACATTTGCTGTGCATGCTGTCTAAAGATGATCTTTTTGGGCAGACAGAATAGCCTCTAATTGGTTGACCTGTTGATTTCCGATGTAGGAGTTTACTATCAGCTGGGTTTTTGGCTGACAGGAACAAAAGATCATTTTTTCATGTGTTCTTTAACTGTTGTTGGAATTAGTAAAAATAAATATGCTCCCAAATACACCTGTTTACATTCTACTATGTGGTGTACATCACTAGTAGAGCTTAGAACGAATTCAAATGATACCATATATAGAGAAAACAGAACGTCACAGTCAATATCATTCTGATTGGTACTTACTTTATTTGTGACTAGCTGCCTTCTTTAGTGCAGTTCCTATCTTTATGTTCTAATCGTGTTTGTTACGTCTCATCTATTGACGAACCTCTTACAAAGTGGTTTACTTGCTCATCAATGTTTATGCAGTTAGACTTGGTGCTGCTGCCACTGCTTTTCTTCACAAATTGCAGAAAGGCATACCTCCATGGGTTCCTCTTAAGGGACAAGAGAAGAAAACCTACGAGCAACTGCAACAAGAGGCTTTAGAGAGCAAGAGACGAGATCTAGCGGTATTAGAAGCTAATGACGGTGTTTGGCCAGGCGTTAGAATTCCTAGCCATGCACTTTTTCTCTGGGCAAGTGGAACGGAGCTGACATCCATTTTGGAGGCAGATCACATGCCAAACAAGTACATCCCGAGGGATCTAAGGTATGTGCCTAAACCCCACATTCTGTTCATTATGTCCCTATTGTCTGAAGTACAACCATTTTAGTCGCATCAGTTATAAATCCAGGGTGATAACTAGACAATGGCACTTGAGATCCTTGTGGTAAAGTCGGTGGTGGTTAAAGTCAAGGTGGTTGGCAAATGTATATTCTATATACTTTAAATAAAACCATATTGTTACATTCTAGGAAATTCTGAGGATTTCTTCAGGCTGGTTATTTGATTTCATCTATGGAAGAAATAAGAAAGTTTATTTCCCTTTAATAGTTCATTCCATTGCTGAGGATGAAATGCCCTTAAGATTGGCCGTTGCAGTAACCTTTTGGATATATAATCTAGCTTTGGAGATCTCTACTTCATTAGATTCTTATACATAAGTTGTGGTTGTTGTGTGGTATGACAGGTATAAATTAGCTAAAATTATACCCGGGTTAAGACCATGGGAGGTTTTAAGCGTGGAGCAAGCAATGGACCATATTACATATAATGGCGAATGGCATCGTGAACCTCTTGGATCATACAATACAGGTCCTCCATACGTCAAGGAATGGAATAATGATATATGGGTACAGTACATACTATGCACATGTTCTTACAACTTTGCTAATCCTGAATTGGCACCCAAAAAAATAAGAAAAAGAGCAACCATGTAGATACACGTTTGTTACAGAACTTCTCTTTGCTGTTGCTACATAAAAATTCAGTTTAATTTTGAATCTGGATGAGGGTAATCATGTCAAGTAATGAAACGTCTGTCCCATTCTTGCAGGAATATTTCAAGATTTACATGTTTGTCAGCACTCAGTTTTACACCGAAATGAACGAGGCGGTTCGTGGTTTCAGAAAAATAATGGACAAGATTTGGGGCGATCGCGCTGCCAGAAAAGCTAGGCGGAAGGAGAGGAAGGAGGCGATGGAGAGAGCTGAATCATTGGGATATGACTTCGACAAAATCAAATACGATCCATAAATTATCATTCTCTATCGGGATTAAGGGAGTGATTTCCAAAAAATCTAATTCTCGTTCAAACTTGATTGTAGTTTTCACATTTAGGTGTGTTTCTGAATTGGATTAGGAAGCTCAGATACTTACCGTCCAACGAACACCAATTGGTCTTGCTTGTGACATTTTTGGGTTCCTTTTGTAACATTTAAGCAGTATTTTCAAGGATAAACGTAAAGTAAATCTTGAGTAGTTTCACATAAAGACAATGGTCATTATGTTTGCACAAAAATGGTTTCAATACCATAATGCGAACTGCTTATCTAATATTTCAAGCTTTAAGGGCAATCAAAATGTAAATTATTAGTGATTATAAGTTTGAATATTAATTTTGGTCCCTATTTTATTTGCTATACTTTTATTTTTTAGTTTATTGCCGACTCTTCTAAGAAACAAATATAGTTTTTGTTACTTTTTTCCCATAAATTTATCATTCTACCAAATTCAATAAAATTATACTTCAAACTAACAATATAAACTTTTTTTTAGGCAAACTTACTCTAATTGAAATGAGACAATGTATTCAATAAGATAAAAATTTGATTGTATGGAAGATTAATTAGTGGTCGTTAAAGTTTGGCATTTCTTCGTTATTTCATTTATTGCTAATTTGAAAAATTAATTGTTGTGTTAGTTTATGGTTGAAAAGAAAAATGTGGGGAGGCAGACATATGCACACAAGTGTTGAGAGGTTTTAGGCCCATAACTCACAGCCGAGCCGATAGGAATGAGGCCTATTTGTCTGCAGCTGGGCCCAATAAAATGTGGTTCATATTAAAAGGAAAAAAAATAGGCAAAGATCAAATTGAAAAGGGTGTGGAGTTTTGTATATAATAAAAGAAAATGATTGGACAAAACGATGGAGGATTTTTGAGGCAGTTAATGGTGTGGTTATTTGGTGGAATGTCACCATATTGTTTCTTTCTTCTTTTTCTTCTTTGCACCAAAATGTTTGCAACTTGATGAACGTTGGGCATTCAAACTATAGGGAGAGCCCAACCAATAATGCAAATGGTTTCAAAAGGGCCGGAGAATATCGATGGTATAGTTGCCAAATTTTGTTATTTTATGAGCCAAAGTCGTGTTACTAATTAACCATCCTAAATGTTAAGTTCTCAAAGCTAAATGTTAGTGTTAAGTATGATTGTGTATGGTGATATTCTATCCAAATGTATTAATGGTTAAATAACAATCGAGATTCTTCGAGAAGTTTCTTGAAAGATAATTCGAACATTGGATCTTATATTTTGTTCAAAATCAATTTGAGGTCATTGGATCAATATGAATTTGGAGTTATTAAAGAAAATTGATAAGTTTCTTTGCGCTATAAATAAGTGGAAGACCTAATGATTGTCCCGTCATCCTAATATTTCAAACTAAGAAATTTTGTAACTCCTAGTTAGTTTCTATGGCAGAATTCTTTCATTATTGTTTGTGGATTTTACTTTAAGAAAATTTGTTTGTGTTTTCTATATTTAAAATCATTGTTTATTATTCTCTCTATTTTTATTCTTCTTTATTATTATTGTTCTCAATCTATTTTAGTGTGATTTTATTCTATTCAGTCACAACCCTGACGGTAAATTAGCTTATTTTATGTATATATAAAGAAAGATTTGTTTGTTTAAATATTTTTACAATAGTCTTAATTTTTTGGTGATTAATAACACATTTGTTTTTTTTTTTTTTTTTTTAGTTTTGAACGTTTTCTAGACCTATTTTTATTTTATAAAATTAGGTTAAAAAATTTCGTGTTTAATTAAGAATAACAAAAACCACACTAAACCATTAACTAAATAATTATCAAATTGTTGTCGTATGTAAATTGGATAAAGATATGAATACAAATTCTTTCACACAATCACATATCCTATGTACAAGTAAGTTTACAATCTTAAATATAAACTTACAAGAAAAAATGAAAATGTATATATAAATTCATAAGAAAAACAAGAGTTTGAATTCTTCATGAACAAAAGTAAAATAAAAAAAAAATTGTGTAACCCCTTCATGGCTTCATTCCATTTTTGGCTTCTCAATCCCTTTTCTTCTATACTCTTCTCTTTGGATCTTTTACCATTATTGTTGAAGGTGCATACCCATCTTATCCCCATTTAGCAAGTTGCCCATAACACATTTGCCCTTTCCTTAATTCCCACACCCCATTTTCTTCTGTTTTGGCCACAAACTTAATATTCATTCAACACCAAATGCTACACACATCTATGTATGGCCCATACGGATTTTCTCACCTCTACGATTAGTGTGAACATCAAATGAGAAAATACTTTTAGTGTTATAAATGTTTTCCTATTCTTCTATTCGGGACCAATTTTTTTAGTACAACATGTTAAGTTATATGAATTTCGAATTCACTTGAAATTAAAAGTAAAAAATCTTGTCAGTTAATGTTAAATTATGACATTAGTGAAACTAATATTTTTTGTTTATCAAGAAAACTTTCAAGTTTATGTTGGTTTGATGTTTAAACGTTTAAATTATTTTACAACTTTGTAAATAAAAAGGGAAGAGAAAGGGTGTTTTGGTAATATGAATTGATAAAGTTACTCTTTCGCTTGGTATTTAAAGATGAACGCACATGTACTTCGTCTGTGGTCCGAACGGGAAAGCCATAACTCACAAGGCTGAGCTAATAATTCAACCGCCGGATAGCCCAAAAGAATCGCCGCCGTCCACCGCCGTGGCGGCTGGCAAGTTTGAAATCCTCTCTTTCATTTTTAGTTAGTTTTGTTATTTCTTGGTCTCCGGTAGAATTTGTAAAAACCCACTCTTCACTGGAAAATGCTTTCGAAACCCTCTGTATCTTCTGTTCTAATAGACCGATTCAACGGCTCCGATCCAATCCATTGCCAGAAAGAGGATCACAAATGGTCCAAGGTGCCGGAATCTGTGGCCGTCTACCATACCCATGCGGTGGGGCCCAACCAGACATGCTCCGCCGTGGTCCAAGAAATCGCCGCCCCCATTTCCACCGTCTGGTCGGTGGTCCGGCGATTCGATAACCCTCAGGCCTACAAACACTTCGTCAAGAGCTGCCACGTGGTCGTAGGCGATGGAAACGTCGGGACTCTTCGGGAGGTACACGTCATCTCCGGCCTTCCCGCAGGGTGTAGTACTGAACGCCTTGAGATTCTGGACGACGAACACCACATCCTCAGTTTCAGTATGATCGGTGGCGACCACCGCTTGGCTAACTACAGATCCATCACCACACTTCACCCATCGTCGGCCGAGGGCGGAAATAAGACCGTCGTCGTGGAGTCGTACGCCGTCGATACTCCACTGGGAAATACGAAAGATGAGACCATGGTGTTTGTGGATACCATTCTGCGCTGCAATCTGCAGTCATTGGCTCAACTGGCGGAGAATTTGCATAAACGCAATAATCAATCTCCCCCATAATTAAGTTAACTTCACTGATTTAAACATTCACTATATATATTCCTCTGGTTCTCTATTTCTTCAATCTTTTTTTGGGCTTAATTGTGTAGAAATTTTCATGGGGTACCCAAATGCCTTCCGATCTGTTAGCATGAATTAATATATAGAAATTTGTTTCTGTTTTGTTCCCAAATAGCAAGTGTTGATAATCAGTTTGATTTCAATATTATTATATATATATTACAACAACAGTAAAGGGGTTGTTGGTTTGTGTATGAATGATCCGATGCATAAAGTATTTGTGTCATGAAGAATGGATATAATATTGAAGTGAAAGAGTTAGAAGGGATATTTGAATGGAAAAGTAGTGAAGAGGAGATGATTATGAACAATGGAAAATATTGGACACATGAAATGGCTGGGGAGTTAGCGTGCAGAAGGGCAGTGTCAGAACGGCGTCGTTATTCACTGTAGAGTTGCATAAACCCAAAGTAGACCAAATCTGATACGACAACTCACATACCTCACACTTCAACAATACATCTCATCAACCCCTCTTTTCTTTTCTTTCTTTTTTCTACTTTTCAACTATTTGAAGAAAAATGACAATAATTAACAGTGAGAACACCCTGGAGGTAATTGTATAGTCAAAGTAAATTTGGTTTCATTTCAAACCCTCCTTCCTTCGCAGTCACAGACGTTCCATGATACTTGGAAGTAGCAGGAAAAGGATAAGCAAAAATACAATACTTCTACATATAATAATCAACTACTTATGCAAATTATATGTAGAGGAGAAGTTGGTTGAGTGATTTATTTATTATTATACCATTTAGTCCATGTTGAGTGTTAAGTCTATACAATCAAATACAGTAAATAATATTTAGGTAAAAAGAGGTAAACATCAAAGGAGGTTTAGAGGTTTAGTGAAGAAAATAAACCTACCTAATATGTTGTGAGTTTATACATGTACAAACTAATTAATTATAATAATAAATAAAGAAGTAGGGGTGCAAGTTGGGGTTTGATAATATTTTCCATAATAATGGGACTGATTTTGGAAATGTGAGTGAAAAGAAAGGTGCAAGTTGATTAAATGTGGAAGTGTTTTTATTGGCAAGTTGTGAATGAGGAAGAGGGAAGGGGTTTGGAAATGAAAGGGACAGCCCTTTTCCATTTGGAACCAACTTGCTTTGCTTGGGAAATGCTTTTAATCTATACATCTACTCTTGTCTCCTTTTGGATGCCTTCACTCCTCCAATCCCTATTTTTCTTTCTTTTCCTATTTTTGCATTTTTTTTCCCTCTTGGACTACTCTCATCCACCACATATTAATATTCCATCTCTCAACACTTGAATTCTCCAGACACTTCCTTCCTATTTGAGTTAACCAAGAAAAAAAAAATGGTTTCTAAAAAATTCATTTTCATTCAAGCATACTTAATTTAGTTTGCAAGGTTGTATGAATTTGGAATTGGATTGAGTTTTTCAAGGCATCGAGTCATTTCAACGTGTTACATGCGTTAGTGGACTCCACAACGTAATTTATAGTTTCACTTTTGGACGTATTAGAAATAAATTCATTTAATTTAATCTTTCTAATTCTTTAATTTAAATTTTTTATTCAATGAAATTTTGCTATATTTGTAATTATTTAATAGCGATCTACAATTACACTTTGAAAATTTGTTCCATTGATCTTATAACTTATTTTCGAGTTCTCTACCAAAAGCAAATGCTAGTCATTATGATTTAATAATGATAATAACAAATGATTAAACAAAGTTAAAGTTATCACATGTCATCACGAATTTGAACAGGACTCTGAATAAGATGAAGTTTTTCAAAAATAATAAATAAATGAATGAAACTATTCCCTCCTTTGGGGTCAAATTTCAAACACCTAGCTCTGCATTATTCTACTAAAAGAACATACATCTATGATCAAGTCTAATTAGTAATGTTGTGAATTCGAAAAATAACATTGGCGAGTTGTAAAATAGAGCTTTAAAGATTTTAAAAGGCTAAATTAAAAATAATGATATGTCATATCCTAAACATTTCCAGCTAACAAACTTTTTACACAAGAAAAATGTGTACATGATTGACATACATCTAATAGAAGGAACCAACCCAAGACGTGAGTTCCTTTCCATGTATGGAAAATTTTGGCAGCTAAATCAAAGAACAAAAGATGAAACTGAAGCTTGAGCCACAAGAGTTTTACTTACATGTTGAATGGTTTAGCCCACAGGGCAACGCCACCTGCTCTTTCTGTATTAACTGCACATGTTGAATGCCAAATCTTGTTAATAAGACAGAAGGATTGGTAGCAAACGGCGCATGAAAATGATTTGCAATTCATGGAGGATTCCATACGCCTGCTCATCTCATTGCTATGATAAAGACCTTTTCTTTCTCTTCTTTTTTGGCAAGGATCTGCAAAGTGAATTGTAATTTGCAGGATATTGATAACGGTTTAAAATGAGAACCTCCCATTTAATCTAAAACTAAAACCACACGAATAGCTTAGGTTGGTTATGGAAAATTAAACATATAAACACTAATTTCACATATGAATTTCTTTGTTTTGTTATCAATTTACTAAAATTATTTTCAAACTTCCAGTCAGACTTTGAAAACCAGAGCAAGTAGTTTTTTAAGCTTGCTTTTATTTTTAACTGAAAATAAAGTTTTTAATCAAGTGAGATGTGTACGAGTTGGTATTAGCTAAATAGGTCATATATTTTGATATTAATTACTTCGGCTCTTGTCCTATGTGCTATGAAGATAAAAAGGTGGACAGGGACTCTTACATTAAATCAGGTCCGATCAGCTCCTTTTTTCATCTAGTCTTTATGATCATCAATCATAAATAAAATCTTTTCCCTGAGATTCTTAATAATCTGAACGGAAGAAACAAGGACGATGGATTAATTCAGAGAAATTAATAATCGGGGTAAAAAAGAATCAGGAATACAATAATAGAGTACAAACTGAGGTAGAATTCTCTGCCCATCTTTTAGCAAAAACTGCAGCATTTTTCATGTGAGAACAATCCGTAGAATTAAAATTCAAAAAGTACGAAGTATTCTCCGTTGCTTCTGCGACCCAGAGATGATTTATTTGGTCCTTTGGTCTCTTTATAAGATTGCAGAAACCTGCCTGAAGGAAGATTTGATCTAACAGTAAAATTAATACTAACAATATAATTAGAGACAATGCACTTTGGATTTCAAAAATAAAAAGAAAAGAAAGAAACAGAGGAAAACAAAATTTACATACGGTGGAACCGGTAAGGTTGCTGTTCATTGGCACAAATGACTCATCATCTGCATACTGTGAGCAGAAACTAATAGCAAGGAGCGAATTGGATATGCCTTCTGAATGTGACTCAGATACAAAACCATCTGCCACAAATATCCACTGTTTCTTCTGTTGAGCAGTAACAAAAACCTCCCCCACATGTACAATAATTGCAACAACATCAAATTCACTGTGAATAATAGGAAAAAATGTTAGTGATACCACAGAATGTCTAAAAATTGAATGATGCCTTTTAGAGAATTATTTGCAAGCTTTACCTGGATAGAGGAACTTCCCCCAAATTTGATAACAAAACAGATTTCCGGGGGTTATAAAAGGGCCTGCAGCAGAAGAGGAATGAGTTTGCACCTCAATTTTACCAAAACAAGAGACATGAAAAGACGTACTCAAAGCATTTTATGGACTGGGGAGATAAAGACTGCCATTTGGTGGTTGATCCTTTTGTTTGCAAGTAAAGAATATCCGCATCACAATTTATTGGCACAAGTCCTCCAATAGAATATGCCTGCCCCTCAACCAGCTCGAGTTGCTATCACATTGTTTTAGTATATTCAGTTAGATGCTTGTAAAACAAACAAATCTTACCCGTGCATCATAGAAACAAGTTGAACTCGATTAAAAAAAAAGGAGTAAAATTATTCATTGGTGGAGAAAGTGCGTGAAGGTGAACCCAGAGGGGCAGATGACTCACATGGAAAAGAAAATTGACATGAGAATGGATAAGATATGGACCAAATGATTGAATTCACCTGCTTTTCTGATGGATTCCAGATTGTAATCAAGCCCTCCTTCCCATGAGTTTTTCTTTGGCTGCTTTTGCTTGTAAGTCCAACCACTCTAACTCTCATAAATGGAGTGACATCTCTACCACTTAACCCAGCATCTGCCAATGCTTTCTCAATCAATTTTTCCACGTCCGATTGCCTGATTGCCTGATATTTGAAGGCATGATTAACAATCTGATTTGATCTGTCCCACAAAATAAAATAAAATAAGAATAAGAATAACCTCTATTTTAGCTTGGTAGCTCGCAAAAGAAGTCAACTGTTCAGGACTCATCTCTGCCATCAAAAGTTCAGGTTCGGCCGCTGTCTCAAGGATCTTAAAGAGTTTTGCCCCTTCTTCACTATCACTCTCATTGTAGATATTACTCTTTGTCCCTCTCTGGAATTCAGAAACAATACCATCTATTATAGCTGTGCGCCTACAGTCAAAACATCATTCAGCCACAATACAAACTTAGCAAAACCTCCCTATTCCATCTGCAATTCTTTAATTTGATCTTTTATACTAAATCATACTCAATTTATAACTTATACCATACAAACATAATTAATACATGGTAGATATTGTCCGCGTTAAACAAAGAATTTGAAAGATACACAGCTTGGGGATTCACCTCTGCTCATATAATTGCCTGATCTTCATCTCCATCCGCTCAGTTCTTACTATGGATGCCCCATCACTTAACCTATATCAATCATGGCAAAGTTAGGTAACAAGATTAAAGCATTGTTAGCATTTCATACAGAATAGTTGACACACTCATCTTGCATTACCTCTCCTTATAAAGAACGGGGTATTTCCGTGCAACTCCAACCAATGTCCAAGGAATTGGACCCCCACTGCTCTTGATGCACTTAAAGGATAATGGGACACCAGCATTTTTGCCTACATAGAAACAGAAGCGTCAAGCATGAATAAACCACTAAGCTATAGGGTTGAGTATTCTCACGTAAACAATTGGCATTATCGACAGAATTTCTGTGGCACTCACAGAATCCCAGTCTATCCGCCCAATGAGCTCTAAAAGTTCCATTTATATGCAACATCAAATTAACAGTCTCTGGCATCTGTAGTTGTAGATGAAAGGCACAAATGATCAGGAATAAAACAGCAAGCTAAACCAACGAAAGACAAATAGTTTATTTTCATAATAGAACTTGTTTCTTCATGGTCCTTTTATGTTTATAGTATCCAACAGTCAAAGACTTCTATTATAAAACATTATTGAAGTAAAGAAAGTTGAAACTAAAATGGAATAATTTGAACCATTAACACCGTGGAAATTATGGGAATTAAATATGTGATATAATCAAGAAATAAACAAAAACAACCTCAAGAGGTGAAACAGGCCCGATCCAACCACACAATCTTGCTCCCCATATCTTCAAAAGAGATGCAAAACTGTTAGCTGGAAGCACATTCAACGAATAAAGAATTGGATAAACAATAGATAAATTACCCGAAGTTTCTGTCCCACAAACAGTTTTCCCATAAGAAGTTGCTTTGACAGTGGCCCGTCCAAAAGAGCATCAATGGAATACCTATCACATCCAATATCAATGCCAAAGCATCAAATATGTAATGAAAATCCTATAGGGTCAGTTCCATACCATCCATCAGTCAATTCAACTTTTGCCCCTTCACCATAATTAGACTCGCTGATCATGGATGAACAGACTTGGGCCCTTGATTTGCATTTTGAGCGAATAGCTGAAATACATAAAGTTAACAACATAGATGGTGGTGCATCTCCTTCCAGTATTCTCTTTATTGCAGAACGGTGGCCTTGGTTAACTTCTCTTTCATACCTTTCAAGCATTAAATAATTTATTTCACTCTTTTCATAAATAGGGTAGTTCTATTCTATCATATTTGAGTAATAAATGCAATCATTCACCTATATTTCAATTCCTCGAGAACATTGGAAACTCCCAAAAATTTTCTATTTGATTTGACCAGACTTTGCCTCTCATAGCAGGCCAGTTTCCAAACAATCCACTTGTAGTGATTTGTAACCCACCTAAACAGCCAGAACCACAAAAGTTAAACCCATACCCAAAAATTTTGAGAAAACTCATTAGGGAGCAAGAACTGATCATATATCTCATATGTCTCCTTCTGCAAACAGTGAGACTATTAGGCTAAGCTACTCCAAAGGTCCAAACTTCTCATGCACCCACAAGGGTTGACCTGAATTGTATTTGATTGGTTTGCACCCTTTCATAATAGTGTGCGTAAGAATTAAAAAGTCAGAAAAATTTACAATTCAGAAACATGTTGTGGGGAAGCTCCAGAGTCGGTTAACATATGACGAAAAGCTTCTACTCCAATACAATTTGTGCCAGATTTGTCAGGAACTTTATATTTCTCTGCATTTTCTGCTTTGATTCTTCTGACTTCATCTGACAAGTAATCCAACTATTTCACCATAGTTGAAAATAACGTCTCAGTATCGGAATTCAACAGAAAAATTAGGGTGTGCTGGCCTTAGATCTACGTACCTTGTCATGGTTTGATGAAGGTTTTCCAAAATACTCCTTGATATACATCCTTGAAGTTTGATGTGGATACCGAGCGGAAACCCTTCTTTTGGAACTGAAGTTATTAGACGGTGAAGTTGATAAACCTGGTCAAAAATATAATCAAGATTCCACAAAAATATTGAAGCTAACAAATAAGATGTGGAAAGGCTAAAGAAGGTAAACTGACTTGTAGTAACAAGTGATGCATTTTTATTAAAGGGAGTGGAAAACTTGGAATTCCGAGGCCTTTTGAATGGAGATATGGAACTTGTACCCCAAAGCTTCCTCTTCTCGTTATTACTAGCTCTATCACTTCTACTTCTTGAGTCGACAATATTCGAAATGTCATTCAGTGGCTCACCAAATGACCGAACAGCCAAATGAATCCCTGATCTAATTCCATTTTCAAGAGCATTCTCCACTATAGTACATGGCTCATTAGGCTGGCTGCCAATAGTTTCTGCCAAACAGAATTTATTGTCGTCAAACCTACTAATACTTTCTTCTTCGGCTGCATCAAATTTCTTCATCAAATTACTACCTAATATACTTTTTGACTTCAATGAAGATTGCATAACTCTTGAAGATGGTCTTAATGGGGAAACAAAGCTTTTGGATGTGTGTTTAGTAGTTGACTCTACCTTATTGAATGAAGGAGTGTGAAAAGTATGTTCCCCATTTGACGGTGTTGCATCTCCCATATTCCTCTTATAGCAATCACTGTCCCCATCATCCAAGAAACTTCCCAACTCTGGGTCACCAAGGAGACTTCTTGCACGTTGTAGTGCATCACTTGAAACAGATAAGGATCTTCCCCCAGCTGTATGAAACTTTATTGGAGGAGCCTTGGGAGCCTTATTAGGCAATTCAATTTGTCTGAATGACGGGCTAGCTTGATTCTCTGATGAACTTCTTGAAAAGCAAGTATTAAAGACCAATGGAGAGATTGAAACCGATGGACCGCTCATGTTCTCCATACCACACACACCTTTTGATTCCAAAAATTCCCCTTTCACATCGTATGGGCTGATGGCTTGTCCGAAGCTTTGAAAATTGGAACATGTATCATCTTCTTCCAGTCCCAACAATGTCTTGGCTCTGAGAAGACCTTCAGAAGATACGTTGACCGATTTCCCAGAGCCCGTTTGAAAGAGAGAATTGGAAAAATTACCTCCATTGTGCAATCGACCTGCATGAATTGAGCTAGTAGAGATTTATCCATCAACTATGATTATAAGCAACCTAATTAGAAAAACACACGAATTTCCCTCGGTCGTGAGATTAAATGAACAATAACATGTTAAAAAGTAGATAGGCAGAGTGAAGTAAGAAAATAGCAAAGTGGAATATGAATTAAAATTGCGAGCTACATAGATTTTGATCGAGTAATCAAGTTAAGAAGTTCTACACAGCAATGGAGATTGGGTATCTATAGCTAAATAAATTGTCGGAATTAAGAGAGTGAAGAAAAACCTATATCTGGAGCTTTATCGTCGGAGAGCAGAGACAAAGCCTTATCGATTGAAGACTGTTTTACCGAAACCGATTTTCCCAATCCGGTTCGAAACATCGAAGCGCCCGCACCTGCATCCTCGGAATTTTGCATGAACCTTGAGCAAAGCAAGAGGTCAGCCATGGATGGGAGACGGGCGACGGAGTTGATGCTGTCACTTCGAGAAAGAGAACCATTTTGTTCGCATTCGGATTTGACTTCGAGACGCTGACCAGAAAGTTCCCACCGAAAATTGTTGCCGGAATCGGAAAAAATCTGCCACGACGACATGCCCCGTCGCACTGAATGAGGCAGCGGAGTGAGCGTCGGCTTTGGGCTTTTGAGCTGAGTCTATACCGTTCTTCCAAAATAAGTGGCGGGAAATTTCGGAATTGAGGAGGGAAGAAGATCCGATTGGGGGGAATGGGTTCGACGTACAATCAAGGAACCTCGTCTATTTTTCAAGTTAAAATGGTTCGTTTGGGTTCAAACCATTTGTCCCACCCCAGTCCGCACTTGGATCGTAAAGTAGATCCAAGCTTGGGCTCGAAGCCCAAGTTCCCATCTATTTAAAACCATCTCTTTCTTCTTTTATTTTGTTTTCTTTCTTTTTTCTTTTAAATGAATTATCTACCAATGATACTTCAAGTAATTGTAAATATAATGCAATCAAATTTTGGATTTCATTCTTGAAATTTATCAATTTCAAATGTTAGATCACCATTCTATTGGTAAATGTTTATAAATATTGTTATATATTTAATTATTATATCTCTAGAAATATCATTTGTTTTAGTAAGTAGAGTTTTTCTCTAGTGTAAATAAGGTTAAATATTGGGTGTATGACATTTGAAAATTGCATCATAAATTTGAAATTATAAATACACATACAGTGATTAGATACTTTATTACCAACTCATCCCGTCAAACATCTTATAGTAAAAAACTACAAGTAAAAAAGATACAAAAAGAAGAAAAAAACACATGCATAATTCACTTAAAACGACCCATCACCGATGTTCCAATAATTTCAAAATTGGCAATATCAAAGTTGTTTAAATTACCACCTAACATTTGAAAGAGGTGGTGCATTATTCGGCCTTGTCATTGCACGATCAAAACATTTTTCTTCTTTTTCTAGCAATACAGCCAATAATCAAAATCTTTGCTAATACTGTTCTCAATATTGCCCATTCTTCAATTGGTATTAATTTCGTTAAGTACTCCTGCTTTAGTATTTCAGTCGTTCATTGCCTTGCTGCAGCGTTGGGGACTGTGGTTGCTGTATTTAAGTCTTTTTATTGGATGAATTTTCTTAAATTAAAGCTTAGAAAAGTTAATGCGTCACTATCCAATCCTTGTGTTTTTGTATAACATTTTGACCATTCCTTTGTTTGTTTGTTTATGCATTGATGTGGCACAAAATTGGAGAGTGTAATGTCATAATTGAACGATGGTTTGTGCAAATTTCCAAAATTCAGTCCTTCTCTTGGCGTGAATGACGCGACGTAGGCTGTTAATGCAATGCAGCGCAAGAAAAGTGTAAAGCATCGTAGTCGGCAAGATGGTATAAAGTAGTAAAAAGGAAAGAAGAAAAGGGGTGAAACTACATTCCGACCATTCACAGGCTAAACAGTGCCCTCCCGTACTCTTCATCAAGATTACGAGTACTATTCTTCATCAATTATATAATATCATCTTCCTAACCAGTTCCCTATTGCCATTTCTCACTGTGTTTCCCATCTTCCTACGTTTTTTTTTCTCCCTCTACTTAATAACAATGGTTTGCCGCTGTTGGAAACATCGACTGAAGTTAAGAAGAATCCTCTGAAGCTCAGGAGGGATAGCGCCGTTGGTTGAAGGCGGTTCTGTTTCCGGGTTGGCGATTTCTCTATCGCGGCGCTATCCATCCTGAGTTTCACTGGTTCTTCTTGCTCTGCCTTTGGATGTCATCGTCTCTATGAATGTAGGTTGCGGTAACGGAGTAATGCCACTAATTGTGACATATACTGACCGATCACTAGACGAGCAAATGAGAATGTGAGTATTTTACGATTATTCTGTCTCTGAAGTTGAATTAATTTTTTTGATATCGGAGTTTTGATTAAAGAGTTTCAGTTCATGGAAATAGAACTCACAGTTCAATTTTCTTTGAGGTTTGCTTTCTGGCTTAAACAATAAACTATTAAAATTCGCAACTCAAACAATTAGGTTAATCCAAATATCATGAAATTAAATTGAACTCTTGGCGCGAGGGTTAGGATGTTGTCACTTTCTTTCTTGCTTTAAAGTGGGTGAAATGTGAGGCAAAATCTTAGCAGCGTATCTTAGCTATTTTGGAACCTTCTGATATTTTCTTCTCAGTTGGTAGAACAATCACATGCCTTTTGATTCGTTAAGTCTTTTTATTCAACAGGGACGTATGATAAATGCAGTCATAATCAATAGTAGATGGGGAAAAATACTTAACGCCATTTTTGGCACCAACCTTGTTAGTGGAAAAAATGAGGAACACTGTGTTTTCTTTTCCCTGGCCCCGCAACATTCAATGTCAGTAGAAAAAGGGAACAGTGAAAAGGAAAACAAACACTTTTAAAGCTTTGACTGTTCTTTTACAAGTCAGTCCAACAAAAAAGAGGGGTTATGCCAGGCCAATCAGCCATTTCAATTGATATTTTATTCTCTTGCGAGAAATTAATTTTCAGAATACTATCGGTGAGAATTCGAAGATCGATTAACTTGTTTGAATTGGCTAAGATTTTGCTCAGATCTTGATCAGAGGAAAATTGAGAGACGATACCGATCAGGCTTTTGCAGCATCGCTTGGTATGTTTGAGCTGAAATTCCACGATGATTCGTAGCCGGAGATCAGGGATGAACAACACTACTTGGAGATGATTCATGAGAACTGTGATTAGGGGAGGGGCGATCAAATGAAGAAGGCATATCCCACTAAACTGCGTAAGCCACCTAAATGTAGTATTTTGCCTTGGGATTAAGCTGTCTATTGACAGAAAAAGATGAATGGAAAACTGAAAGACAGAATCAGCTTAAAATACATCACAGAAGAATTCCATTATACTTGTATCATCAACGATATATATGCACTTAGAATCAATATATGAATAAAAGAATAATTCAAATACTAATTAACCAAAAATAAAAGAATACTTCTATAATCTGTACTATACTATAAGCCTATAACAAATAAAACAACCACACAATACCCTTATGTTCTTCTCATCTTGGCAGTATCTTGGAAGTAATCTATAATTATATGTAGCTCTTCTATTCATTTTCTGGTTGATTTTTGGCACCGTCGTCACCGGAAGTAGAAGCATTGATTTCCTCCAGTTGCTGGAGAATCTGCTGAACATCTGGCCGAGCAGTTGGTGACGGATCAACACAATGCAGGGCTAGTTTTAAAGTGTTCAGCAGTTCATCACCAATATTTTGTGTATCTTTCATAAGCTCCAAATCAAACACTTCATTTGTCCACTCTTCCTTTACTATTGAGGCCACCCACTGTGGTAAGTCCATTCCATCCATGGCTTCTCCAGGAGATTTTCCTGTCAAGAGTTCCAATATTATGACTCCAAGGCTGTAGACATCTGTCTTTGTTGTGGTCTTTTTGGTTTTTGTTAGCTCTGGTGCATTGTAGCCCTGTGTTCCTGCAGTGGCAATCACATTTGTGGCTGCAGCTGAAGTCATGAGCTTGGGAAGCCCAAAATCTGCAATACGAGCATTACTCTGATCATCCAGCAGAATGTTGCTGGACGTGAGGTTTCCATGAATAAGATTCTCCTCTGTGTGGAGGTAGTTCAAGCCTTGGGTGATTCCGATTGCTATTTTCATCCTTGTTGGCCAATCGACCGTGGTTTCTGGCCCACGAGCTGCATACAGTAAAATAAAAGTAAGTATATGAGTTATGAGTATAGCTTAACTAGATCAATAACCTCTTTCATAAGTAGTAGAGCTTGTTGCTTCTGAGTCTCGATCCTGTTTGAACTGCAATTGGAAAAATAAAAAGAAAAACAATGATAGTGAAACTTGTACTGTCAACTATTGAGTTTACTTACCATGAAGGAAAGAAGAGAGGCTTCCTCTAGGCATGTAATCAAAGACCAGGAGCTTCTCTCCTTTGGGGCCTAAGTAGTAAGCTCTAAGAGCAAGTAGATTTGGATGTCGAATTTTTCCGAGGCCTGCAACTTCGGTTTCAAATTCCTTGTGCCCTTTTGTTGTTTTTTCTCTCAGTCTTTTCACTGCAACTTCATTTCCATCTTCCAATGTTGCTTTATATGCTGTTCCATATGTGCTCTTGCCCATGATCTCAGCAGTCGCACACAGAAGATCATCAGCAGTGAAAACAAATGGCCCGTCAAAATGAACTAGTTTTCCACCAGCTTCACCTGCTCCAACTTCTGTGCTCCCGGGTGCTGCCTTTTCGATGCTTCTGGCAGCAGCTTGCTTGGCAGTTGTTTTGTCAGTCTTCCTGGCAGCTGCTCTTTTTGATAATAAACAACAGAGCAAAATTGAGCAGAGAAGAAGAAGAAGCACCAACAGAGCTCCTGCCGCTATCAGGATTATGTCCTTTACACTAAGTCTGCGGTGGTGACGCGGTTTCAGGACCTCAGTTGATGGAGTAGTAATATTCTGTGGGGAGGATGCAGGTAGGCATGGAGTTGAAGTACTAAAACCACACAGTTGAAGGTTCCCTACAAAAGAGCTCGCATTGAACTTTTTTGATAGGAGAACTGGGACAGGGCCAGAGAGATTGTTGTAAGAGACATTGAAAGAGGTTAGATTCAACAACCGGGTCAATGATGTTGGAATCTGTCCATTGAAGTTATTTTCTGAGAAATCAAGTTGGCTAATAGCAGAAATGTTCCCAAAACTTGCAGGAATCTCACCACTAAAACGATTCTTCCCAAGCTTGACCACCGAGAGATTGTGCAATCTATCAATATCTTCTGGAATCTGGCTTTCAAGACGATTATTTTCAACCTTCAATAACTGAAGAGCGGAGAGATTGGAGAAACTTGAAGGGAAACTGCCGTTAATGGCGTTGTTCGACAAATCCAAAACACGAAGTCTCTTCAGCCTGCCTATTTCACCTGGTATAGCTCCAGAGATCTTGTTCTCACTGAAGGAAATCTCTTGAAGCCGTTCCAATTTAGTTAAAGAAGCTGGAATTGCTCCAGATATAGCATTATGATCAAGTGTCAAAACCCCAAGTGGGCAAGTTTTGTTTCCAAGACTTCCCCAAGAATCTGGGACAGTCCCAGAAATATTATTGTGCTGAAGGGCGAGAATTATAAGAGAAAACGACTGTGTGAAACTTGTTGGGATGGATCCCGACAATGAATTGTAACTCAGATTAACTCTAATCAATTTGGTAGACTTTGCTATACCGAAAGGAATTTCTCCAGTGAGCAAATTGTTGCTCAAATCAAGAGTTTGAAGTAGGGGAAGATGACCAATAGTAGGAGGAATAGAACCTGATAATCTGTTGTTGAAAAGATAAATTCCTCTGAGATTTGGAAGGAACCCGATGGACCGAGGGATCACGCCAGAGATCACATTGTCGTGGAGGCTAAGCTTCCGAAGCTCCCGGAGCTGCCCAATCCTGTCAGAAATCCTGCCGGCGAGAGCCTTCCATGGAAGCTGAATAGCAATAACCTGCCCTTTCACGCACTTGATTCCTACCCACTGCCCGGAACAAGCTCCATTACTTCCATTCCAACTACGCAAAACTCCTTTTAGATCAACGAGTTCATGTTTTATAGCTTGAAGAGCTTGAAAATCGCCTTGAGTAACAGACACTCCATCCCACATCTGGCCAGTGACTGGCCGAAAGGAACAAGCCAAAAGAAGAGCAAAAACCAGAGCAATGAGGTACGAAGAACAGCTTCTCCATTGTTGGTTCTTGAGTTTTCTGTTGTTATTTGGTGATTTAGAGCACCAACCAGCAGTTTTTGATGAAAGAATCTGCATGAACTGAAATGGGTATACCTGAAATTCACTCAGAGGGTAGTGACCTTTTCCCATGAACCAAAAGAAACTTCAGTTAAGAAGTGGGAAAGAGAACGAGTTTTCTTATTTCTGGTTATTCTAGGGTTACTGAAAGTTGGTAAGATAAGTTTTATAGGAGAAGAAGAAGAAGAAGAAGTTTGAAAGAAAAAGGAAACAACGGAAAAATTAGATGAGGTGAGAGAAAGAAGTTGGAATGGGTGTTAAGAGGCATGTGAGGATTCAGAAATGTTATTATAATTTAGGGTGGAAGAGAGGGAGAAGAAAGGGGTTTAGAGAAGGCCTACACAATGGGGTCAGAGTCTTCATTCTCTTATGTTAACGGCTACATTTTTCATGGGGTTAATTCCAGGCTAAATGACATTTTTTTCTTCTTCTTTGCATCTGTGACGCTTTCTCTCCTCCTCCAACGGCTATATTTGATTGGGTCAGCATAATAGGTGGATAATATATAATGTATAAATGTATAATGGGGAATTGTACATTATGAACGTACGTTGGTGGTGCCACCCCACCTGCCCTACAACGTTTCTGACTTTGTACTAATATTAATAATGACTAAATAATTAACCTTTTCTCTAAAAGATAGACACAGAATAATTTATCTTTTACCTTCAATTTTATGATGTGTATCATTTTTTTACAGAAGCTTTTGTTATTGGTTTTTTTACTCAAACTTCTCGATTTTATAAAATTGTAAAGTAGACTAAGCGTTGCAATAATGTTTAAGATAGGCACTGTTATTGCAATTGAATCTAATAGTCTTAACAAATGGTTTGACCTTTCTTTGCTCTATGGAAGACACCTATCTTGGTAGGTCGAGTCTTGCGGCTTAACAAATAACCATTAGTTGTTTTTTTTTTGTTTTTTTTTAACAGCTCACTGGTTTCTGTTGATGCCGATTAATTCTATCATAACTCGATGTATTTTGATTTCTAAACTTTATAAGGTCCTCGAACTTTTGAAAAAAAATACTTATTTTGGTCCTGAATGAATGATGTGGCCACATTGAATCAAATAAAATCAAATTAAAAACTAATTTTGTTATTAAAAACTAATCAAATAAACACATGTATAAAACTAACTGGCCGATAAATATTTCACAATAATCACAAAATCCAAAAAGAAAAAAACAAAGAAGTAACGGGAGGAATAAGCCAATGAACCACATGAAAATTAGAACTCCACAAATTATTAAAAGTGATTATCCAAAACGAAATATACACTTTTTAAATTTAGAAAGAAACTAAAACAAATGTAAAATAGAACCAAATACAAAGTTTAAGAATCAAAATAAATTTTAAATTAAAATATTATTAATTATTTAAAATCAATTTTGAAAATATGACATTTGAGTTGAAAAGTGAAATTAAATGGAATCAATTTCAACTAATTAAAGTTATGCTTTGAAGTTATTGTCTAAGAAAAAAAAAATCATGCACTAAATCATTTTGAATTACATTTAACTTTTCCATAACTTTGAACTGTTTAACCTCGTAACCTTAAAAAATAATACAAATACTTGAACCAAAAAAGTTAACTAAACAAACAAAAAAAAATCTTACATAATGCTTTTTTTTCAGTTCAACAAGAGGCAGAACAACACTGAAAGAAATATCTAACTTACATTTTCTCCCTATGCATATTTAAAGAAAGTTGCTTCATATGAAAAACACTATATTGAAAGGTAAAGACAAACCTATAAGAAGATATTGGATAGAACATAATATGATTTTTCGAGAAATTTCAAGTTAATAATGTAAAACACATATGAATCTGTAGTTCTGTCCTGCATTGAACTATGCAAGGCACACGAACAAATGTTGTGTAAAGGTGACTAAATTAGAAGAAAATAAAAACAATAAAGAAGAGAATAAGGGAGAAAATAACGCACTATAATTTTAAATGAAAAATCTAATGGCCAAAAGATGCAAAGATCGCACAATAAGGGAGAAAATAATGCACTATAAACATTTTCCAGGAATCAAGAAGATTGTTGAACAACAAATGATTTCTGGACTACTACATGACATGTAGCTCACCATAAATTGGTTGTTTACATAAATAATACAGATCGCAAACCATGAGAATCAATTTTACTCACAAATCCTCGGGTCACATAGCAAGAAGAAATGTGAAATAACAGCCAAATAACCCCTGTAGTCGTACATAAGGCAAGACTTTCAACATGAACGTTTATAAAGTTCAAGCATTCAACAGTTTAAACCAAATTTAATTGGCTACACCAATAGTACATGCAACAATAATCCACAAAGGAAAAATTTCCGGCTTCATGCTTATACTAATGATGAGCAAGCAAAATCCACGAACCCCGATGTAAGTTAGGGAAATCCATTGACCAATAAACTGAAATCCAACACTAACTTCAAAGATCAAGCTGCTAAATAGGGAGATGACCCACATATATTCAAAACAAATATATAAACAACCCATAACTTGAGTGCAAAACATAGGGGGGAAGGGATTTGGGTTCTAGGAAAAAGTTCCAGCGTTCTCGATTCAGAAGAAATAACATTTCAAACAGATCCAAATTTCTTTTCTAAAAGACCCCAGATCTAGATTTCAATCAAGTATCACAAAGCTTTGGCAGGTAAAATGTGCAAGAAATAATCGAATAGGGCAAATTAAGAGAATAAAACTTCACAGTGTGTTATAGCAAAATTCGAATTACAGAATATAACAGGTTCGATGGTTAAAGAAGAGAGGAAAGAATTTGATCCATACACATCGTATTGTAGTATAATGCTCTATCTTACGGTAAAAGAACGGATAGTTAATATGAAATTTTGCACAAAAGAAGGAAAAAAAAACTGCATCTTATTTCGTCTACACCAATTTTCAATATTTAATGCCTTTACTGATACCAGAGCGAAGGCGATTCCATACCCTCATCTACTCAAATCACGTGCGAGCAGCCACAGGCGCGGCGGCGGCGGCGGCGGTGGAAGCTGCGCTGCTGAAGAACGACAGGAAACCGGTGGATACATTTTCTTGTTCATCTAGGAAGAGATCTTCAGGAACCCTAAACGCGCCGTGGGCACAAACCAGAGCTACACCGACCATAAGAGCCGAAACGAGGACGGATCCAACGCTCGTAAGGAATACGACGAACACGCTGAGAACAACCAGGAGAATTAGGGTTTCGCTATCCTTGAATGTGCGACCAAATAGAACAAGGGGCTGATCTGAGGGACGGAAGAGGTAGAGGAATAGCCACGAGGATAAAAGACCGGCCAGAAGGATCAGAGAAAACGGATGAGAAACGAGAGAAAAGCCGAGGATCAGAGCAATGACAGCGAGATAATTGACGCGAAAATAAGAGTAATTCTTGCGAATTCGAAGGGTGGCTTCGGAGAAGGATTCAGGCTTAGAAAATGCCGTCCGATCTGCAAGTTCGGCCCATGGTCTTCGCTGGGAGAGACCGTGACGGAGATATTCGGATAGGTGGTTAATGAAAGCGCGAAAGGCGGGGGTGGTGACAGGGCCTTGAGATTGAACAGAACCACCAGATGTGGGGGCGGGGACGACGGTGGATTGAGGATTGGAGATGGGAAGTATGGCCGGAGAGGAGGAAGACATAGTCGGTTGATGTTGAAGGAAAGGAAATCGAAGGTGAGAGAAACGGAGGTTTGAAGGAAGGATGGTAAAGGTGTAAATGAGTCAAAAGGGGAAGGGATGAATGAATGAATATTAAGAAATGGGGGAGAAGGAAACTGACGACGAAACAACAACACAAACACCTATCCTACCGATAAATAGTGGAGAAAAACGCGGATGGGTCAAGCTTCTATTCCCTGCGGTCGTTCCTTCTTTGTCGACGCTGGTCTCTCTCTTTCTGATCCTGACCGTCCATTCAACTTCCTTTTGATCCGTCAACCAACGGTAGTGATACATCTTTCTTCTGGGTCAATCAATTTAATATTGATCGCTAAATTATACCTTTGCAATTTGAAACATTATCTATCTTACTTTTCTTTTTCTTTTTTGCAAATACAATAAATTTTTTCAAGAAATAAACTAATTAAGATTGCACTTACAAAACAATATGCTTTTTATCAATTAAATTTTCATTGAAATAACCTTTAAACAATTCAATCCTACAAATAAATAATAAAAAAAAAGTCGAATGAAACGATGGATTCAAAATCCAATAGTGTTTCATTCTTATTAAGTATTTTAATTAGTTGATATATATACTTAGTCCTGCCTTAATCCCGTGGTTTGCAATATTTTGTTGTTTTCTTTATTGACAAGTCATTTTATTTTGCCTTAATCTAAAAGCAAGGCTTGTGTAATGAATTGCAATTGTATATGATATGTTACCATTTGTGAACTCACCTTCGAAACGTGGCAGAGTTGACATTTACACGCAAATTATTATTGCGAGAAATAGAGAAACTTTGGGATTTTAGTAAATTGAGCATTTTACAATTGTTTGTATTTGGGCCATATACTGACTCATTAGTAGTGCGCTGGGTCGTATTGCCTAATCCTTGTGGCAGAACCATTTTTGTATTTCCATGTTTAGGGTATATGTATATTAGTAAAAACTAGAAAGCTAACTATACATACCCACTATACATAGTCATAGTTTTCCCATTCTTCTGGCAAAATTTTACCCCTTTCGCACCTTTGAATATCTCTGAATATTTCATTTTTTCTAACAAAAAGAAAAAAAAAACTTATGTACTTTGCCATTTGCATCTGACGGGGAACTTGGATTTGATAGTGTGAAGGTGATTGCATACATAGTTGTAGTTATTTCATCTCCAGTTTTGGACAAATCATACTCATAGGAGTCCACCAAAAATATTTTATTGCACCTACATTGCTTTGTAATTTAAATTCAAATATGAACACAGCTGGGGCAAAAAAAATTAAGTTGTTTTAAAACAAGGTCTGGAAGCCAAATTCTTAATGCCTCATTTCGATAAGTATTTGCGTTTTTTTTTTAAATTTATAAATATTGTCCTTATTTCTTTAAACATGGAATGGTAATTAAGTTTTCTAAGGGCACTTTTTTAGGTTTTCGAAAATTGATTTAGATTTTCTTAAAAGACAGATTTACAAATTCGTTGATAGCGTGATGTGTGTATTGGAAAGATTTATGCCCACCCTTTACCATTCAAAAGGAAACACCATTGCAGCTATGGATTTTACCAACATACCAACTGCACGAGCAGGTGAGCATCTCACGCTCAAAGAACGATAGCCGATTGGAAACACCTTTTCTTTAGAACCTTCGATGTCTTTTCCTGCCATCCGTACCCTTCTTTATAAGTCTCAACCTGGCAAAATCACGATATCAATATAATAACCGTAAACCCTTGAGTTTAGTCATATAATATATTGTGTTTGTAAAAATATGGAAGTGTAACACAACAGTGAAAAGTAAATTGTTGTTTTATATATATATATATATATACGTAGATGAAATTAAAATTCAGGCCTCATGGTAAGTAGAGCAATGTGCTTTGAAGTATCACCGACATTAGACTTTATCATCAAGAGAAGGGATATGGTAGATCATTAGCTTACCGTGTCTAGAATTTTGTCATCTACTAATACACCTCCAATTATGTATATAGATTCGTTGATAACTCCAGCTCCTGCATATCCTCGCATCCTTTTCATGGGTTCCCCAATGATC
The DNA here is from genome assembly GCA_025688845.1 of Cucumis hystrix. NCBI lineage: Eukaryota > Viridiplantae > Streptophyta > Magnoliopsida > Cucurbitales > Cucurbitaceae > Cucumis > Cucumis hystrix. The sequence continues at coordinate 27,415,376 of CM046886.1, forward strand.
CATGATTCCATACGTGGGTCGTATACTTCAACACTCGAAACTATTGAACGTCCATCGAATCCCCCAAGAGCGTAACTGTGAAGTACAGAACAACATTCGATAGAAGTTTGCTGAATACTTCACATGGGTATGAAAACTTATAAACTATGCTTCCTAATGTACATTCCCAATTGATGAAGGAAATTAATGTATAACACAAACTGACTCATTATAACATGTAAGGTCATCCATTAACCATAACGAAGAAATGGCTTACAGTTTATCGTTCAAAGTCACCAATGAATGACATCCTCGCTTTTCATTCATACTAGCAATTTGAGTCCATGAGTGCTCTCGGATGTCAAATCTTTCAGCAGATCTGAGAAGGCAGAAATTGGGAGACCACGAAAACTACTTTTAAATCTTTCAAGCCAACTAAACTTTTAGCATGCAGGATGCAACAAATGAGATCGGTCTATATAAAAGAAAAAAAGTCATGGTAACTTACTTCAAATAGTCACTACCATCAAACCCCCCAGTTGCATATAGTACCCCATTGAGCTCCACTGCACCAACAGCAAATCGCTGAAGAAAAATCAAGAATTGTCAATAAACAAAATGCTCGTGAAAAATTAGCCAAATGACACTTTTTACACTCGTTGGCATCTATGTCCAAAGATCAATACAAACATAGCAATACCCTAACCCGACCATTCATCCAAAAAAGAACTCCAAGCAAATTTGTTCGCCATAACTCATAATCATAGAGGCGGACAACTTCAAATTAAACATGAAAAACATGTCAAAATCATCATTTACCCTTTGTAGCATTGACCTTGTACGAATCCATCGTCCAAGATCTAAGTCAAGCATTTCAACATCTGACAAGAACTCAATACCATTTCCGCCACCAATGGCAAATAATTTGTCGCCAATGCTAACTCCTCCGAGGCTTCCCTTCTCTAAATTTAAGGAAGGGGACAAGGTCCACTGATCGGTCTCTAGGTTATAGGATTCAACTTCAAGAACAAAGAAAATAAATGAGAAATTATCTGATTACACAAACAAAGAAATCCAAGAAAATTAGTAAGAGCTAATACCAGTGTTATACCATACACAACCATTACCACCACCCAAAACATAAAGCTGACTATTCAACCAAGCAACAGAAGCATATCCACGTACAGATCTCATTGCCCTGAGAGATTTAATCATATCCCTGGAAGGATCATATAATTCCAAAGTCGACAAGTGTGATGCACCATCATATCCTCCAATAAGAAAAATGGATTCACGAGGATCCAAACACGAGTTTTCAATTTGTTCCTCCTCCACGACCCTCTTTGCCTCTAGTACATTTGAGTTTGGCAACGTCAAAAAACTCTTCAACTCCATGATTTCACCTTCTGCAACCAACTGCCATAAGAAGAAGAAAATTTTCATATGAATCGTAATAATATAAGTTAGCAAGGGTTGTTGTCTTCCCCTAAGCCATTATCATCTCTGGTAGAAGGAACATAAACAACAGGCATCTGAACATAGACAATCAACTAGTTACAAAGATAGATTACCTAACGGGCTTCCTACACGTCTGACAAAATAAGTTTAAAAAATTAGGTCTATAGCACAAACTTATTTACTTTAGCAAAAATGACAAAAAACAAGTCCAACTCAAGTGATACACTACATATACATACTCGATACTCTACTAATATACACTTATAAACTACTAATATCCACTTGGGCAAAATGCACGAACTTTTGGTCCCTCAAGTTTGGAGTTGATGTCTATTTGGTCCCTAAGGTTTAAAAACATACACTTTAGTCCCCTAGGTCTACAAAATGATTCTAAATGGTCCCTAACATAACTTTCAGCTAATGGAATGTTGACTGTACCGTTAAGTGTTGACGTGGATTGAATGACAAGGCTAGTTCATTTAATTACATGGCAAAAATCTATTTAATTAGTAAGAAGATGTATTAAAATTTTAACATTTTAAAAACATAATAATAAGCAAAATTAAAATTATTTACCATATATTAGAAAATTCTAAACTAGATTTTCTCCAACCACTTTTGTCTTTGGAGACTTCTTCATATTGAATTTTTACGGTAAACACATGTAGAAAATAATTCTCCACCCACTTTTCTTTTCTTTTTTTGGGATCTTTTTAAACACACCATGTAGAATTTTTATTTTTTTTGAACTTTTCCTTTTTTTATCACTTCCACATATCCACTTGGCAACTTGATGGGCAGGCCAGCACCAACTCCGGTGCCATATCTTTACGATCACACTCCGATACGATGGCAGCACTACCTGCGTTGGGCGACACTTGAAAAATAGCACCATGAGAATAGTTGGATTGCTTCAATTCTTGATCATTGCTAAGTTGAGAAGCAACAAATTTTTTCATTGCTCTTCAATCGGTCACATGATCCACAGTGTGCTTGACGCCGTAAAGCGGAGTGACGCCAGTGTCTTGGTCGTTGGCGTAAGGGAGCAGAGAGTTGGTAGCGAAAGTTGTGGGTATTTTTGGACTTTGGAGGTGAGGGAGTTGGAGGAAAATGGGGCGTGGCAGTGCAACTCGAGCTCTGGCTTGCAAGGATAAGCTGAGAAGTGAAAGATTTGGATGATTGGAGAGTCAATACAATGTATGTCTTTTATCTTTATCATTCTCGTCTCTTTACTCTACATGTGTCTGTCTATTCGTTATAATTAATTTGAATTTTTGCTTTACGTCCTTGAAAGGTTTCATTATTTATGAATATCAGCACGTTTAGTCCAAGCTTAATCCAAACGCTTGATTCTTTTTGAAAGAAAGAATCAAGCAATGGTAGCCAACTACTCAAGAGAGTAAGTGGCGAAGACTGCACTAAACACACTAAGGATTTTGGAAACTAAATTTATTTTGGTGTTTTACTCCTTCATCACTTGTATCCCGAAAGACGAACAAGTGTTATTTTTAGGTGCCGAGATTGCTCGATTTAATTACAAAATGACTAAATTATCTATATCATATCAAAGCGTATCTTATAACTCAGCTCGCATTATTCTTTTTAGCAAGTTCGTCCATTTCATGTTCTTCCATTGCACTCCCCCTTCTACTGAGGCACTTAGTGTAAATAATAGAATTTACTTTACGCGACTGTGAATATAAAATAATGTACAAAAACAAACTGCATAAAATTGACTTAGGCGTTATAACTAGGTTTGATAAGAAATTCACTGTGTTCGACCCTTGCTTACCCAGGAAACCTCTCGCTTCGCTTACAATTAGACAAGCGAGAGGAAAACTTGTACTCAATGCAGAATATCATTAATAGTAGCAACGCATAGGCATAGTTAGCATTTTTTAACGCATAGCCATGTCTTATCGCCTAGCTAAAGTCGCATACTTAGAACACCAATGATAATCTACAAATTAAGTCAAGATAGGATGCATCTTGTATTGTAACCAAACCATGTTGTCCTATCCGCCAACCATTATCCCCACTAAAATTTAGATTAAATTAAAATAACATGAACACATTGGATTCTCGAATATGAACCAAATGCCAGAGATATAGAAGGAAGGGGATAAGTTTATAGTAGTGAACTTATGAATGTAAGGCATTAAAAAGTACCAGCTTTTCCTCCAATAAAACTATTTTCTCAGTTTGTTCTGCTTTAGATTCCCTTAGCTCTTTTATCTCTTGAACCAACTACAAACAGAAAGATGAACATGAAATATTAAAACACATTAAAAGCCGTGATCCAGAAAGATATGCACATAAAAAAGACAGTTTATATGAAATACCATCACTACCTTGGCCATTAGAGACGGAAATTCAGTCGAAGAGCCAAAGTCCTCCACACTGCTCTCTTTGGACTTAATTGGTTCAACATAACGATCATTATTCTCTAAATTTTTGTCCTTATTTAAGGCAGTATGATCTGTATCACTTGTTAAAGGCAACATTGGACTTTCGTGATGATTTCTAGCCAATTCTTGTAGTTTATGCAATAGTCGGTTCTTCTCCTCTTCATTTGCATCACAGTGAGCTTCAAATGCACTATTTCCTGCATCTAATGAGGAAGTAACATCTATAGTGTCCGCTACTTGACTTGCCAGGTCACATCGCACGTCCATAATTTGTGGTTTAATCTTTTCACTTCCATCCCTCGTTTCCAAGGAGGGGAGGACTGTACAGAAAGGTCTGCAGTTCGTTGTAGATGGTCGTACACTGGGAGCCATTGCTTGAGATGCTAATAAGGAAATCAACTTATTTGTCTGAGCATGGTCAAGCTCAAACCAGAAATGATTGGGTCCATAATAGTTGTCAGTAATTATAGGTTTGAATTGATTTTCTAACAAAGGTTGGCACTGCCTCCGAACCATAATTTGAACCTAATAAAAAAATAGATGCCAAAAGAAACAGTGCATTATTTTTGGTGATAACCATTGTGTTCGTTAAAGTCTTGTGAATTAAGAGAAATAATACAAGCATGGAATTTTCTGGTAAAACCTGAGCTGGATAAGGTGTTCTCTCTGAACCATCAGCAGTCCACCCATATGTGTTAATATTCATCTGACCTGAACTAGCCGCCTCAAAGATGCCATGCAATTTTCTCTCGCTATAGTTGAATAGAAACAAAGGCAAACCAGGATCAATGTTCATCACATATGAAAAGTGTTGAGAAGGCAAGCCTGCATAAATGGAGAATAAAGATGTTAGCGTTCAGAGGACAAAAAGTTGAAATGAAACACGAGGATAATCTAGAGTGACGAGGGAAGGAAAACTGTAAGAAGAACAAAGTGCTGGATATCACTATTTGATATCCAATTCCAACAAAATATATGACATTCTCTAAGCTACCAAAACGGTGAAGGGTAATTATAAAACTAGTAATGTAAGTATAGACAAGAGAGAAAAGAGAAAAAACAAAGAAGGAAAAAATCTTGATTGAGTGGTGGATACAAACCAAAAAGCTGTTTAGAAAGACATTCTTTTATGGTGCTGTTCGTGCATCCAAATATTACACCTCCAAGGTGACACTTGCTCAAATTTCTGCACGATGCACCAGCATTAAATCGAGCGGCAGGTCCAGGTTTGAACTTTAGAGCGTTCTTTCTTGTATTCATTCTTTCATATGGAGAACTGAAAAAAATTCTAGTCCAATTCATAAACGAAAAAAAATATACTCCACATAGTAACAAAAGACACATGTCATCCCACACAACAAACTCATCCAATGGGAACCCCAACATAATTTATTTGTCTGAGTGGTAAACTACATTTAGTCCACATAATTTATTTGCTGCTTACTTATGGCTCTACAAAACTGCACTATTTGGGGGAACAGAAGGTATAGAAGCAAACGTTAGCAAAGTGTAAAAACTGAGAAGTAAAAATGATGATAACAAAATATTGTCAAAATGATAAGGTGAGAAAGAAGGTAAAATCAAACACTCAAGTGCTTAAAGGACTATTTACGAGTAAAACAAAAGGAACAAATGAAGCTACATCGAGTACAAGTTAGCAATATAAAATTAATTCAAAATGACAAAATGCATAAGGAACGGTATGATTACAAAAGAAAGAAGTAGGAACTAAAAAATTAATGGTGTAGATAACAATCACAATGTAAATTCTCAACACAATAGAAATATAAAATTAGTGACCAAAAAATTACAACTGAAACTACATCAATCACAGTGTAAATTCTAAGCATGGACGAAAGAAACAAGTAGTAACCAAAAACTAATGGTGTGGATAACGAGACTTACAAAACCTAGTGAGGAATTGCCGTTTCTTAAGTTTAATCCATGGCAGTATCATTACAAAAGGAACAGCATATAAAATTATATAGCGCTGTAGAGAAAAAAACCATCATATCGTAAGAGAAATTAGCGTTTATTCAAAGTACAATTCGTTTCAGAAGAAAATACTTAAATCACCGAAATTATATAACTGATATGAACAGGTTCCTCATCCAAAAGAGCATTTCATAAACACGTACAATCAATACTTCGCCAATTATTCTTCTCATCTTAAATGCAGCAAATCTCCGAGCATTACTCGGATAGCCAGATTTTGGAACAAGAATCAATATAAGAATACGCACTTCGATTTGAATTTGATCATCACTAGTTATCTTGAATACTAACTTCTAAGAGACTATAAACCAGAAAAATCTATAGTCGCTACAAGTATAAAACAGTAACAATGTGGAATCATTTTGAATCCAAAACCAAAGAATCATACGAGATTCTCACAATCTAAACACTTACCTTCCTCCGCAGGCGACCGATTAAAATGAAGACCTCACCGTTGGAAGAAACGAAGTTTATGAAGGCGATGGATTGAGATAGAGGTATCAATATGTGGTAACTCCTCCCGGAAATGTTTCAGGATAATGAAGTTCGCTTTCACTCTCTCGCGAACTCTGTGAAGTCGCGAGAGAGAGAAGAGGAACAGAGGAGAGTACGGATTAATGCGTGAAATCTCAAAAAGAGAGCGCGAAATGAGGCGTCCCGGAGAAGCTCTCAGTTCCCAATTCCCACTTTTCACTTCCCTCTAATTTAGGTAGTGAAGAAACGTAGAGGTTGATTAAGTGTTTCGCGCTTATAGTATGGATCAAGAAGAATGCTACGTGTTGCAATATGTTTCGTCGATTTGCACAACTTTGGTAATCCAACGGTCTGGATCAAAAACATTGAAAGCAGTAAAGAAAATAAAAGAGTCCAAGGCTGAAAGAAAATTAGAAGTTTTTTTTGTACTTTTAGTTTCTTTGATGCCCACATTGTACATTCTATAAATGGAAAACTATGGGCAGCAAACATTTTAGGAATGTTACACAACTGCCATTGAATTATTGATTATTGAGGTGAATAATGGGAGTGGTTTCTAGGTGTGAGGGGAGATTTAGAACTAATCTCAAATGGTGCACGATCAACGTTGTCAAGTCATGTAGTGATTGATTTTAATTACGTAGGAATAACTAAGTTTGTGTTACAGTCCACCTACTATTTGTCTATAAAGTAAAATGTCAAAAAGTAAAGTGGTGTTGGAAATTACAAATGTGATTTTAACTATTTATTTATGAATTAGTTTAAACAATATCTAGATGGAATCAAACTCTAATCCATATTTTTTACCTTGTTGTTTTATAATAGTATTTCATTTATATGACAATAGTCGATAGAGTTTTTAGAGTGGTAATTTGTTTAAAATGTATATGGTGGTTTTGCAATGATATGTTAGTTTGTAAACAATAGAAGCTCAGTTTGATAATCATTTTGTTCTTAAAATTAAACCTATAAACACTTTTTCTATCTCTAAAATTATTTCTAATTATATAATCATATTAAATATACTTTTAGAAAAATCTCTCATTTACATCTAATTATTTATGAAAAAAAAAAAAAACAATGGTGGCTAAGAAAAACAATACACATTACACTCTAAAGTTTCCCCCTTAAAACTAAAATCTCTTAATTTTTTTTTTACTTACTTACATCAACTTAGTAAAAAGCAGCATAATTTAACCGTAATTGATATGACTTTTTATTCGAATGTTTGATCCTCACACTCAAATGATTAGGTTGATTCTCAAATACTCTATATTGCAAAAAAGAAAGGGACGCTTGCAAAAAATAGTAAAAAAAATTATAATAATAGAGTAAATGTCACTACATTTTCAAGCTAATAACCATTTGATACAACTTATTATGTGTATCATATTCCTACTATGAAAAGCGAAGTGTAGTGAACCGTATTTTCTTCTAAATGTTGCGATTTAAAGAAAATTAAAATTTAAAAAAATGGTTTACAAATATAGCGAAATGAATTAAAATAAAATATAACAAAAAAAATATATGTATTAAAATATTATAGATAAATAAATTTGGAAATATTATTTAGAAAAATGAATTAAAAATAAAATTGATTAAAAAAAACAAAAAGGAAAGGAAAAGAAAAGTAGCGGGGCGGCAGTGGACAGGAATTTGATAATTGAAACGACGGCGTTGCAGTAGATCCGAAAACCAAAACCCCTCGTCCCACTTCCTCTGTCGTCAGTATATCCTTCTCAATTTTCAAAATCTCCCAAACGCTCGACCTTTTTTTTTCTGGATTTCTTATTCTTTATTTTATAAAAAAAATAAAAATAAAAAAAAAGACCCAGCAAGAGGACAACGATTTTCCTACCAGGAAGAAGGAAGGTAAGAAAAACTTCTTCCGTTCTCAATTTCTTGTACTAATCCCTTCATAGACGACTTCTCTTTTCTCAATTTCTTCTCCCTTTTTGGTGAGATTCATTTTTCTTCTCTTAAGTTTTAACCAAATATTGCGTTTCCGGCGCTTCAGATTCTCCCCATACCATAAGCTCAAGGTTTCGGTTCCAGTAATCGAAGCCGTTCAAAGTTGTAATACATGGAGATTAGCGGAGCAACAGAGGCCTTGAATCGCGTTCCTTTATCAGAGGTTGTTTCTGATTGCGTCAAAAGATGGTTTAAGGACACTTTGAAGGAAGCCAAAGCTGGCGATATCAACATGCAGGTCTTGGTGGGTCAAATGTATTATAGCGGTTATGGGGTTCCTCGAGATGCTCAGAAGGTCAATTTCTCCCCCCATCAATTTATTAAGATCCCATTGCTTTATCAATTCCTCCAAAAATCATGCCTAATTTACTTCACTTCTCGAAAATCTTCCGCTTATATAGATGTTTTTGGGTATTATTGGTCAACCGTGTGTATCGTATGTACTGTAAAGTCTGTTATGTTTCGGCTAAAAATAGTTCTCAGTTTTCTCCGTGGCTTTTGGTTCTTTATAATTTCTGGATTTTTTTTGTGAATTTGAGGATGTATTAAGATCATCAATTGTTCGAGAGTTGGGTTAATGGATTTTTTATAGTTTGTTTACTATTGATTTTAGGGAAGAATTTGGATGACAAAAGCATCAAGAAGTCGATCGTCGGTCTGGAAAGTCAGTGATAAACATCCAGGTTGATTGTTACAATATAAATCTCTTATTTGTTAATGTCTTTTCCTTATCTTATCCATCCTCTTTGAACATCTCTCGCTAATTTCATTAGCTAACATTGATTGCGATAGGCTATAATGCTAGTGATTCAGATTCAGATGAATTGACTCGTGATTCTTAACTACACCAGTGTTGCTGATTTCTCCATGTCATGTCAAAACAACCACTGGTATCTCCTCCACAACATGTCTTTTTAGCAATTTAACTTGTTATTCTTTGTCTTTATGTGTGGCATCAATTATTCTTTCTTGCACATGTGAAAATGCACTAGTAAAAATGACAAAGTTGGCAATATATGACATTTTTGCTCACTAAACAAGTGCTTCGGGATTCAGCTCGAGTGATTAAAGTTTTACAACTATGCTGCTATGTGTTTCTGTCATATATAAACACTCGGTACTTCCTTCTAAACCCTTGGACGCGCCAATCATAATGTTTAGCTTTTCTTTCCCAGATTCAGTTATTGTTCCAACCTCCTTGGATGATTTTGGGGGAGGGGATCTTAGATGATTATGCGAATATTAAGTTCATCAAAGTTAATAGTTGTAGGTCATAAACTCTGGCAGCAAAGGATCTTCTACCCTAGAGCCTTAGAGGTTATGTGTGCTGTTCAAGATGCTAAACATCCTTTGGGCAATGATTGTGTTATGCAATTCGTGCTGAGGATCCTAAAGGATGGATAGGATACGTGAATCATAATTTTTAGCCTTGCTTCCCTATATCCAGTTATTGTTCCAACCTCCTTGGGTGATTTTGAGGGAGGGTATCTCAGATGATTATGAATATTGATAATTGTTGGTCATAAACTCTGATGACAAAAGGATCTTCTACCTTAGAGCCTTAGAGGTTACGTGTCAGTTGTTTATTGTTCAAGATGCTAAACATCCTTTGGGCATTGATCATGTTATTCAATTTGTGCCGAAGATCCTAAAGGATGGATAGGGCATACCAATCTTAACTTTTAGCTTTTCTTTCCTATATCCTGTTATTGTTCCGACCTCCTTGGATGATTTTGGGGGAGGGATCTTAGATGATTATGAATATTAAGTTCATTGGAGTTAATTGTTGTAGATCACAAACTCTGATAACAAAAGGATCTTCTACCTTAGAGCCTTAGAGGTTATGTGTCACTTGTTTGTTGTTCAATATGCTAAACATCCTTTAGGCATTGATCGTGTTATGCAATTTGTGCTGATGATCCTAAAGAACGATTGTTTTATTCTCTAAATACGTTTTCATGTCTTTTTACCAATCCATCTGCTGTTTCTAAGACAACTTAGCCGCATGGTGAAAACATTGCTATGATTTAATATGTTGCTGTCCTTCAAATTCACTTATTACTGATGGTAATTTTCTCTTCATATGAATGTGCAATTAGTTGAAACTGTGCTATGGTTGATTCAAAGGATTATAATGTTCACATGATATGAGGATTTCGATATTACATGATGGATATTGGAATCAGTTGACTTTAATAATTATGTCTACTCATATTAAGTTATAGATCTTAGGTATTTGTTTCTGTACTTCGGCTGGTTAATGGATGATATTTGTTATTTTTTAATATTGTATGAGTACATATAAAACATGCTGATTGATTGTTAACAATCACATATATTTAAAAAATAAAATTGTTGATATTGATGTTGAACTCTTCTATTAACGGATGTAATGGTGGATATTTTAATTCTGGGTCGATTCTGTGGTTGAAAATGACCTTGCTTGCTCTGTTCTCCTCGAATTGCTTTGCTTGAATAACACTTTTGATCGGGTTTTGATCTCTTGATTTTGTAGGATGTGGTTTTCACTGTGGAAACTCTACTTGCTCAGCTATCTTTGTAGCTCTACGCATAGTTGCTTCCTGATTGTTGGATTTGAAGGATGTAATATGCTTTGATTTTACCTTTACTCTTCAAGCAATTTATCGCACTTTCCTGTGGTCTAATTACCTAAATCTTATATTCATTTTTCATTTTCTGTTTAGGTTACCACTTTTTATTGTCTGCAGGAGATTTTCTTTTGATTTTTGCATACATGTCCAAATTTGGAACTTTTTTAGTTGCTATCTCAAATTCTCCTATTAAGCACAGCCTTGAGCCCTTTCCAACCATGTAACCTGTCTTCCCTTTGTCCTTCTTGCTACCGTGTAACACCTTTCTTTTATTGTCATTTTTCTTTTCTAGAGAGACAAGATTAGATTAATCACTATATATATGTATATTGCATTTAATTCAAGTTAAAAGAAATGGGAAATGCATTTATTTATTATTTTGTTTCTAACTGATTTTAGAAATAAAAGTTGAGAGTCGTGGAAAATTTAACCCACACTACCATACAATGCTTTGGCTCCACCTCTGGAAAATAATTGAATTTGAGATGTGAAGGTGACATGGTCAACTATAAACCAAAGTCTTTTTTTTCAAGTACACAAGTTTTTAGGATAACAGCTTATGCTAATTATCATCATCGTTGCTAAGATTTATCCGTAGTTTATTAAGTGACAGTAAATCAGTGTTATTCTAGAATAAGGGATGGTTAATATATAAGTTATTGGTAATAGGTTATAGATTAATATTATAATTAATCATTACTTAACTAAATAATATACATGTCTCGACTTATTAATTAAAGAGATTTAGTAAGTTTAATTATACTTAAACTCTTAAATAAATAAAATACAAATAACATTTTCTCAAGAAAGAAAAATAATAAACGAAGTGCTTCTACAATTTATTATTTAAAGGAAAAAAAAAACCCAATTTTCATTCAAAATAAAGGCTGAGGGGTGGGTTGATGTTGGGAAATTTCCCGGAAAGGATTGAAGAAAGAGAGATTATTTAAGGGGATGGATTTTAAATTTTAAATTATATATGAGTAGGAGTTTTGTAGCTGTAAGATTCACTGAAAGCGACACGGTTCTTGATGACCATTCTCACCAATCCATCTTCTCCCGTCTTCTCCAAGGCATTAGAGATCAAGAATTACCTCTCCAATGGCCTCAACTTCTTCAACCAGCTCAAGCATATCCATGCCCGCCTTCTCCGCCTTCACCTCGACCAAGATAACTACCTTCTCAACCTGATTCTTTGTTGTGGATTAGATTTTGGTTCCACAAATTACTCTAAACTCGTATTTTCTCAAGTTAAAGAGCCCAACATTTTCCTCTGGAATACCATGATCCGTGGCTTGGTTGCCAAGGATTGTTTCGATGACGTTATCCATCTTTATGGGTCGATGCGTGGAGGGGGATTCTTACCCAACAATTTCACTTTCCCTTTTGTTTTGAAAGCTTGTGCTAGGAAATTGGATATTCGATTGGGATTGAAGATTCACTCCCTCTTGGTGAAAGCAGGTTATGATTATGATGTGTTTGTGAAGACCAGTTTGCTATCTCTATATGTTAAGTGTGATAATCTTGACGATGCACTCAAGGTGTTTGATGATATTCCTGACAAAAACGTGGTCTCTTGGACTGCTATAATCACTGGATATATAAGCTCTGGCCACTTTAGAGAAGCTATTGGTGCATTTAAAAAACTACTTGAAATGGGATTAAAGCCCGACAGCTTCTCTCTTGTCAAAGTCCTGGCTGCCTGTGCTAGGCTTGGTGATTGTACAAGTGGCGAGTGGATTGATAGATATATAAGTGACAGTGGTATGGGGAGGAATGTTTTTGTGGCTACTTCTTTGTTGGATATGTATGTCAAGTGTGGAAACTTGGAACGAGCAAATCTTATCTTTAGTGCCATGCCAGAGAAAGATATTGTTTCTTGGAGTACCATGATTCAAGGCTATGCATTCAATGGATTGCCTCAACAAGCGCTAGATCTTTTCTTTCAAATGCAGTCTGAGAATTTGAAGCCTGATTGTTATTCGATGGTTGGTGTTCTGTCTGCTTGTGCAACATTGGGAGCTTTAGATTTAGGCATCTGGGCTAGCAGCCTGATGGATAGACATGAGTTCTTGTCAAATCCCGTCCTCGGTACAGCTTTGATTGACATGTACTCCAAATGTGGTAGTGTCACTCAAGCTTGGGAAATCTTCACAGCGATGAAAAAGAAAGACCGTGTAGTTTGGAATGCCATGATGGTGGGTCTCTCCATGAACGGGCATGCCAAAGCTGTATTTTCATTGTTCAGTCTTGTGGAGAAACATGGAATTCAGCCTGATGAAAACACCTTTATTGGCCTGCTCTGTGGGTGCACTCATGGCGGTTTTGTCAATGAGGGGCGTCAATTTTTCAATAACATGAAGCGAGTATTCTCATTAACCCCTTCCATCGAGCATTACGGATGTATGGTGGATTTGCTTGGGCGTGCAGGGTTATTAAATGAGGCTCATCAGTTGATAAACAACATGCCAATGAAGCCTAATGCGGTTGTTTGGGGTGCATTGTTGGGTGGATGTAAATTGCACAAAGATACCCACTTGGCTGAGCAAGTACTGAAAAAGCTTATTGAATTAGAGCCATGGAACTCAGGAAACTATGTTCAGTTATCAAATATTTACTCTGGAAGTCATCGATGGGAAGAAGCCGAAAAGATACGGTCAACAATGAAGGAACAGCAGATTCAGAAGATCCGTGCCTGCAGTTGGATTGAGATCGATGGAATTGTTCACGAGTTTCTGGTAGGTGACAAATCACATTGGTTATCGGATAAAATATATGCAAAACTTGATGAATTAGGTAGAGAATTGAAAGCAGTTGGTCATGTACCAACTACAGAGTTTGTTCTTTTCGACATAGAAGAGGAGGAGAAGGAACATTTCCTTGGTTACCACAGTGAGAAGCTAGCTGTGGCTTTTGGTTTGATAGCCTCTCCTCCAAATCATGTTATTCGCGTTGTTAAAAACCTTCGCGTATGTGGTGATTGCCACGACGCCATAAAGCTCATTTCTAAGATCACTAAAAGAGAGATTATCATAAGAGATACCAATCGGTTCCATACATTTATTGACGGCTCTTGTTCTTGTAGAGACTATTGGTGAAAATTTTCACCTTAAATTAATTCACATGCAATTTTGTAGAGTTTGGAGGATTTATTTAGTCATCTTACTATATCTTATTTTCCTCCTCCTCGTTCAAATTCTTAATTCCAACTTGTTAGTAATAAAAAGTTACTTTAACACAATCAATTCAATCCCAAACTATTTGTTTTATTGGTGCAACCTTAAATTATTCTGCAAGCTATATATTTTTAAAAGCTTTGTTTACAACAAATAAAATTATATTGTACGATACAACAATCATCATCATTATTATTTTTTTAGAAAAGGGTTTGAATTGGCTCTTGGGAGACCAAAACCAATGGTGTGGAAGTTGGAAGGAAGAAGAAGCGAACAGTCATAACGACCTCTTCTAATTCCAACCGTACAGTACACCTTATGAGTGAAATTAAAATATTGAGTTTATAATGTTTGAAGAAGAAAAATGAAGAATTGAAATGAATGAAAATAATATTATAAATGGGTGAGTACAGTCTAGGTGTTATCCGTACTAATTTCTTTTGGGCAAAAATGATTACGTAGCTGACCATTGACTTTATACATTTGGAAATTAAAAACTAAAACACCACAATCATGGTGGCTTCTTCACTACCACATCAATTGGAAACCATCCAAATCCATATCCAAAACGAATTACGATTAAGATTATATTTCTTTTGGGTTTTTAATTAATAGGGTTTTTGTTTTAGCTATGTGAAAAATTTGTATTAGTGTTTTCAATTGATTAGCCATGACATAAGATTCTTGCATTTTGAATTATTATTAATTAATCATAATATTTATATTAGACAATCTATTGAGATAAGTTGAAAATATAAAATAATTGAATAGAACCGAGATCACGTGGCTTCAAAAAAAACTATTCCTACAAAATTTGCAATGTCTCGTAAAAAGAAAGAAGAAGAAGAAGAAGAAGAAGAGGAGGAGGAGGAGATTGCAAGAAATGTACAAAAAGAAAAGTAGTTTAATTAATTAACGAATTTGAATAGAATGGTTAAGAGATTATTAGTGATATTATTTTTAAAAAGAATGACAAAGACATGAATAATATTTGTAATAAAAAGAAGATATTAGGGGTTGCATTAAAATAATAATTGTAGAGGAAGAAAGAAATAGAAAAGGCAAAAAGAATGAATAGAGAGATAGGGAGGTTGGGGCCTGGAGGTGCAGTTGGTGCCTTCACCAGGTCTGGCTTTGGAATAAAATCTAGAAATCCCCATATCTCCACAACACATCTCCTTTTACACTTCCATCTTTTCATCACAAACGAAAGACCTTTAAAAATCTTGATTCATTGACGCACATTGAAATCAGTTAAGTTATATTTGCAAAAAATTATTATACTATTATAAACTAAAATTTAAAATGTAATATTTTATAAAAACGTTTGTTGACAGTGCAATTAATAAATTAATAAACATTTAATGGTTTTCATTTATGTTTTATGTATGAATAAGTGACTTTTGTGTTTTCTTAGTCTAATGCAAACGTTGATTTATTTTTTATGTTAAATATGTCGAAAAATATCTATATGTTAAATTTTTTAATTTAACCATCATAGATTAAATTACAAGTTTAGATGGTCGTAAACTTTTAAAAGCTATCTGATACTTTCTTATATTATTTTGTAGGTAGAAAATTAGGAGTATAAGAATTTAGGGAAATGGAAAATGATAAAGTGAAATGAAAGTAGGAATTACTTTAGTATTTATTCTGTTTAGAATGACACCTGTTTCAGCTTAATCTAACATTTATTTATATATATATATATCTCCATTTTGTAAAAAAAGGAAGAAAAAAAAAAGAAGAGAATATTAATTATATATATTTATTTAATTTTAAGAGAGAGAGAGAGAATGGGAAGTGGTGGGGGCCCAAATGTTAGCCCACTTTTGACGCTTTCATCTCTCACCGTTCTTATCTGAGTAAGGTCGGTACTATGGCTGCCCACAACACCACCAACTGCAATAAGTACGGCCATTTTTCTCTTTCCCTTTCCCTTTCCCTTTCATTTTGACTCATCCATTTTCTTTCCTTCTCCCCTTCCCCCACCCTAAAACTACTCCTTTTTTTTCTTCTTTTCTTTATTCTTTATTCTCTCTCTCTCATTCTTATATAATATAAAACTCAAACCCTTTTTTTTTCTTTTTTTTTTTTCTTTTTTTTTTGGTTAGGTCTGCCGTTTCTTCGATCGTACAGGTTGTATGCACTTTGAAATTGAATCCCTCCTTCCTCGCATACTCCTCCACTGGATGACTCCTCCTGATTACGACGTCTTCTTTCCCAAATTACAATATTAACCCCACCTTCTTTTTTCTTCTACTTTCTACTCAGTCCTTCCTGTCCTTTTTCTCTGGTACGGACCTCCTTCTCCTTTTAAATTACCAACATACCCTCCTCCATTTTTATTATTATTTTTTTTCATAAATTAATTACTCTATATATATCTCTATTTCCCTCTTACTTACACCCGAGAAATTTAGCAAGTAAAACTAAAAATTTAGATATTGTTTGTTATTATTATTATTATATTGAAAATGGGAGTAGCAATATTTATAAAATTAGCGTATCATCGACGTTATGAGGGTAGTTACGTAATTAGGCATCTTTCTCTTCCTTAATCCCATGGGTATTGGACGCTGGTATCCCAAAACCTTGTAATCAGTATTTTCCGTTAACAGTTAATCGCTGCATCTGAGGAAGTAGTTGGTCTCGTTCTTCCCGGTTCCTAACATTCCGATTTTCTATCCAACGCCTCAGATTCAACCAGTTCTTCATAGACTTCTCGCTTTCTTTTTCCTTCTCCATTTTTTGTTTGTTTTATAATATGGGTTTTTGTTTTCTTTAGAGTTTAGACGCAAAAATATTTCCTTCTTCTCAAGCCATGAAGAGGCAGAAATTCATTGAACCCACAAACCCTTTTGATCTGATTTCTGATGAAATCATTTTTTCCATCCTCGACTTACTCACCTCTAATCCAATTGATCTCAAATCCTTCTCCTTAACCTGCAAGTCATTCTACTCTGTCGAAGCAAAGCACCGCAAAATCCTCAAACCTCTTCGTTCTGAGCATCTTCCTTCTGTGCTTAAACGTTATACGCAATTAACCCATCTTGATTTTTCCCTCTCCCCTCGCGTCACCGATGCCTCCTTGGTCATCATTTCTAAGGCCTGCAACTCTAAGCTTCGTTCTCTAGACCTTTCCAGGTCTAAATTCTTTTCGGCTACTGGGTTGTTGAGTTTGGCTACGAATTGTACAAATTTGGTGGAAATCGACTTGTCCAACGCAACGGAGCTTAGAGATGCCGCGGCGGTGGCTTTAGCTAAAGCCAAAAATCTTGAGAAGCTGTGGTTGGGGAGGTGTAAATTGATAACGGATATGGGGATTGGGTGTATTGCAGTTGGATGCACCAAATTGAGATTCATTAGCTTAAAGTGGTGTATGAGTATTGGAGATTTGGGGGTCGGTTTGATTGCTGTTAAGTGTGAACAAATTCGTGGTTTGGATCTCTCCTATATGCAGGTAATTTGCTTTGTCTTGGCATTGAATGGGTTTTTCTTTCATATATATATATTTATTTTTAATTATGGAGTGAGAGCATATATACATTTTTCAGCATAATATCCAGTTCATGAATTTGCTTTGTGTTGATTGTTATTGAATTCCTGGCTTTTGGGGCTTCAGTTGTTACTTGTGGCTGATTTTTATGCTCAACGAGTGTTTAACTTTTCGTTAGGTATATGAACATTGGTGCTCCTTTCTTTTTCTCCTTGTCAGATCACAGAAAAATGTTTACCATCCATATTAAAGCTCAAGTATCTTGAAGATTTGGTGTTAGAGGGATGCTTTGGCATAGATGATGACTGCCTGGGTGTTATTAGATATGGATGCAAGTCCTTAAAGGTAAATTTTAATGAACTTAGGCAGTTGTTCTTTTAGTTGTGCTCCCTATTGGCCCATAAAACCATTGGCCTGTTTGAGAGACTCTGGCTTAGCAGCTCATTTATAAAATTAAAAGTTGTTGCTAGAACCTGATTATGTTCCAGGTTTTTGTGCATCACTTGAAAGCATATTATGACATTGGCATACATTTCAATTTCTACAGAAACTTGATGTATCGAGTTGTCCGAATATTAGTCCTACTGGGCTATCTTCCCTGACCCGCGCTACTACATCTTTACAGCAGCTTACATTAGCGTATGGCTCTCCTGTAAGTCCTTCAACTTAATCTCTATGTTTTAACTTTAGATCCTCTTTGTATTTCCTTGTTTATAAAGTAATATTGTTTTCTGTTGATGGTTTAGGTGACTCTTGCTCTGGCTAATAGTTTAAAGAACTTATCCATGTTGCAATCAGTCAAATTGGATGGCTGTGTTGTTACTTATGATGGACTTGAAGCCATAGGAAATTGCTGTGTATCACTGAGTGAACTGAGCTTAAGCAAATGTGTTGGTGTGACTGATGAAGGTCTCATCTCCATCCTGAAAAAACACAAAGATTTGAAGAAGCTTGACATAACTTGTTGTCGCAAGATAACTGATGTTTCTATTTCAAATCTTACCAACTCTTGTACCGGCCTAACTTCTCTAAAAATGGAATCTTGTTCCTTAGTAAGCAGAGAAGGATTTATCCTGATTGGACGAGGATGTCATTTGCTTGAGGAGCTTGATTTAACTGACAACGAAATCGATAATGAAGGTCCTTAATTTTCTTCTTATTGGCTATGAATCTCCTTGCATTGTGGACTGCATTTGGTGGCTTACTTATCATCTATATCTAATCTATGCAGGTTTGAGATCATTATCTAGGTGTTCAAAGCTCTCCATCTTAAAGCTTGGAATTTGTCTGAATCTTAATGACGAGGGACTTGGCCATATCGGCACGTGCTGCTCCAAGCTTTTGGAGCTAGATTTATACAGGTTTATGACTTCTCACTATTTTTTCTTCTCTATATTTAAGGGACTTGGACCTGGACTGACTTTATGTTTTTGTCTTCTTTTTTCCTCATCAGGTGTGCAGGAATTACTGATTCTGGCCTTTTGGCAATCATCCATGGTTGCCCTGATCTTGAAATGATAAATATAGCATATTGTCGGGACATCACTGACACGTCATTTTCATCTCTTCGTAAGTGCTCAAGGCTAAAGACAATAGAAGCTCGAGGATGCCCACTTATAACATCTTTTGGCTTAGCAGAAGCTGTGGCAGGATGCAAGTTACTGAGGAGACTAGACATAAAAAAGTGTTGCAATGTTGATGATGCTGGCATGATCCCTCTTGCTCATTTCTCTCAAAACCTCAGACAGGTGATCATTGCTCTCTTTTAACTGTTTCCCAGAGTAGAACAGGTAGAAAAGCATATAATTAACGTCTTTAATTTGTCAACAGATAAATTTGTCTTATAGCTCGGTTACTGATCTGGGACTTCTGTCTCTCGCCAGCCTTGGCTGCCTTCAGCATCTGACTGTATTGCATACAAACAGATTAACTCCAAGTGGAGTTGCAGCTGCCTTGTTGGCAAATAGTTCTCTAACAAAAGTGAAGCTCCATGCACTGTTTCAAGCTCTACTACCCGAACGTCTTCTTAAACACTTGGAAGTCCGGGGATGCACATTCGAATGGAGAGAGAAAATATTTCAGGTACTTGTTAATGCATTCTGATTTCTATATAATCACGTATCAGCCTTAGTTTTCATTTTCCAGAGTCATGGTAGGAATTTTGTGTTCGACAAGAATAACAGTCTTGAACTCAATCAATGTTAGGCTATTAAAAATGTCTTTTTTTCTTCTTTTGTTGAATATATAAGGATTGGAGCCTGGATCAATGTTTAGGGGATATTTGGCAATCTTGTGCCCTACTATGGGATCCTAAGTAGCTTTTTACGTGATTGGCAGGCTGAGTTGGACCCTAAGTGCTGGAAAATGCAATTGGAAGATGAGATGCAAATTGTCTTCTAGAATGAAGCTAACCTACCTGCTATGTATGAAGATTTTTGAAGAATTTGTGGATGCCTCTGTTTTTGGTGAATTCAAAATTTTCATTGGCTCTTCTCCAAATGGGATGCTTTTCTCTCTCCTAGTTTGAAGCTTAGACTAAGAGTGAAGATGTGTTAATACTGTTTCATTTTGCAAAGTTTGAAAATGAGGAACCATGGGTCCAAGCAAATTCCAAAACTGGATGGACCCACTAAAAAAACAACTCTGTAAAAGCAGTGGGCTATTGTGTAAGGCCCAAAAGAAAATTGGATCAACAGAGTCCATAAATTTAGTACCTTTTTTCCTCCCTAAAGAAATGTCTGATTGTTCTGATTTCTTAAATGGAGATGTAATGCTGAAGCAGTTCTGGAAATTGAAATGAAGACTTCTGTCGTTGTCACTCCTTTCTTGCTTAGTTATATTACTAATGAAATTCAAAACTAGAGCTTAAAATAAATATTTCATGT
Organism: Cucumis hystrix; assembly: GCA_025688845.1. NCBI lineage: Eukaryota > Viridiplantae > Streptophyta > Magnoliopsida > Cucurbitales > Cucurbitaceae > Cucumis > Cucumis hystrix. Next base: position 27,435,833 of record CM046886.1, read on the forward strand.
ACTATTTATCATTATTCATTACAAAGGGGAAAAGATATAAATATATATATTAGAGAGAGAGATGGACATATTCGATAAGATGCGTTGTTCGAGTGCTGTCCACGTATACAGAGATGAGCCACGTGGCGCGATCTGAGGAACATAAAGATAAGCCGCCTTCTGAGAAAAGCCCTGACGAGTCCGGTCAAACCCACAAGCTTTGACCAAAAAGGAGAAAATTCCACAGTCAAACTTCCATCTCAGCTTCGAAGAAAGTAGCTGAGCTCCACGAACCTTAATTGCCCTCAAAACAAAATCACTCCTCTCTTCCTATTCTATCGTTGCTTCTTTTCTGCTCCTCTTTATTTTTAATCTTTTTTTTCTGTTGATATAAATAAGCCTTCATTCTGAAAACTTATTTCCAAAATCCAACTTCCTTCTTCTTCCCGTGACCTTTTTTCCCCCAACAAAAACAGAAATTGAGAAAAAGAGAAAACTAACATGAGTAACATAAACCAAACAATAAATACGCTCGCTGGGGGATCTTCTGACAACAGAACCAATAATTTCGCCATGGAAGTTCCTAAATTCAAGTCCTTTCAACCTCCTCCATTCCCCATGTCTCCTTCTTCTTACCTTTCCTCTTTCTCTTCTGGTTTAAGCCCCACTGAGATTCTAAATTCCCCTCTTCTCTTCTCCTTTGGTGTAAGTTTTCCAAATTCCCCATTTTATAACTTCTCTTAATGTGATATTTTTCTTTTGTGATTTGCTGATTTGTTGTCCATTTACAGGTTTTTCCATCTCCTACTACCGGTGCTTTAAACTTGAGAAATGATTATGAGGAGGTTGACCAACAAGAAATGAAGGGAGATGTTAAAAATTACTCTGTTTCTGCGTATAACCCACAAACAGAATCCTCTGTTTCGTCTTATTTTCAGTCCTCTTCTTCCAACGTGACTCTACTGGTAAATGTTTGTCGCTTTGTTAATATTTTATTTTCAAACAAACCCTTTGTCCTCACCTTACAAGATGATGATCTTTATTACTCGAAAGATATTTCATATTATAAAAACAGAATCCAACAGGTGTCAGTCGATTAGAAAAAAGAGGAGGGAAATTAAATAAAATTAGGATCTGTAACAAACAATTTCTGTTTTTTTTTTAGCAGAATCCAAGCGGTTTGTCGTGTGATGAAAGTGGAGCTAAATCAGAATTTGTTAACACAGAAATGGCGGCAGCTGAATCAAAGCAAAATTCTCAGCTAGCAATTTACAACAGAGAACAACAAAAATCAGAGAACGATGGATATAATTGGAGAAAATATGGGCAAAAACAAGTGAAAGGAAGCGAAAATCCACGAAGCTATTACAAGTGCACGTTTCCAAGTTGCCCAACAAAGAAAAAAGTAGAAAGATCATTAGATGGGCAAATTACTGAGATTGTTTATAAGGGAACCCATAATCACGCCAAGCCTCAGCCGACAAGACGTTCCAGTAACTCCGGCGTTTACGATCCATCGGCGGCAGAAACCGGGGTGTTGCAGGAGGACTGTTCGGTGTCGGTGGGGGAGGAGGAATTCGAACCCAATTCGCCGTTTAGCAACTCGATTGAGGACAATGAAAACGAACCGGAAGCTAAGAGATGGTGAGTGAATTAATTTATTGAAATTTGATTGGTGGAGTGATATTGAGGTGAATAATGAATGAATGAATGAATTGTTGCAGGAAAGGAGAAATTGAGAATGAGGGATACTGTGGGGGAGGAAGCAGAACAGTGAAAGAGCCAAGAATTGTTGTTCAAACAACAAGTGAAATTGACATACTGCCTGATGGTTACAGATGGAGGAAATACGGACAAAAAGTCGTCAAAGGAAATCCAAATCCCAGGTTTGCTTTTCTTCTACCTTCAACCTTCAACCTTCGTTTTTTCTCTTTTCAAAGTTTCTGCAAAATTCCACCTTTTTACCTTTTTTTCTTCTTTTTCTTTTTCTTTTTCTGAGGTCAGATTTTAATTTCAATTGATGTTTAGAAGTTTTCAATTAATTTTGTTCTTACAATTTGGTTAAACCTCAAAGATTAAATAGAATATCTTTTTCTCTAGTTCTAATCTCTAATACGATCTATTAAGTAGAGATATTTGAGAGATATACCTCCTAAAGTCGAGGACTAACTAAGTAGAGATATTTGAGAAGTCAACTAACTGCAGATTATAAGAGATGTAATCAAAGTTGTGGATTAAATAAAACTAAATCTATTTAATTATTGTACCAACTTGATGACTAAACCTACAAAATAAAAATATTAATAAGATAGAGCTGCTTACATGAGCATGTTGAAGAATTGTTCAGAAAAAAAAAGAATTAAATCTTACTATCATCTATCAAAGGAGCTTTTGAACTGTTGTATAATTCAATTAGTGAAGGTATATGTTATTGGGAGCTTATTAGAGGTCATAGGCTCTAACCCCATCCCAATTTTTGAACTAAGAAAATTAAAAGAACTTTGACTTTTAAGTCCAACATAGTGGTGATTAAACTTAGTATGAAAGCACGTATTTGTAAGCAGTAGTGTGTATATATATTTGTAGCTATCAATCTGAGTAGTTATAAGCATTTTAGGTTCAATGTTGATATGATAAACTTCACTCTTAGTTAAGATATTGACTTCTTCTCTCCTCGTGAAGTTTGAAGTTTAAACCCATACTTTTTGACTTGCTTGTATGTGGAACTTGTAATTTATTTATTTTTCCATGTGTACTTTTGTAGGAGCTACTACAAATGCACATCTGTAGGCTGCCCGGTGAGGAAACACATCGAGAGAGCGGCCAACGACATGAGGGCAGTGATCACTACCTACGAAGGCAAACACAACCATGAAGTTCCAGCAGCACGTGGCAGCGGTGGCGGTGGCTACAACACCATCAACCGACCTATACCAACCAACATTCCAATGGCATTGAGGCCATTATCCAGTGTCACCAGCCATTCTTTCCCAGCAAATTTTCCAGCTGCATTCCGGCCAGGAAATTTAGGAATGTCAGAAACACAAGCATCATCGTTTCCATTTCAAACATCACATGGAGTGCTTCCAAGTTTCCAAGTTTCGGGATTTGGATCAGCAGCCAAGGAAGAAGTAAGAGACGACACATACTTCATCAACTCATTTCTATCTTAGATTTCTCTCCTTTTTTATTCGTTTGTAGCTTTGTAAAATTAGCTGTGGAGGGATGCATGGGATGAGTAGAATAGAATAGATCAATTTAACTTACAAGAGATGAATTTGTTGATTGGTTATATTATAACGATATAGATGAATTTTAGGAGATATGATGAGGGTTTGTTTATGTTGTATGAATGAATGAATTAATAGTAGTTGAAATGATGACTGAGAACTGGAAATAAAGAATAGTGTATTAAGAAATTGGTTAAATGTGGAAGAATGAATAAGGAATAGATGAAAAGAAAGAATTAAATATAAGAATGAGTAGAGAGTTTGTATCCAGAAATGGTAGAGGATAAAGCCAAAGACAAGAAGGCAAAAAAAGACATAGTAACAGAAGCAGCCAATGAATCAGTAAAAGAAGAATCAGAGCCTTCTCTCATTCTGTTTGTCATCGGAACTGCTGAAGATGCCGCCGACATTTGCAAATACGCCAAACTCTGCATTTCCATTCCACATCATTATTAATTAATTATTTTCACTTCCACTTTTATTCAAACTGCTAACTAAGTACTTAATTAGATTTTCTAATTTACCAAAAAGATGATGTTGGGCACACGAACCTGATCTCCAATAAAGTCGATAAAGACAGATTTTTGGGGTAGAATCACAGATTTCCCAGTTGAAAGTTCATGAAATTGCCGCAAAACTTGGGCCCCCGTGTACAAAGTGGACAGAATTTCAATTGCCAACACGTACCTTTTTCAATACCCAGATTATAATCCATGTCCAAATCTCCAAAATTTTAAAAAAATTGATCAGTTACACCTCACCTGAATTCTTCGTACTTGTCGAAATCTTTCCAATCGCCATGTTTATTGCTAGCCATAATAACGAAAGCAAGCAAAGAAAAGATAAACGCAAATCCTCTCAGAGCCAAAACGCGTCGTTTTAATACATCCTCCCTCCGCCACCGACTCACGATCTCCGACACACCGAAACTGCTTGCTGGTGGACTTTGGGTTTTCGATTCGGCCGCCGGAGGGGCAGACGGTGGCGACACATTCTGTTGCGTCGGTGCAGAGTCTTCGGGATTTGACATCAGAATCGGATTAGTGATCAGGATTTTTCCTTTTTTCTTTTTCTTTTTTGTGTGTGGAGGGAACAGACCAAGTGGAAGATCGATGGGTATAAAGAATTTCAAGTTTTTTCTTAGGGAAAACAAATTTGGTTATTTGTTAGCCTTTTTGTTTACTCTATTAAATCTATCTGGGTGGCATTATGAGGCGACAACTCAGCTTCTCTGTAGGAGTTGAACATAACCACGCAAAGTGCTCTATGAACCAATCAACATCTTTCCATTTTCCGACGTGCCATCTTTCTGGTGGTGCCACGTTTCTATCTTCGAACTGGACCCTTCCCATGTGAATATTTCACTTCTCCATCTAAAACACATAAATTTGTATATATACGTTGATAGTCGAAAATAATATCATGTACGTTTCTTATTATGTATATTTTTCTATTTCTTACATATACCTTTTATTATTATTTTAGGTTTGCATAATTCAATAATGATATATGCAAAAATGAAAAGAAAAATGGAGAAGAAATTTTGTGTTTATGTCTAACCAAAGCGTTTCCATGAAATCCCAAGAAAAGTAAAAGGCATCCGTGTAGGAATTCTCGAATTTGTTTAAAGTTTTCAAACACACACACACTTTAATTGTAGCTATTGGCACAAAAATATAAATATTATTATGAATGTTGTTGGTGTAGTTCAAAGAGAAAAAGGCCCAAATCTAGATCAACACTTCCCATTTTAGAGTTCAAGCCCACAATGCTCATATGGAAAGTCCAAGGCCCATAAAGGTGCTTGATATTCTGTATAGACTAAGCTCGGTGTCTATTTTGCATACACAATCATACTTTCAAATTGCAAACTATAAATTATAATCCGATATCTTATACTATTTAATACTTCCATTATGGACTAGTCCATAATGAGAAGGACAATTCCTAGCTATGATATTCACTATTAATTTTCTACAACTATCAATCATCAAAATATCTCTAAAATACCATCTCTCATTAAATGAATTACATTGAAACTAAATAAATTCCCAATCCATAGAGTTGTATTAATTTTCAGTATTTTTAGGCACCCCCACCACCATTAGGCTTGTCGACCATCCAATGATAATGTAAATATTTATGAGCAATGTGAATAATAATTTGGTAGTGCGGAATAATTGAAGGCATGTGCAAAGCTCACCCATCTACCCCCTTCTTCTCACCTTCCTAACTTTCTAATTTCTACTCCACCCTCATCAACTTATAATTTCATTTTAGTTTCACAACATAGTAATATTCAAACGTTTTGAGGTTTATTAAAAAAACAATTACCATTAAATTTTAGGTGGAAGATAAACCATTAATAATCAATCTATAAACTTGGTTTACTTTACAAAATTTGTATTGTTGGGAATAGTATCCAAAAAAATGATTTTTTTTGAAAATAAAAATAGAGTAATTTATAAAAAAAATGGATGGTTGGGGTAATACGAGGAAATGTATAGGGAATTATTAATAAATAAAGGGTGTAAATAATAGAATGTTTGTAATATTTGGATGGGCAGAGCTAGCAGTAGCACGCAGCAGCACGCAGCAGCGGCGCAATAGGCAAGAGACCCACAAGGGGGAGGGGAAGTAGTGAATTAGAGCGTTGAATGCGGATACAATTTCGTTTTCACACCCCCCCCGCCCCCCCCTTTCCTAACTTCTTTTTCTTCTTTGGTTTTAAAATGGGTGTCCAATGCCAGCCAATCATCTGGGCCCCTTTACCCTAAACCAAACATCACAATCATCTATCTATCTATCTATCCATTAAATGGTTTAAGAGCCATTTGATTAGCAATATAAACAAAAAGTTTGTTAACAAGGTTTACTCACTCTCACATTTCATTCTAAAATTGCTTAGCTAAGGTGGTTATGATACCATTGCATGAAGACCCAGATAGAGGAAGCATATATAATATAAAGCAAAAAAGGTCAATTCTAGAATTCTAAATCTGACAAAATTGTGCAGTGCAAAGTTGGGTGCAGAAAAGTATATAAAACAAAGAGAGAAACGGAAAAACGGAAATGAGAGGGGCAGTTTGGAGTTTTAGCAACGGCTACCACTCGGCGGTTGGTTTGGTTTGGTCGTCTACTGCCCACTCCCCACTGCCTTCGCTCACTTCAATCTATACTCTGTCTTCTTCTTACGCTTTGCTACATACGCTCTCCGCCCGTGATAGTGATCCATCCCATATTGGTCAATTTGGAGGCAAACCCAAAAGCTACTTACCTCTTAAACTAACGTATTAATAAAAATTTATAGAAATTGATACCAAACACACTTGTATTAATGGAAAAGGTGGTTGTAGGTGGAAGTGGTATAAATTCTAAATGAAACAAATATACATTAACAAAATAATTTTGGTGAAATCAATCAATTGCTTACTTGATTTATGAACGTCATTTGGTAAGGGGAGTGGGGTTAGCAAAGCATAAATACGTTTGTCTTCATTAACCAAATACAAACAACCATATTTAATTATTATTTTAACCACTAAACTCAACACATAAAGCTCATTAAATCCTATCCATTTATTTATTTATTCAAGTATTTAAGTATGCGTGTAAAAATGTGCGTCATCATTTAATTTTAGATTAAAATAGCATTATTCTTTTGTTTTTGATGCTTTTACTATAATTGTCAATATGCCATTTTAATTTAATGGGGATGCTTTTAATTTGGTGTGTGCTTTTTAGCTTTGGTTGGGTAGTGATTATTATTATTTAATCCCTCAATTAGTGAAGGGATGAAAATAAATAAATTATCAAAAAAGGGCCCCATTTTATAATTAGGCATCAATTTCCCGTTGTTTCTCCGCGTGGCCAACAGTCTAAAACCGCGGTTCCCGGTGCTCATTCGGCTTTATTTCCTTCCATCTTCAAGGTCCCTTAACGCGGTCTCGGTCTGTTTCAACTCAATCAATGGCTTTATGCAAATGCATTGTTCTTCTTTAACCTTACACAAATTCTCTCCTACAACAAAACTCTCTCTCTCCCAATGCTACAACCTCAACATCCTCCTCCCATGACTTTTCACTTTAACCCTAATTTCTCTCTATATTTTCGACCTGCTAATGTCTTGATCGGAGCCAACCATACTTCTGCTCGATTTTGTTCTCGATAATTTTTCATACGCTTTCTTCATTTTTCTGGGTTGTAATTCTGTATTTGAAGCCTTGATTCTCTGGCAAGTCCTAAGGTGACGGCTTCCGCCATGCGAACCTTTCTATCTCTGAGGAATTTTTTTAGGGCTCTCCTTATTCCTGTTTTTCTATTAGTTGCTCATTTTTCTTACGTCGTCATTACCACTGGTCAGTCTTGTATCACTGGCAATTTCTGTTTCTCCCCTAAAATTTCCAACTATCGAGCCTCTGGTTTACATCCCAGAGCATCGGCGATTATCGATGGCGCAGCTCCCTCAGCTGAAGAACTGTTGCGTCGTGATCTTTATACTACGAAAGATTGGATCAAGGCCGTTCACTTTTATTCTTCAATCTTTCAAGATCTTCTCTCTGTGGGGTTTCTTTCTCATAAATCGAAATCTTTGTGCGTGGAAACCCCCAACGGGCAGGATGTATTTTCCTTGAAACAGATTGGGGTTTCGGATTCGATTGGAATATTCAAGAAGGCCTCTAAGCCTCTCGTGATAAAGGGCCAAGGACACGAGATCCCGTTCGATGACAATACTTTTGATTTTATTTTTTTGGGCGTTGGTCGCCTTGATCAGTCTTTCCGGGCGGGGGATTTTGCCAGAGAAATTGCTCGGACGCTGAAACCCGAAGGGTTTTCTGTTGTCCAGATTAGAGCTAAAGATACGTACAGTTTTCACTCATTCATTACTTTGTTTAATTGCTGCAAAATAGTTACGTCGCAGGATATAAATGGCCCCGATTCTTCTATGCCTTTCCTTCGCCAGATTGTTCTGACGAAGGGGAGTGATGACATTTTTGGTCATGATGATGTGCTAACGCATCAACCGAAATCTGATGGCAAGTGTTCTATTCCCGGATTCAAGGAAGAATTGATCCGAAAGGCCGAGCCTTTGATCTTAGAGGAGCCACTGAAGCCATGGATTACATTGAAACGGAATATTCAAAAGATAAGATATCTTCCATCAATGGCTGATATAAGCTTCAAGCAGAGGTACGTTTACGTTGATGTTGGAGCAAGGAGTTACGGCTCTAGCATAGGAAGTTGGTTCAAGAAGCAATATCCGAAACAGAACAAAACCTTCGACGTTTACGCCATTGAAGCTGACAAAATTTTTCACGAACAGTATAGTTCAAAGAAGGGGGTCGAGCTTTTGCCATACGCAGCTTGGGTAAGGAATGAAACTTTGACGTTTGAAATTAACAGGGACCCAGGTCAGAAGGTCCAAGATAAGGGGAGGGGAATGGGTAGGATTCGACCGGCGGTATCATCAACGGGGGCTTTCGACGGCGAAGTGGATGAGATTCAGGGCTTTGATTTTGCTGACTGGTTGAAAAATACCGTAACTGAGAAGGATTTTGTAGTGATGAAGATGGATGTGGAAGGAACTGAATTCGATTTGATCCCGAGATTGTTCAAGAATGGTGCTATTTGCTTGATAGATGAGTTATTTCTCGAGTGTCATTACAATCGGTGGCAGAGATGTTGCCCAGGCGAGAGAAGTGCAAAATATGATAAAACTTATGGCCAATGCTTAGATTTGTTTACTTCCTTGAGGCGAAGTGGAGTTCTTGTTCATCAATGGTGGTGAGTTAGTCTCTACATGGGTGTTCGTTTACAGGATTCAGACAGCTGGGAATCAAAATTTACCTGCAAGACCATGTTTGCTTCTTCACGCATGCATCAATAAATCTTCTCTGTTTAAGTTTGAAGCCGTAATGGAAAGCAAAAACAACATGGTGATGGTTGGTGGGAAATTCGACTTTCTATCATCGGGGACGATTCGTTTACTGTAGGATGCACATTTGGGCTATTACGCCCTTTGTTTAAGCAGTGCTATTTGTACCACTAGTTTTGTAGTAGTTCATATAACCATACAATGTAAGTTGAAATTCATTTGCTCATTTTGCAATATTAGCGGCTTTAGATTTTCGTGTCCCATCTTGATTATTGATCACAAGTTACCTAATTTAAGAATGGTATGGAAACTGGGTAAAGATTTGGTTATTTCCTAGTGAAGAATGCAACTAAACTAGTCAAACAATCGTTAAGCTTCGTTACCCTTGAGAACTTTAAGCATTATCTTTACACGTGTAGAAAATCCGAAGTTCTTAATGGCCATTTTTAGGTTCAATCCACTAAGCATCTCCAACAATTGCCACGCACAACCTTTTTACCAAAAACGTGTCTAACATGCATACACCCCATTCATTTCACTGCCTATGTCTAGTTCTTCTCAAAGAAATATTGTGGAAAAATGGCACAGGCTGATATGACTTCGCAGGTTCAAGATGCTGAGCGTTATTTTACGCTAGTGAGTGGACATAGAATACCAGCCGTTGGATTAGGCACTTGGAGATCTGGCTCTCGAGCCAATGAATCTGTGTTCAATGCTATCGTTGAGGTATTTCATGTCAAAAGTAGAGCTTTCACGTTTGCTGGTTCATTATCGTTTTTGCTGATTTCACGTGTCTTAACTTTGCCGACAGGCTGGTTATAGGCACATCGATACTGCTGCAGAATATGGAGTTCATGAAGAGGCATTATTTCTCTCTCTCTCTCTCGATTCTGTATGTTAGTTTTCACTCTAATGACAATTTGATAGCAAAGACTGCGCACTTGTGTAAAATTCTTGCAGGTAGGTTTTGGTCTGCAAGCGGCAATAAAGACAGGAATCCGAAGGGAAGACATTTTCGTCACCACTAAGCTTTGGTAAACAAAGTTTGCAAATTGAATCGACGTCATGAATGTCAATGTCAATGAATAATTAAAAGGTTTTAACTTGGTTCATATTACCGGTCCCTGTCTGCTTGCAATTTTTTAGGTGCTCTGACTTATTCCCAAATAGAGTTAGAATCGGATTAAACAATGCTCTTCAAGAGCTCCAAGTTGACTACCTCGATCTTCTCTTGGTATTTTAAAGACCACCCCAATTTAGTTGATATCGAGTAAAGTTCATTCTTAATATGTAAAATTGAATATTTCTACATCCAGATTCACTGGCCTTTTCATCTTAAAGAAGGAGCCAGCAGGCCTCCCAAAGAAGGGGAAGTTTTAGACTTGGACGTGGAAGGAGTTTGGAGAGAAATGGAGAAGCTTGTGAAGGAAAGTCTTGTTAGGGACATCGGAATTAGCAATTTTAACTTAAAGAAGTTGGACAACTTGCTCAGTTTTGCCCAAACAATGCCGTCCGTTTGCCAAGTTAGAGCGTGAATCAGATCCCATATATTATATTGGACAGTTTGTCTTAACTAACTTTAATATCGTCTATTATTGTCTTCTTTGTTGAGATGGAAATGCACCCGGGATGGAGAAATGATAAAATGCTGGAGGCTTGTAAGAAAAATGGCATCCATGTCACTTTAAGCTTTGCATATTACATGACGAGATCCCCATATGGCGACTGACATTCCAGTACAATTTGTAGCTTTGATAGTAAATTAGATTCAATTGAAGTTTATGTTTTAGGGTATGAAGGAAAATGGAACTGGTGTATCTTGTAGGCTTATTCGCCTCTGGGGTCTTCAGAAGGAGGTAGAGACTTAATACACAATGAGACAGTTGAAAGGATAGCAAAGAAGCTGAACAAAACTCCAGGCAAATTCTTGTGAAGTGGGCTCTGCAAAGGGGAACCAGTGCCATTCCAAAATCAACCCACTCAGAAAGGATTAAAGAGAATATTGCAGTGTTTGGATGGGAGATTCCTGTGGAGGACTTTCAAGCTCTTTGTCGGATACCTACTCAGGTAAAAGAGAAATAAAAAAGATTGAAACCCCCTTCAGTTATACTTTTATTTATAGGCATCTTTTATAACCCCTTATATCTCTTGCAAAATGATTTTGTGGCTTAGACACGAGTGCTAAGTAGAGAACTATTTGTGAACAAGAAGGCTGGACCCTTGAGGAGTGTGGCTGATGTTTGGGATCATGAGGATTGAAGAGTTTTGAATAGAGTAAGAGTAATCTAATATAAAACACTTGATCTGTGAAATATAAACGTGTATGTACAGGGATATTTTAAAGGAGTCGTAATATCTAAAAATCTATATGTTATACTTAGATGATCAAATAAACAACTTCTGATATGAACTCTTTCGATTACCGGACATGATTTTCTCAAATGTAGAACATATCAAATTTCAATGTGTTATGTATACAACACATACAGAAATATATTAAATTTGTGTGAAAACGACACCACGATCTGGGGGTGGAGGGGTGTTTAATGTTTGTTTAAGTAAGGAAGTAAGGAGAAAAAAAAAGGTAACAATGAATGTGAACAATGACTTTATTTTGTGGAAAAAGCACCAGCAAGCCATCTGCCAGCAGAAGCTTGGGCCAATCCATCCAAGTATTTATCACCTCCTCTTCTCTTGTTTTTAAAGTCATTTTTGAAACTAAATAATCTATTTTTTTTACCATAAATTAATAAATTGATAATTTTATTATTTTAAATATTGACTTCTCGTTTTTGTTTTTGTTTTTGTTTTGAAGAATTAAATCAGTTTTCACTGAATATGATAATATTTATACCATTTCAAACAAGTTTTAAAATATGATTTTAAAAAAATGGTAATTTGAAGTAATTGAAAAGTAATAAGAAAAGGAAGATAGAGGAGAGGGTTCATTATGGTTTGGATCATTTTGGTTTTATCTTCAGGATTAGCTTTTAATGAGTCTATCAACCACTGAAACTTCACTTTATAATTATTGAATAAAGAAAAGGGAAGAACATTAAATCTACATCAACTAACTAAGACCTAAAGAAAACCATGAGCCTTGGATCCCAATTTTATAACTCTTCAATTTGTAATTTGAAATTAAAATTAATTTAAGGATGGTGCATTTGGATATTAAGCTGAATTTTTGAAGTGCCAAACAGTCCTTATCATCTTATTATTATTTCCTTACAACCAGAAAAGTGAAGTGGTTGATTTCAACCAATCAATCACATCTCTCTACCCATTACAAATACATTACATATGTTATTAGTTGAACATACGTGACATTAATGTATAGTATTGTTATCAATCAATTTTACATTATGTTATTGTATTATTATTTTTAGTTTATTTCATAAATTTCGTTATTGGTTGTAGTTTTTGGGGTTGGTGTAGGGCCATTATTGTACATTTATATATGAACAAAACGTGAAATGTGAAGGAGTATATTAATTTCTACAATCGACCCAACATCATCTTCATCATCTTCATCATCATTATCATCATATATTAATGTGTGATTTTTCTTTCTTTGCTATCGATAGTGGAAATTAAATGACTCTTAGTTCGAGTTTTCTAAATGAAAAGCGTGTGGAAGAAATGATGGAGGAGATATAAAATAACTAAAAGCAAAGGGTATTATAATATTATGACAATTTAATGTTGCAAAAACATAAACAATTAAGCTTTTTTTCTTCTTCTTCATCTTCTTCTTCTTCATCTTCTTCTTCTTCTTCTTCTTCTTTTATGTATAGTTTATGGAAATCAAATCTTGTAGGCTGAAAATTGGGAGATTATGGAGAATCTCAGGTAGCAAAAAACACTTCCCTTTTTAATCCATTTCTCAACCCACACTAGCTTGTTTCCACCTTTGGCTTTTACCTTCCTAACTCTTCAATTCACTTTCAGATTGAGACTAATATGTTATGAAACATTTAAAAAATAAAGCTAACCCACCAATAATAATAATGAAATGTATTTCTAATAGTAATAAATTTTGTAGTATAGCAATGAATAGAATATGTTATATGTATGATGGTTGATATTGTAGTTGTCATTATCATAATTTTAGTCTTCGTGGGTAGTTTGTCATTTCGTAATCATGGATGTCCCATGTAATTAATGACTATTCATATTATATCATTAATGACTATTCATATTATTTTATTTTATTTATCGAAAGTCTCATTGACTGACTCCAATTTCCAATTCAATCTGGTTGACCCAATCCTACCGAGGCTTTATATCAGCAGTAGAGGTTAAGCTAAACAAACAAAATTTAGATCTACCCTTCATTCCCACCTTTTGTTCTATTTCAAATCTACACACACCCAAGGTTTCATGTTCATGGATGGATGATGTATTAAATATTATTACACTAACCAACATATAGTAGCAGTAGTGGTAGTGCTGTGTGGAGTTAACATTCAAATCATTAGAGGTTATTAAAAACTAATTATGTAAAGTTCTATATTATTGTAGCATAGATTTGATTTTGAATATTAATGAAATGGGATGAGTTGTTGCAATATTCTCTCAGCTTTGTTCTGGATTTTTATAGAAAATACTGTACACCTACCGCTATTATTTAATAGAAGAAGTATAAGATATGAAATCTTGGTTTGGTTAAGTATGAATAAGAAAAATCTTGGTTTGGTTAAGTATGAATAAGAAAGAGAGAGTATTATTTAAATAAAAATGGAAAATAGAATGAGTTAGAGATTTTAGGGAAAAAGTACAATAGAGAGTTTTGGAGTTGAAAAAGGGTATGGAGGCAGGCAGGCAGGGAGGGTTTAGCTGTTGACAGGAAAGGAATCTCTGATATTCAATTTTATTGTACCCAACACCTATTTTATATTTATATTACCTATCTCTTTTTCCAGTACCCCTAAACCCTAAGCCCTTCACCCTCACCCTCCTAAGTCCTAACATATATATATATATATATATATATATACACATTTACAAAGGAAAAGGACCATAAATCATATTCTTGGGAAATGCCCCCATTGTTCATCATTCTTTTTTTATTAACCATCTTTAGAACCAAAAGGGTTGGACGTTTTCTCAACAAATAAGGAGTAGAGGAGATATAGATGTATCAAGTCATTATTTTATAACCATGTGAAAGTTGAATTTTTATAATTTAGGAATGAAATTTCTAGAGAGAAGGTTTAAATTAATTTATGTATGTACGAAGTTTAGAGCAATGTGGTCATTAATTTTTAGATTTTAGTGTTACAGTTACTGGGGACATAAGGTGTTCACAAACTCCAATGAAAATTTACACTTGACTAGAATTTATGATAGTTTTAAAGAGTAAATTTGGTTAATAAAAACTAAACAACTTTAGGAGATTTTCTTTTTTATATATAAAAATAATAATAAAATAAGAAGTAAAATCTAAAAAAATTTCCAAAACTTGAAAAGGATTTAAAAGTAATCAATCAAAAGAAGGGGAAGAAATCAATAGGGAAGGATATCATTGCCTCAAAGATCAATTGTTTGATCATCTCAACGAAATAGATGGACCACCTATCTTATAGTACTTTTATATTGTATTGTATACTATAATAATAGTGTTTTACCAACACTTTCTTTTGGAAGAACAATGAAAAAAGAAAAGAAAAGAAAAATCACTACAAAGGAAGCTTCGTTGAAATTGGAAGCCATACCCCCAACACACACAACACAAAAATTTAGTCACCAACTTTCATCAAATCTCTCTTCCTATAAATACCCATTTCCATTTCTCTCCCCCATCCCCCACCCCCCACGGCCACCACTACTACTACTCACCTAATTCTTCATATCCTTTCTTTGTATTAACACTACAGTCCGTCTGTAAAGCCAAATAATGACTGCCCAAGTGCTTCCTGAACAATCCCTTCAGTCCAATATTCACCTCTTGGTTAGAGACAATAGCTCCCCTCCACCACCATTCCACAAAAGGTACAATTTTTCATTCATTCATTTATTTGTAATGCTAATGCTAATGTAATTGTTATTATGATTATTTTTTATTTTTATTTTAAGAGATCGTAGTAATGTTTTTAGTTTTTGGTTAATTCTAGACTGGAGGGGAAAGTGGCCATCGTAACCGGCGGCGCTAAGGGAATCGGAGAAGCTACAGTTAGGCTATTCGCCAAACACGGAGCTAAAGTAGTAATCGCCGATGTGGAGGATATCCTGGGGCAGGCTTTGGCCAACACTCTTTCTCCATCCCCAGTATCCTTCGTCCACTGTGACGTCAGCTCCGAGGATGACGTGGAGAATCTAGTCAGCACCACCGTCTGCCTTCACGGTCAGGTGGACATCATATTCAACAACGCCGGTGTTCTTGGCAACCAATCCAAGTCCCACAAGAGCATCCTTGACTTTGACCCCGACGAGTTCGAGCGGGTGATGCGCGTGAATGTGAAGGGGGTTGCCTTGGGGATCAAGCACGCAGCGCGCGTCATGATCCCAAGAGCCACCGGATGCATAATCTCCACTGCCAGCGTGGCAGGCGTCTTGGGAGGCCTGGGCCCGCACGCCTACACCGCATCTAAACACGCCATTGTCGGACTCACCAAGAACACGGCCTGCGAGCTCGGCCGATACGGCATACGTGTCAACTGCATTTCTCCATTCGGAGTTGCCACGTCCATGCTCGTGAATGCGTGGAGAGCTGACGTAGAGGAAGAGGAGGAATGTATGAACTATGGGGTTCCGTCAGCGGCGGAGGTGGACAAAATGGAGGAGTTCGTTAGGGGTCTGGCCAATCTGAAGGGCCCCACATTGAGGCCGAAGGACATAGCCCAAGCCGCCCTTTACCTCGCCAGTGATGAATCCAAGTACATCAGTGGTCATAATCTCGTCGTTGATGGTGGAGTTACCACTTCTAGGAATTGTATTGGTTTGTAACTTTTCTTTATTTTTTTTTTCCTTCTGTCCAGGTATTGATGATATGCCTGTTGGTTGGTAATTTTGGATAGGATTAATTGTTGTTATTATTATTTTTTTAATTGTTGTTTTGTTTGTTCTTATATAATTATTTGAAGTACAATACATATAGATGAATGAATATGCAAATATTAGAGTCAGTTCTTCCTACCTGTATTGTATTTAAAGCCAAAATTTAAAAGAAAACATTGCTCCATATGGACACAGTTATAAAACATCGAAGAACAGTAGAGATAGAGATTGAATTAAAATCATTTTAGATAGAAATTGTGTAATAGAATAGGAAGAGAATCTTGTTCATTAATTGTCTTTGTCATTGAGGCTGACGTTTTCTTAGACTAGTAAGAGTTTGTATTTGTTTTGGTGCTTTCAGAGGTCAATGATTCAATTTAATTTAGAAAAAAACTTACCTGCAAGAGGGTATATTACTATTACATGTGATTCCATAAGATAAAGTCAATATTATTGTCAAGCACCGCACCAACTTTTTAAATGGGATTTGAACTTTAAATTTTCGTAAAAAGGACTTAAGCCCAAAGGAAACCAAGAGGAGAGGTGATATTGGGTGCACATGTCATCCCCTACACAAACCTGAATTGACATTTTTTTTGGAAACACAGAAACCCTGTCGATCAGACAGAGACTGATTAAGCATATCCACCAGCGACTTGCAATCTAACAAAACAACAACCTACTTCAATCTCTAATCAACAACGAGGATTAAACCTTCCAAAATAATAATCTTTTTTCCAAGAGAAAAAACTACAATTTTTGTAGTTCAATAATAGAACATGTAAATGAATTATTGTCCTAGTTCACTCATGAGTTCCGTTGAGAATCTGTTCACAAATCATGAGTATGAATTGAAATCAAATTGGGCCAAACCAAATGCCAAAAATATAAATAGAATAAAAATGGAAGTGAAAGGTCGTAATTGGCATACAAAGGATTTGGTAGCCTACGACTCTACCAAGAGGAAATTTTGCGTTCAACTTTTGTAGTATTTTCTTTTTCTTCAATGCTATGTGCTGTACACACCTTTTAGCTTCTCCTTTGACTTTTGGAGTTCAGGTGAATCACGTAGTAGGAACATGTTTTGTTTAGACAATTATTTATTTCGGTACAATAGAAGTGGAAAGTTCAAACCATAAATATCTAAATAGTTCACACATGTTTCATATATCGGTTTAACAAAAGCTTATAGAGTAGTAGGAAAATTTCACCAAAAACAATATAAATGGGGGAAAGATGAAAAGGGAAGAAGAGGGAAAATGGAGGAAGAGAGAGGCCTGTGAGGATTGGAAGGACATTTGGTGTTTCCTTGGAAAAGGTAAGAAACAAAAGCTCCTGGCTGGGAGTTTAATATTAAAAAAAGAAGAAGAAGAAAGCGAAATAGAAAGAAGCAAAAGGTTAGTGCAAAATGGGCAGTGAGAGAGGGAAGGTCAGGGTGGGGATAGAGAGATATGTAAAGGAGGGAAAAGGAAAAAGACAGAAATGCCAGCCAGAACTACCAAGTATAATACTCTTTTTATCAAGACACACAAACATTAAAATAGCAAGTAAAGTAGACAAAAAGGTTCTTACAAACATTAACATCTACGATTAATTATACTCTGTTTTGAACAGCTAGTCAAAAAAACAAATGATAAATAACAAATGACAATACATAAAATAATACTCCTCAACCTTTATAACCCAGGCCAGACCATCGTCAAGTGGATCTCTCTCTCTCTCTTTACATCCTCGAGGGGTATTTTTCGAGTGGACAAACAAACAGGAAGTCGTACAGCAAAACGAGAGAAAAGAATTAACTTTATATTATTATCTTAAATGCCAAATTTGGTGTGAAAGAGAGGGTATGAAACATGCCTTTTTCAGAACTAGGAGGGGACATTAATTTATTCAATCATTTATTTGACCAATTTACCACTAAGAACATGGATGCATAAATATATTTATGACTTTGGTATTAGTATTTGCTAACTGTTAATCCATGTGATAGTCCACCAAATTCTCATCTTAAACTACATTCGTCATTTCACACTTGATTATCTAAATCATAGTTTATCACACGACAATTTTTTTTTTTTCTGTGTGTGCATAGAGTGGGATGTAAAAAGAAATTTCATCATGAAATGCACCAAATGAATTGCCACAAACCAAAGTATTGCTCTTGATAAAGACAACCTGTTTTGTTGGAAAGATATGCAAGTTGTAAAAAGTCGTAAATGCAAGCCCAAGTTCTTGCTTCTTAATTCTTCCAAGTGCGCCTATTATCAATATTTTTGAGGCAGCTTTAGTAATAAATTCCCCATCCCTCTCCAGACTTTTTGAATTTTGACCCAATGAAAATTCAAATATCAACTCAAACTTTTCCACTTCCTTTTGAGTCCGATCTCAACTTGCTTTGGAAGAAAATGCTACTTTTAATTTCTCCTTTCGGTCAGGCTTTTTGGTTCTGGTATCAACGCACAATACATATTCTACCACCAGACCAAGATTCAATCCCCACTCTTCCCCTCCAGATTCCAAAATAACAAGTTAAATTCTAATTAAATAAAGTGGGAGTGAGATTAGCTTATTAATTAATTAAACAAAAAGAGATCAAATCGTAGCTGCCCCAGCAAGTTGGGAGAAGGTCAGCGTGAAATTAGGTGGCATAATTATTATAGTATTATTGTTAGGAACAGAGTAGAGTATTTGGTGAAAAAATTAATAGATGAGGTTGCTAGGATTTTGAGTTGTGACAGCTTGGGAAAGGAGGGAGGAAGATTTGGAAAACATATGTGAAATAGAAAATGGAATTGAATTTGTATTTTAGTGGGCAGGAGAAAATGGGAGGAATAGTTAGAGATTTTTTAGGCACCGCACCATAGAAACTGAAAGCCAAGTCTCTATCATTTTCTTTTGCTTTCATGTTACGCAAACAGGGAACTTGACTCAAGATCCAATCAATTCTGCTACGCCAAAAGTCCTTGCAAAACCTGTAGACGAAACGATGAGCCACCCCACGTGGACTGCACTGCCATACACATTGACTAATACTATAACTAAAACTAATCACAAGATTCTTCTAAATCAGTCAGTGTGTACATAAGTTAAAAGTTTGTTATAATCACCCATATCACACCTTATTTAATTAGAATTAGAAAGGAACGGCAATAATGTCTAGGCTAGCACATACTGAAATACAGAAACTTGCATCAGTTCAAAATTCTCAACATTGAGAATCTATTGCCTTAAAGACTCCCCCTGTTTCATAATTCTGTTGCTTAATTTAGGTCAAATTAGCTTTATTTTGAACACCATCCTTCCATGGTGTTCTAAATAACTCCAAATTGCTCGATCATAGCTATGTGAGTGTAACTAGCACGAATTAAGAGATATGAAATAGGCATAATTAAAGTGTTATCAAGACAAAATTGTAGGCTGAAACACATTCAATGTCAGTGTGTATTTACTGATCTAGATTTCCAGACTAAGCAGAATTCACAAAATCTTGAAATACAGTTGCTGCATCTAACCATTACTTGCGTACATATAACTTTCTCAGCAGATATAATTTTCCAATTCAAGGAACAAACTTGTGTTGCTCTTAAACTGTTGCAAAACGTATTTTGAGGCATGTGAAAGGTACATTAAATTATGAATTTACTTACGAGGTCCTGCCAGTTCTAGTTGGGTAGGAAATATCAAGTGTAAATACTTGCTAAAAAGAACTCTCTCCACAAAAAGTTCTGTAGACGCTCCATCTCAAGCTACTTTTAAATATTTATTCTTGGTACAGAAAGAAGCGAGTTTCAATAGCAGTATCAAGTGCAAAGAGGCTTGAATATGTTCGAGCCACTTTTGCTTTCTATGAGTTTGCTTATTCCACTTCTTCAAAATGTTCAATAATAGTCACCGAAGTTCCTTGATTTCATTTTTGTTCTATGATAATGGAATTGGAAGTCCCGTCGATCTTTCCAAAAATCTAATGTTTCATGTTCGCACCAAGCATATTCAAATTCATTACTATTTTATTCCATAAAAGGTGTTGAACCAAGAGATAAAAATACAACACCATCCCTTCAAGTACATATGAATTTTCATTCATTGAAATCTTTCCCTTTCACTTTCTTCCAAAACTTATGTTTGTTGATCTTGATCCTTATACGTTAATTTTGACCCATTAGTAGATGGTTTTCTCCTCTAAACGAATTTGAAACATGTTTGAGAGATTGTAACAACTCTAGGTCCAATATTTAGAATCCGAATTCGACAACTGATCCTTTTCTATCAGATAGGAAGAGCTCTTGCACAAAATGTACTTCTAAGTAATTGCTCCATAGATCCTATATCTATCTATAATCTATATGAAGATGAAATTATGTAACGGAGGGGTTCTTATTTGTACAACTGGTACTTCAAACTTGAAATGAGCATGAAGAAATTAACAATACTTTTTTATCTTTTGAGTTGTTCGTCGAATTGGTCGTTCAAGATCTTTGGTCTCTACACGGATCCGATGAAAAAAATGGGTCATGCTATTGGTCTTTTCAGCATGTGCTTTGTCCTCGTTCACATGTATCCTAGAAAAATCATTAGAGTGTCACCTGACATATACAATTACTCCAAGTTAATCATGCTTAATTTTGGAGTCCCTCCGATTGAACCACTAAAAGAAATGTGCACATTATTGATATAGATAACGAGTTCTTTTAAAGATTTCTTAACCATATACTTTGATATCCTAGAATCCATGCTTCGTTCTCACTCATGTTCATGTTTGTACTTCTTAACCATACTTCATCCTCACTCACATACATCATTGGATAATCCCTCTCTGAAACTATGAGGGATTAACTAAAGAAATACAAATATGAATAGTTTCAAGAAAAGAGTTTTAATCTATTCATCGTGATTTTAGAAGTATCATTTTAACCTATAACTTCTTAAATTATTTAATGGTAACCGTTTGCCACGTATGTAACTATTTTACAAATCACCACCATCCAATGTAAGGGCACAATTATAACACTGTTGAGCATTTTGAGTAATTTAACTTTTTTTGTATAAATATTCATGATTTCTAAAAGAACATGAAATTTCAAAATAAAGTAATATTATGTTCTACAGTCTTGAGTATTTGTCATCGATAAGAAAAATAATAACAATAATTAATAAATCTCGAGCCTATGCTTGGTTGATCTCAATTGTGGGCAGTAAAATCAATACCTTTGATTAGTTAAGTTTCTAATGATTTTTTTCCTTGGCCTTTTTAATTAATCATAATTAAGCACGCTAGCTTGCAGGCCAATTATTTGAGCATCTTAAATTTGGTAGGATATTAAAGGGTAAATGTTACTGTTACTAATACTTAATATGCAGGATCCAAGCGATTCTATGTCTTGAAGTATGTTTAAGTCTCGAATTTAGGAGGTTTCAACTTACGGCTATGGGATAAAATTTCGAATCTTCTCTATAATTAAACAAAATAAAACTAACACCGCTATAATTCCAGTTGATTTCAAATGTTGGGACTGTTACTGGAAATTAGATGGCGTCTTGTTGCTTATTGCAGTGAATCCAATCCAAATTGGAAACGGCGGTGGAGTGGAAAAAAGAGGTGGTTAAGAAGATACAGATTACACTTGGAAGAATTGGCATTCCAAACTCACAGTGCTGTGGGATTCGGATTCGAAGCCACAGGCGTTTCTTGCAGAATCGCATCCTCCATTAAAGGCAAAAGGTCAGTAGAGTACGATTTAGCTCTTTAGCCCCATTTTCAGACACACTTTAAAGTTTGAAGAGACAATGACTCTCAACTTTAAAAGTCAGATTTGATGTGTCCCATTTGGTACCCCACGTGTCGCTTTACATGTTACTGTTTCTGACCCTCTCTTAAGTCTTAAAACAAACAACCCATCCCTCCCTTCCCTTCCCTTCCCTTCCCTCCAGCTCTCAAATACTTGTACGTTATTTTCCTCTCGGTCTTTATCCTTTAAATTCCATATCTTTTCTGGTTCACTCATGGTCATGGCCATGCCGAAATGACTTTCCTTTCAATTCAAACCGCTATTTTGAACCCACGATGTCGCAAAGAACAAGTTTTCCCCGAAAGCCTACGAAAAGAAGGTCCCACACTAGAAAGGTTCCAACGGAAGCTGTAATCAATATGGCGGAGGCTAGAAGACAGATAGCTGAAGCTTTGCAACTTCATAGATCGTCGTTGTCGTCTTCATCTTCCACGACGACTTCTATGGCTGAACCCAGTGGCTGCTATGTCTTTCAGTTTGAGAAAAAGCCCATAGTCTCAGGTTCGCAGCATTTTTGCTATTCCATAATGGAGTCTATGCCAGTTCCTCAACCGACATGGTCAACCACAGAACCTTCTGTGGTGCGTTCGCCAGTGGCGCCAATGGAAGAGCAGGAAATTTTTGAATGGGGAGATGGGCAAGCTTCTTACGCCTGGTGGCTTGGATTTTTGAAGGCTTTGGATGTTAATAGCAGCAACGACACGGAGTATGAAAATGCAGGGAGTGGAAGTGCGGTAGGGATGAGTTCAATGGTGTTGACTCAGTGTCAGGATGGCTTGGAAAGTGGAGAAGCACTGTTTCTAGAGGCGAGTGACCACACCTCGCTTGCAGATGAATGGTTGATAATTCCAATTGGTGAAGACGGGGGGTTTATTGATAACAATTGCCTTGGGAATGATTTGGCATCTAACTAAGTTCTATGTGGTTTTGCTTAGTTTTCTGTTAAATTGTTGGGGTTGTATGGTTTACCATTCTGCCCAGAATTTCCCTACCAAATACATGTATATGCATCACATTTCAACCACTGTTTGTGCATTCTATCAAGTCGTGACGGTGGATGATGTGATGTGGTTGGGTGGTCGGGTCAAGTTTGGTGGGTTGAACGTGGCAATAGGATCAACTTAACCGTTATTCGACTTACCTTTTTTTTTTCTTTCAAAACTATTAACTTAGTATTTGAAAATCCTTGCGACCAAACGTGCCTTATACCACTCGACCACTTACAAGTTACAAGTCTTCACCAAATTAGCAAGTATCATTGGCCATAAACGCCTGATATTCCTTAGCCAGTCTTAAACATTATCGCTAATTATTGTTTGTAAATGTTGGAAACAGAAGTAATCTGAGGGATCATTTACGTACTCAAAAAACAAATACAAGTTACGCAAACTAGACAATTTCAAAAAAAAAAAAACAAAGGAAAAAAACTAGACGATCCATGGAATCCACAATCTCATCTCTTTGATTTGAATTTAAATCAATCTTACTTTAAGGTTGAGGTTTTGATATTTTTGGTTAGTCCTAGGATGATGATTGAGAGAGTCAAGGTCAAAACTCCAGTGTATGAGCATTTTGGGGAGCCACGAAGCACTAATGTTTGCGATGGTTTTGAAGTTTGCCCAAATGAAATGATTGTGCTAATGAACTAAATAAAATGTGAAGTCACTTTGGGCCGTAGATGAAATTTAGACTTTGGGATGTTTTAATTTTAGATAGATCCATGTAGCAGGAGGCTAGACTAGCTAACCATCATAAGATTCCCAACGTCTTCAAATATAAAATC
Source organism: Cucumis hystrix (assembly GCA_025688845.1). Classification (NCBI taxonomy): domain Eukaryota; kingdom Viridiplantae; phylum Streptophyta; class Magnoliopsida; order Cucurbitales; family Cucurbitaceae; genus Cucumis; species Cucumis hystrix. Next base: position 27,459,485 of record CM046886.1, read on the forward strand.
ATTTAGATATATAACTTAACGCATCCGGACCAATCAGAATACCAGAACAGAAGACGATTTTATCATATGGAATTTTTGCAAGTTGAGGGAAAGGGTCCATTGACAACCTTCAGGAGGACAATAAATACAATAAATGTTGGGGAATCCTATGGCAAGAAAATCATGCCTTCATTCAAGAACAGACGTGCATGCCACCAGAAAAGCTTAAATGGGCTAAAGATATAGGGGCCCAGAACACATAGAGTCGCCTAATCCTTTGTTACAACTTATGAGAATGAATTAGATCGAGAATGGCAAGTCTCTGGCACGGCCCGTTTCTTGAAGGCGTGGGTGGCATTTCATATGCTTCTTTCAATCTTATTTCATCAATACGTTCGCTGGCCCCTTTTTCTCAAGTAAAGATAAAGAGAGGGAATAAAGGAAAAAGCATGGACTAGAAAGGAATTTATTGAATCAGAGCACTTAAATATCACTTGTAAATGACCATACTTTATGTTGACCTCTCCGATGCCAAATCAAGCAATCTGCGAAAGAACTGGTGGGGGTATACAGGTGGTGTCTCCGCAAGTGCCTGTGCGTGCATGAACGACACATGATTATTTAGCATTCGGAAGTTGGGAGGAAGACGCTCTATGCTTGCATGCGTCATGGTTGAGCTAAAATCGACATAAATGATGTTGGGGATCAACTCCAAATTAAATTTCTTGTTTTCAAGTTTTGATATTTAAAGGGTTCTTTGCCAAGTTTTTCTTTTTTTTACACCAGAAACTATAATATAATGAGGCCTAGATCATAATAGAAGAACACGTCAAATAATTAAAATTGAAATTTAAAAGGGTCGCTAGTGTTCGAAAAATATTGATTGTTCTACGACTGACAGAACACGAGTCCTTAAAGAAAAATAATGCATCAATCTAATGCTTACCTGGTGGATGAGAACAGTGGAAGGTGTCATTCCAGGGACTGTATTAACTTCAATAACTAGAACCTAAGAACAGCCCAACCGCAATTGGTGTCAGCAAATATGACAATTTAAATCAGTTTTGCTACGAAGTCACAAAATTAACGAGTAAAAAATATTATATACGTAAAAAGAGGGATACGTGGTTTACTATTAGTGTGTTAGCTAAGTCTACGAGATTAAGAAAAATAATACTATTGCAATGTTACTATTAGTGTGTTAGCCTACGAGGTTAAGGAAAATAATATTATTGCAATGTTTTCTGAATACAAAAGTACAAAAGTGTAGTTTATATATTGCACTTTTCTAAACTCTAAGATCGTAATCGTAAATAACTATAACTATAACTATATATATAAAAGAAAGTTGTATATGAAAACTGAAGAATTATATAGGTTTAGGGGCGTTGCCCCCAAATCTCTCACTACGGCGCGCCGTCCTAAACCCCGTACATAGTTACTAGGAGCATTATAAATTCAAGGCATTCCAATGTGCCTGAACTCAAAAAGTCCAATGTGCCTGGACTCAAAAAGAGACTTGTTTCAAAATCTTTTGATTAAGTTCCCAAATACTTGGACAAGCATCCTTGAAAGTTCGTTAACAAATAAGGGCATCGCTTACTAGTTTTTATGAGATAAAATGTGTAGGATATTTTGGTTAACGAGAAAGCAAAGTACTCCTCCCCTGATGTATTATAAATCTTAAACGATTCAATATTGTCTTGGTGGGACAATTTGATGAATGAAAAAAGCCATGTAAGGAGAAAACATCATATGAATTACCTTTCCACTATCAACATCTACAAATGCATCAATTCGGGAAAATCCTTCCAGCTGTAGTGCGTTTGCAATCAGTTCAATATGTTGTTTACACTTCCCCAGCGATTCATTACTTACGTAGAAAGAAAAACCGTCATAAATACAGTGTAAAAAGGAAAACCGAGAAGCAACTTGATGCAGTGTTTGAATATTAAACATATATTTTTCACAAACAGGAGAAATTTTATGCTTTCAAAGTTCAATTGAGGAAGCAGCTGAAGTATAGCATCTAATATGATTGTATGAAATAGGACTGAGTAGTAGAAACTACTGTTGTATAAAAAAAATAAAGTAGCTACCCATTAGATAGAACAAGCTACTCTAGTGTCAATAATTAAAACGAGACTCTGTTAAAGAATAAAGTATCACCACAAACCTAATAATCGATAATGGTGGTGGAGTTAAATTGATGCCAGTCCCACCTGTCAATTAGGCGCATATGTCATTGACCACTTGAAGAAACTAAAGTTAAGGAATCAAGCATCTATAGCTCTCTATCACATGATGAAAGTGCATCCCGTCATGTTTAATTACTTGGCGTTTATTAACCTAAGCAATTTTTACTTGTTTCTGATAAATATTTGCTTGACCCCCTCACAGACAGCCTGTATTCTGTATAGGCCCAATTCAACAGAACTACAAACATATATTAAAATCCCATCTTGGTTTGAAAGGAAAAAATAGATCACCTTGGAATTTCTCCTCAAGAGATAATATATCCCCACTTTCCTTGACGGTGGCACTAGGACTCAATGAGCGCATTGATCCACGTGTTCCCACAACACCTACAGTGATTTCCACCCATCTACTCTGACCTTTCCACAAAAGTCTTTCAGACTCATCGATAGTTTTGGATGAAACAATTATCTCATCGGTCTCGATAAAAGGTTCAAAAATCAAAAGCTCTGGAGGTGGTTTTGGCATTTCAATCATGCCATGTGCCTATAATTCAAAAATGGCATTATAACTTAACACTAAATAAAATGTGAAAACAACAATTATAACCGAAAACAGACTTATAAGGAAAAGATGCATATTTAACAGCGATTGATTGTCCACATTTCGTATAGCTACCCTAAGGCACAAACTGCCTTTCAATGCCAGATGTCTATTATTTCTATAAGATAGTCTACTGGCACTCAAACAGGGAAACATGTTGTCCTTTTGGTTTCGAATAACATTGCATGGAGAAAAATTCCTAGAGATGAACATAAATATTTGTACCTTTGACAAACTATTAGAAGGAATTCTGACGAGGCAGTCCTCCAATGCTTTCACATACACTGCAAGGTCATCAGCACAGCTGCATGAAGAAATAAATCAAATGGAAGTAAATGCAAAAATGTCTTTTGAGTATAGTTTGATATACACAATAGCGAAAATTTTCCTATATTTCAAGTGGTTAATCAAATTTTTAAAGAAAGCAAAGAGACAACAGCATGTTACATCTTTTACCATAGTCTCGCAACCCCGGTTGAGCAACCATCTCTAGCTGGTTTAACACATAACGATTGACACTGAAGCTTGCATGTTAAGTCATGCCATACATTTAATATAGGGAAACGCAAGAGATCATCTTTCCTCCTCACATCCTTTTTAATGGTAAGTACACCGAAATCTGAAAGCTATTCATAAAGATAATTTATGAAAACAGAATATATGCTGGTTTTATCCATTATAACAAAGCTGATCTTTTTAAAAATAACAATTAGATGGTTAACGTACATGATTTAGAGCCAACGATGTTGATACTTTGTCCATACATATGTTAGAGGCTGCCACTCCGGGACCTTCAGTTGAGAAAATGAATTACTAAGTGTAAAAGGGAAAGCAAAACTTTTGGTAGTCCACTTTAACCAATGTTGACTTTTGGCAAACCTGTATAAGGAACTCCTTTGGCCTCTAACAATGATTGAAGCGTGCCATCTTCACCAATGCCTCCATGCACTATCATGTTCACAAGATAAAAGTCAACTACACAGAAAAATTATGCTATATTTTCTAACTTGGCAGCACTGTTATTCAAATTCCAAGGTTCTATCCTGCTAGGGACAGACATTAATGAGTTTCTTGAAGCGATTAGAATTTCTCTCATATGAAGAAGAAGAGGAGACCATGCCAAGAATTGGAACCTGGTGGTTAGAAACAACATATACGAAGGTGCTCAGTATGGCACCTGGCAGTTAGAAACAACACCTGCTATAAAGACTGTTGCATCAACTTCCTTCGCTTTCTCGATCCACTGCTCCAAGGAAAATCTCACAGGTAATTCATCTTTGATATCAAACCCTGCAAACCAACTATGCTTCTTCAGACCTTCTTCAAGATCAGTCACCACTAGCTCACGCAGATGAGATGTTAATGCTGCTCGAGTTGGTTCAATGGCCTCAACGCATGCAGCAAGAACTTCCTCAGTGGTGTGTCTCAGCACAAGTGAATAACTGTGTAGAAAAAAAATCATGACAAAGAATAATTTAAAAGGGCTAGCTGGCTGAATGGACGGTGCTGAACATTTTCTAGACATTGTTTCTGTTGTAGACTCCTCAATTAGAATGATGGGGATGATACATGCCAAAATGAAGGGGAAAAAAAGTTAAATTTCTAAGAGGTCTCTTCATTTACAGGATAATAAGATATTTGGATGCCAACTACATTTAAATGTTTTGTACCTTGCATTTAAGTAAGTGTTTTGACAATTTGACTTTCAAAATCTTAATTACACAAGTATAAAATAAATAGTAAAAAGAAATGTTAAATATTTTTTTAGAAATCAAGGACATGGTTGTACAACCTTGACCCTGTTCAACTAAGGTCAAAGAAATGTTAAATATTTTAGGCTATGGTTCTTAAAAATGGTCGTCATAGACATGATTACTGTCACTTAGTACTTATATGCCTCAGAAATAGTTGTAAATTTCAAAGGTAGATAATTTTATCTAAGGTTATAATCCTCCTTTCTCAATGTCCCAATAAGAATGAGAAATATTCATAAATTCACTAGTCAGAACTTACGGCAATGACCAAACCGTTCTGGAGGTCAAGTCAGCTTCATTTTTGTCCAAATCTACACCAGATGCTTGCTCAATGGATGGGGCAAGTAAACATGGAGTTACTTCAAGCTGTAGCCATAAAATTTATTCTCAGACTAAAATAGGGAAAAAGATGCTAACAGAAATAAACCATCAATGAAGTAAAACTTTGCATTGGAGGTTTTGAATCAACATCACTTCAGACAGAAACCAACATCTGAAAACATTTATAAAAGGCAACTAATAACTCGTGATGCGATGAGCAATTTTGGCAGTTACCTCGGGTTGATACCGAACATTTAATCATCAATAGAGTGTAATTTGTAATTCTTCTGGCGCTGGGGTTGGTATTATTTTCTAATTTCATAACAATGAAGGAATCTATGTTTCTTAGAGAGAGAGGGGAGGGGAAGAAAACCATTTTGGTTCCAAGTACTTCTGACCTGGATTTATTTTGCTCCCAGTACTTTATTGGTTTTAATTTTAAATACCATTTTGGTCCAATATTTTTTAAAATAAAAGAACCAAAGTGAATATTTCAAAAGTATAGGGACCAAAATGAAGTAAAGCCAAAAGTACGTAGATCAAAGTAGTATTTATACCCAGAAAAGATCAGCAATTGTTCATCATTGCATAATTGTATACTCAAACTTGGTGATCGGCTTCAAAATCACGGGAGGAATAGAAAGGATATAATATTGAAAAGTAATTAAATCAGATCTCAATTTTGAGCACCTGCCCTTTCAACTATTACGTATTTAAACATTTAGATTCCAAGATCTAGGCAGAATTTGGGGTAACTTACGTCATCAAATGCTTGCAGATTAAGCCAAACATTTGTTCCACTCATAAGAGAGACTTGACGTTCTGATGTGTCTCCTCCAAAAATAACAAAAACTTTCCGAATACTTTCATGAGTAGAATATGCTTGACTACTTTGAGAGGAGAGTGATCTTCTAGGCACATTTCCAGAAATGCAGTCCAATGATTCTAGACTGGGATACCGCAAGCAAGCATGGTAAATAATGCTCCGAAGAATATTTGAGTGAGAAAAACCAACCTGAAAATGAGTATATTAGACTTGATATAACGTACATGGTTTTGAGATTGAACAGATATGAGAAATGGGAAAAGAAGCTCTAGCAAAGGAAGATGAGAATAACAACTAGAGGTTCTCACACAAACTATTAAATATTGATGTGTATTACTCTAACCAAAAGAACGTGAGTTTCTCATTAAAGAGCCTATTTTCTTTTTGCCATAGTTGCAGAAATCCCTAAAGCCAGTACACAAGGAATATTCTACTAACCTCCAGATATTCCTTGGACAAAATAACATTATAAAGCCAACGTATTTGAATTACCTTTGAGGCTTGCTGAAACAAAAAACTGGTTTGTTCCATCCCACTAATCTGTGTATATAAATAGGATTAATTGGATTCATTGAAGAAGTATACTTCTAAATTTTAACTTCAGCTTAAAAAAAACACCATTACCAAATTTATGTCGGTATAGATTACTGTGCCAGATTCAGTCTTTCCAAACTTCCCCGTGGAGCATGAAGATTCATGAAAGAAACTAGGCAAATACCAACCATCAATCCGAGCAAAATCACAGAGACCAAGTCCTTTGAAGAGTAAAGATGCTCCTTCACGGATGGTTTCTATCACATCAATAGGGAAACGAGGAGGAGTATGATATGCGACCTGTTTTATAAATGCAGACTCATCATTGAATTGAAAATGAATATAATTACTAGTAGAGTTAGATAGAACTGAAACTAGTGAATTCCAGAATAAACAAAGCAGACATGCAAGTATAAGTGGCACTACACCAGTGGTGTACCTGCTGGGTCGGGAGGTATTTCCTCCGGTAATTGAAAATTGCATCCTTCTCTCCCGCATCAGCCAAACCACAGGACTGAATCTCAACCTAATTTAAAGAAAAAGAAGACAAGAAGTTTTAAGATGCAGTATATTACGTCAGGAGAAAACAAATCAAGAAAGTTATTTTGAGATAAGAAAAAATACTTCTGTTGGTAGTAGTACAACCGGATGACAAACAGAACCAGAACCCACATCAAGGACAATTGCAGTGAACTCACTGCCTCCTTCAAGAAATACTTCAACAAGGACTTTATCATCAATCTCCTATAGAAGATAAATGGTGCACGTTTTATGAAGTTGAGATATGAACATTTTGATTTACATGTAAATAGAATCACATTATCAACTTCTGTTTGAGCTATTATACAAGATTTAGCATTACTGGGCGATTAAGAAAAATGTGATCTATAAAAGCAAGGTTGTCAAGAACGAACAGTTTCATGCTCTGCATCAGCACAAAGGATAAGCAAACGTCATAGTACCTCTGAAATAATCTCATTCGCCTTCTTAAGCGAATCCACCACTCCATATGCAACTGACACACCTATGCTTGATCCTGCCCTTGCTGGTTTTACCTGATTGACATTAGAAAAAGAAAATTAATATTCTAGAGTACAAATTTTACAGTCCCATCATAGACAGATTCCATAGCAAGTGAACATTTTGCTTACCACAACTTTTCCTGAGCTAAGATCTAGCTGATTACTCACAAACCATTTTGATAGCTCAGTTTCACTTACACCACCAGCCTGAACCTCGTTCCATGAATTGGAATATTAGAATAATAAAGGATAAATATGTACGGTCTAAACTCTAAAGTTAAACCAACATAAACTAGATCTTAAGAATCTTATTTTCCAAACACACACAAAGGACCTTAATTGAAGACCATTCAAGTAGGCTGCTAGCCTGAAACTAAACTAGGAAGAAAAATAAGGATTGTTGAAAAACTACCTGTACAAGAAAATTAGGCACTGTTATGAATCCAAGTCTATCGAGCTCCAAGGAGGCGTTATACTACAAATTACCAAGGTAAACAACAGGTTAGCAATAGTATCAGGAGACAGCTTTTACAGTGTGCATAAAACTCTGACATACTAATAGTCAACAACTAACTAAATCCAGTTAATATCTGAGTACTCTAGTCTCCAAGAGTAGATCATCCTACCTTGTCAAAGGCATTTGAAGACTCCTTTGAACCTGTTCCAACAAATGGAATGTTGTGCGTTTCCAGAAGTTCCTGAAACACATCGCCAAACATTTAAAATTTGTTTATTTCTAAACGTACAGGAGGAACAAAGTGAATCTAAATCCACATTGTGAGAGAACTACAAGTTACACCTGGATTCCACCATCTTCACCAAACCGACCATGAATAACAGGGAATACTATGTCCACAGAAGTAGAAAGGTGCACAGCAAAGTCAGTCAAAGACCGGAAACCGCGGGCAAGGCTTCACAAACGAACAGTTTATTAGTTTAACGTCTTAAATACCCTGCAAAATAAAAAAGACTCACAAAATCAATTATGGATAATTTAAACTTACCTTTTAAGTTTAAAATCAAAGTCTGCCGGAGTGTTTGAATAGACCTATGAATGAGAAAAAAGAAAATTAGAATACAGGATGCAAATGTTGTAAGATAGTGAAGACCGTAGTGATTTGTTCCCATTCTTGAGCTTGAGCAGAGTTAGAAACTTAGAAGCATGAGAAGTACGAAAGCAAACAAAGCAAAAGCAGAGATCAAATATCAAGGAAGGATGCAGGTTCCTAGTACCTGAGCGGAAGATATTTCATACGCATTCAACTCTGAATCGATGTAGTAGCAGCTCACTTGCAAATCATGTCCCTAGAGTAGATAAAGTCGATGCAGAAAATTAAAGCTAGTTAATGGCAGCTGCAAATCGTAGATTCAGATCACTAATTTCGATAATAGCGATTGAAACCGAAAGTTTGAAGGATGCATCGGGAACAGTAAAAGCAGAAAGGTGCTAAATCCGCTAGCGATGTTTCAATTTTCTTAACAGCATTATACGCTTCAGATAAGTTGTTTTGTGAAATTTGAAAATGAACTTCCATCCTAGCTAATCCATCCCCGACCACATAACAGAGAAGAGAGTGCATAAAGAAAAAAAATCCATCACTTCAGATAGATATAGCTCATGTTGTATGGGAAGAGTTGAAGGTACAAAATCTTGTATTGCATGTTTATGGCATACTCATTAGAATTCCCTGAATTCAAACGGTAGTTACGATACATAAGTCTTGTGCATTTATTTGTAGGTAAATACCTGTATGTGATCAAGAACTGATCTAGCGGAGTTGAGAGAGATTCCACGTTCCGCAGAGGGACCTCCACAGATGAGCCCGACTCTCAACGCTCCATATTTTTCACTCTCCGTCCTTGTTACCGCCATGTCAGCTACACCGTCCTTATTAGCCAGCAGTTTAGCAGGAGAGGGAGGGAGTTGGAATTTGGGAGAGTGAAGGGGGGGAGTATGATTATTGGATTGCAGAGAGAATGTGAGGAAGGTGGAGGAGAGTGTTGGAGCAAAGGTTGAAGGGGTCGGTTTAAGGACGTTGCTTAATAGGTGGGAGGTGGTAGAATAAGAACAATTTGATATATAGGCCATAAGAGGAGGAGGAGGAGAAGACGACAAGAGCAGGATTGTTGGACGTTAAAGCATGACATAATTGAAGCTAAAAGGATGGGAGGGAGGGGAAGGGAATAGAATAAGAGAAGCAGGTGAGGCGATGTTTGATTCTTTGTATTCATCCTGTAGAGTATAGAGTAGAACAGAAGTTGGAGCTTAGGAGGCCGGCAGACGGCCACAGCTTAATAATAATAAAATGGACAAACTACCACCTCCCGGACTCTCCATTGACATTTTCTGTGTCTATTTTCAAGTTTACCATTCTCACTCAGTGCTATCAGCTATGGGTGTAAGAACAATAATCCAACTGCCCAACTCATGTTATAAGGTTGGAGTGTGTTATTTTAATATTTGGATTGGATTTGGTATTTTTCTTTTTGTTTTTTCAGATTGGATTGGGTATCCCATTATTGAGGTTTTAAAATTTTGGTAAGTTGAACCTAAACCAAATTAATGATATTATAAATATTTATATTAAGTTTTACTTTTAAATGTTCTTAGATTTTAGAAGTTTGGCTCATATCCAAACTCTTCCATGTTTTAGTCTTGTTTAGTAATTAGTACTATTATATTAATGTTGTATTTGTAAATGTTTTTGGATATGTGAAAGTATCATTTTATCTTAATACTCTGCAATCAAAAGAATTATTGTTAGCAAACACTTTTAAAAACCATAGTAAAATCTAACAATAACAAATTATATTACCAGTAAATTTCTATTAACTTTCGATCATAGATAAGAGATTTAAGAAGTAGATTTACAATTGTAAATGAATTTTTATTGCGTTATATCGGTTAATAGCTTAAATAGCGTGGATCTAAAACGTTTTTTGTTTGTATTAAATTTGGGCCTCACCCGTCTTCCAATCTAACCTTACCATGTCTTACTTTCTGGGCCATTATAGGTTAACAGGCTTAGATGGTAAAGCCCACCCCATGGTTCAACGGCTGCCACCTAACAAAGCAACAACGACTGTGTCGGCCAATCCGGAGCTAACAACCACCCAAATAGAATTATGTGACCATATACATAATATGAATTTTTCTATGCTTTTGGAAAGCCAAATTTTGCGTATTTCTTTGACTCCTTTTTTCTAAAAAACAAAAATGGTAAACATTTTTTTCTTGGTTTGGAATCTGAGGGAAACACATTTTAGAAGTTAATTAAGAGGGAATTTATCCCCCCCCCCCTTATGACGTAATTATGATGCATAATAAGGATAAGGCCATGCTATTTTTTTCTTCTTGGTTTTAATTTAAATATACCATCTGTAAAAGCCTAGTAGACTAGATATAGAATATTAATTAGTGATTTTTGTAAAAGAAAAAAGAAAAAAGGGAAAAAATAATAAAATAATTACGGGTCTTCCGGGTGATTAGACCAGAATTGCAAATCATGTTTGCCACTCACATGAAAATCATTTCACTTTTCACTAAGAAAAAGAAATGGCGGAAACAGAAGAACAAAAAATGATATCACTTTAATTTATTTATTTGGTGGAAGTAGTGAGCACGGTCCACGGCTGAGCTGCCTGCTAACCACCATTACTATAGGTCTATATAGCCATAGATCAATAATACTCAATTATTCTCTTCTCTTAAAATCACTCACCAAAATAACCTCAGGATTCACTACATTTGGGAGCCTCCATTCATTCAAAAAAGATAATGAAAAGTTTTCATGCAAACTTAGCTATTACCTCCAATGTGCTTGTTTTCGTCACTGGGAAATTAAAAAGAATTATATACAGTGATGGTTGGTGTTGGTGGTAAGTTGAAAAGCAAAAGTGTATACCTAATCAGAACGTATTTTATAATTTGAGAAAAAGAGAAAAGTGTTTATTATGTCTTTCTAGTGGCCACGCTTGAAATAATGTCATGTTAGGAAATGTTATATATATATATATATAGATAGATAGAGAAAAAGGGTTTTTAATTAAAATTATTTTATTGTTTGTCATGTTGGTCATGTTTATGTTAAAAATAAGAATAAATCGTGAGTTAAGTATAGAATGTTAAACCAAACAAAATGTTAAAAGCTAAAGAAATATATAGTAATTTTCATATTTTTGTTTATGAGTTTACGTGTGTTATCTCAAACGAGTGAAACCAGCTCTAACAGATAAAGGAAGAGGTAATAATCATAAATATTAAATTTATAAAATGGAATTAATTAAGTAAAAAACAAGTGTGATAAAATAAATATTATGTGAAAGTATGCACATATATTGTGAAGAAGTAATTAATGAAGTATAGTACTACTATACAATACGTTTTTTTTAATGAAATTAAAGTATGGTTGAATTTAATAAAGGGAATTAAGGGAAGTTGGTTATAATTAGGAAATGGATCCACTTGACATATGGAATGGGAATAATATAATGGTGTGGCCATTAAAGGGAAAGAGTGTAAAAGGAAAAATTGGTGCACTTATACTCTAAACCAATATAATTACTACCTAAATTAAACTGTATTAATTATGATGATGCTAATTAATTAGCTACAATCTCATAGATTACTTACTTAACAATCATTTCTTTAGGAGAGATGTGTACTAATTCAATTGTATATGACGTCAAGTAGATATGGTTTTCAAACTGGAACACGAAGTTAATTATTATTAATTAAAACACACTACTAAATGCCCTCCACTAATTATTATTAGTTAGTTTGGTTTAGGGTTTTGTTCAACTCTGTCTCGTGGAATTCCACTGTGAAATACACTGTTTGCATCAAAACATACCCATCATCATCTTCTTCTTCTTCTTTTTCTTCTTCTTCTTGGGCTAAATGGGGACATTCACTATTCCACCTCAAAACACTATATTAAATATCTCTATGAATAAAGTTGTCCACAAAAAGACAATACATATACCATAATTATGGTTGGATTTATTATTATATTGAATAACATCAACTCTATCGTCTTAAATCCATCTTAATCTAACATGATTGGCTTGGTTTTAATAAATTATGAATGAAAAATAGACTTTAAACAAACAAACTCAGAGTATACTAAACTTCAATTAAATTAATTAAAAGAAACATTTATGCTCAAATGAAGTGATGAAATTGGGGAGCTCAAAACCAATAATAAATTGAAAAGAATAATTAAAAAGTTCAAAGTTTAGAAATAATTAAATATTACAATCCTAGAGAATTTGGTAGCAGCCCTATAGTACCATTCAACATTTCATAATCGTTTTAAATTTTTGCGTTTTTGACCATTTAAATAAATAAAAATTATTTGAAAATTAAGTATACATGTTGGATTTAAGATAATTTGATTTATTGATGTAATATGTCATAAACCTTTTGATTCGATAGAAAGTCAAAAGAGTAACAGTAGTATGTTCAGAAATTCAACGTATTGGATATCGAAAGGAAAGAAAATAAAATAAGAAAAGCATCTAGAGCATATCTAAAATTAAATATGGACAAGAAGAAGAGCTAGGGTTAGACGAAAGATATGAAAAGTTGAGTAGTCAATTAAAGATGGTTAGGGGAGAGGTCTAAAGAGAAAAAAAAGAAGAGTTGAGGTATAGAGAAAAACCACAATATAATAATTAGTAATGAATAATAATAAAAAAGAAAAGAAAAGGATTTAAATGATGAATGTAATTAATATATATTGAAGTGAAAGGGAAAAAGGAGATTGAAAATATATATAGGTGACAAAAAGTAGAACAAATCATAAGTAGGCAGCGTTGTTATGTGCATGAGGATGAATAGACAAAAGCTCAATATAATGGCAATGGGTACCTACGAAGCCTAATATATTGAACAACACTTTCATTTAATTATTTTCTTCATCCATCATTTCCTTCCTTTTCATTTACATATATTTCTCCCCCATTTTTAAGGATATGTGGAGGCAACATTTTTTTAAAATTAATTTCTTGATTTCTTAATTTTTTATATTTCACTTTTTTTCTTTTCTAAATCAATAACAAAACACATAGAAACTTCAAATATTTACATTATGGATATCAATATTTAAATTTATCTTATCTTTATACTTTCAAAATTCAATTTCATCAAATATATTAACAATGTAACAAATCTTAGCCTTCAATTTTCATCACTTGATAAATTATTGTTTGATAATTCGGTGGAAGAATATTGTTCATATGTTTAATTTCATTCATCTTTTTGGAAGGACTTTCAATCAATAATCTTAACATACATATGTTATACAAGATTGATGCAATTTCAAGGAAAAGCTAAAGTAGAGTTAGATTTTTATTAAATTTTGTTGTCGTGGAAAAGTTGCTTTAATGGTTTGTTTGTACATTAATCAAACTTTAATAAGTTATTAAAATCAATGAGTTTTACATTCTTTTTTATAGTTAAAATTAGTGAGAGAAGAATTATTGTCATTGATGAAGTACACATGCATGAGCAGTTGCAATTCTTAAAAGGTTATAAACTTGAAGTCAGTAGCTAGAATTCTATAAAAAAAAAAGGTAAAATCTCCTAGATCTCATTGTTTGTAACATGATATATTTGTTAACTTTTTTGTAGAGTAGGGTTGAAGCAACAAAATTAAGCTAATTTAATTTATCTATTTTCGCATAAGGTTTTTCTTAGGATATCGAAAGCATTATAAATAGTATTACTGATCAAATTAATAATCAAGAATCTAGACGTGGGTCCCTAAAATAATCCTATTTTACTTTCTAATGACACTGATAAAAGAAGATTTAAAAGAAATTAAGTAATGGTTAAGGGCCCCTAAAATGAAAAAAATATACAAAAATATGAACACACTGCCGGGGCTCCCTCTCTATAAGGGACCCCTTCATGGCTGACTGGCTCCTACTCGTATCACAGTCCTAAGCGACATGGGGGCCCTGATCTCTAAGTTGAATTAGTTTTAAATATATATCCGTAATGGACATGGGAGTGGAGTATTAATGGGATTGATTAAACAAATAATATATATGGTTGAAATGTCTGGAGAAGTTAAGTTCAAAATTTATCGCATGTATTAAGAAAATGTAAACTTGCTTTGGAAGCAAATAAAGGTAGCTTTGGTTTGCAATAAAATAAATGGTATGGATGAATTAATTTATATGAAAAGAAGGAAAAAAATGGGATGCAAAGTAAGAAGAGGAAGGGCGGTGAGGGAGAGAAAAGGACAGGGAGGAAAGCAGATGAACAGTGTTGGGCGGGGGAGAGAGTGGGCGTGAATAATGGGATTGGATTGGCCCTCACCCTCTGGGTGGGGATATCCATTTTGGCCGGAGCTACTACGTACCCTCACTACTCCTCACTCTATTATTTATTACTCTTTTTTTTCATCAACTTTCACCATTTCATCGCTTCCATCATATATATAAAAGTTGTAACATGATGAAGAGTGGGATGTAAATGGTAAAAAAGTTAGAATTAAATGAAGCAAGGGGGGGAAGGGAATTGTTAATTAGAAGGTAAAAGTAAGTAATTAGATAAGGTGAAATTGAGAGGTAGATACTTGGAAGTGAGGAAGAGAGAGGAGAAAGCCACTTTTGAATTGAAATCCATGGAGGCCCCCACCTCCAAAGACCCAACGTTATGGCTATAAATATGGCTGCAATATTTTTTGTTTTTTTGAAAAAAAAGGCACTTAAGCAAACCCCGGCTACTCCTCCGGCGGAAATTTCTTGAAGCTGCATGATCGGAGAGAGGCGACATAAAAAGGTGCGTGCCGATCAGGATGGAGAAGCAGGGCACGTGCATTACTCACTCGTGTAAGTCCTAACACAACACCACCTGTGGCTGTCTGAGTGGGTTGTTCATGTGCCCCTCTTCTCCATCCTGACCACTGCAACTTTCCCTATTTCATATCCTCCAATTTGCTCATCTCTTTTTGTTTCAGGTAATTTTACTTTTTCTCTTTTCCTCATATATTGTAGTTGGATAATCAAATATAAGAGTCAAAGTTAGAATGATATATTGTAAGATGTTGTTTGTGATATATAGCATAGTAGCAATTATTATTGTTGTTGTTGAAAATGACGAGGATTAATTTTAAAGAAAAAGAAAAGAAGACAAAATTGAAATTTCTTGGATTCAGAGAAGCCGTATTGAGATTCGTCGATTAAATTCAGAGTCAAAGTGATGAGTCCAATACTTGACTAATCTTCAATTTATCCACGTCTTGTCGTAATCCTATTTCGAAATGAATCATATATACTAACAAAACTCCCATTTTTTTCTTTTTTCTTATCTCTCTCTCTCAAAAAGAGATTCATTTTCTCTTATTTTCTTACTATCGAAATTAAATATTTATGTTTGTTGTTATATACTTTTCTGAATTATTCCTTTGATAGCTGTTGCTTCCGCAGGAATGGTTGAGAAATAATTTTCGAGGTGGGAGGGTAGTTGGATGCAGCTAGTTTTTCTTTTTCTTGATAATAATATGTAAGGTGTAGAATAATTGAATTATATTTATTTTGACATTAGATGAAACCAATTAGCTAATAGAGCGTATGAAAAGTAAATGCATGTAGTTAACTTAAACTTGTAGTTGATTTCTTATTTACTATGATAACTCAAAATCTCTTGAAAAGTGCATTGAACTATGTTTGTGTTATATTCAGAAAAAGAGAAAAAAGAAGACAAAAATGTTCTGGAGACTAATAATGAAAATTAGTAGATAAAAGCATATTAAGAAATATGAGAGAATAGAAAGTAAAATGAGAAATATTTTGGCATCGTTATAAAGGGGTAAAGGAATGAATGAAGAAGATAGTAGTGGTAGCTAGAGCTACTGGGTATATAGAAAAGGATCCTGGAAAATTTATAATATCCGAATGAGGGGTAGACAAAGTGGGAGTAATAGATAATTGGGATAACAAGTTTTTTTGGCTTGCTTAGTTTGCTTATGTTATGACAGATCCACAAACTTCTAGATTCGCCCCACGACAAAGAAAATTAACTCATTCAGGAGGAATTCTTTCCTTTTGAAATATCTATTTTATGATATTCAAGTTTATAAAAAGTAAACAATCAATCTCTCATCACTCTTTGATTTTGTTGAAAGTAATTTATTACAGATGGGGAATTTATAGTGTGGAGGAACAGAAGAAGATACAAAAAATCAACTGTATCCAATTTCAATTTCGATGCAACAGTTGAAAATTATAAACACGCATGGGAGAAAAGAGAAGGGTACAAGTTCTTGACGTCATACTATGTTCCTACCAAGATAAATTTAATTCCAATTGACTTCAAAGAAATAGGAAAGCTTCAATTACTTTCAGCATCTCTTCTTTGAACTTATTCCACATGGTGTGACCTCCTTTCACTGTACCTTAGCTTGTCTCACAATTGACTCCTTCTTCCAGGGAGAAACTAAGCACAGGAAAAAGATACTTTATTAATGAATTCAATGAAACTTTCGAGAGTTGTACAATTCATGAATTCAATAAAAGGAGAAAATAATTTCATATCATGGTTATTGCAATACAAACTTTTCTATACTAAATTGCCTTCCTACACTACACACAGTAGACCTTACATTAATATCTGGGAATCCTCCCATATTTTCTTAAAAGCATGTTCACGTGAATACAATATTAAGTTAATTGCAACCAATCTTTAAATTCAAACAATCACTTACACTAAATGTATATATACATATGTATGTATGTAGGTATATGATATATGTGTGTGAGAGAGAGACTATGTAAATCAGTTGCAATAAGTGAAATAAATCCACTAAATTCCAGTTAAATCTTCCATCAATCAATCACAATAGAAGTGGAATTAATCCACTTGATATCCACACAGGGACTTGCACTGAAACACTTGTCCCAACAATAAAGCCAAAGTGCACTGTACCAAAGTAAAAAGGATGAAAGCAAGCACAAGAGGGGTCAGTTGCAGTTGATAAGGTAAGAATATAAATAAGAGTAACTCTTATATATGCGATCAATTAACAACCTATTATTAACATTAAGTTGTATCGACATCAGATGCTAACTTTTACAAAATTTTGAGCACAATAAGTCGAATGAATTTTGATCAAGTTCAAAAGTGTGAAGATAGCAAGGCAACTGTATGGGTATTATCATTACCAAATCCTTCTGAAGATCTATCTCTTCGAAGATAATGTAGTTTTGATAGTATTTTAGTTCTCTTTTGCTGAAGTTATTTGTTCATGTAATGACTTGTATTCAGCCACTAGAAATAAAGACGTCCCACCATCCTTGTGTAGCCAACTGTGTAGGGCCTTGGAATATTAAATAGAGAAATCATCAATACCTTATGTTTATGCAAAGTTCGTTCAAATATATTTTTTAATTTCACAACAGGTTCCAACTTCCACTAGTGGAACTGGGAAGATCCTAAAAAGTTGATGGTGAGTGAGATTCAACTTGGAGCTGCCTTCAAGAGATAGAGAGAGAAAAGCTTCTTCTCATCATATTGGTGTCAACTAAAAAGCTTTTTCAGTTCTTTTTTCTTTTCTCACCAAACAACTAAAAGCTAAGTTGAATCGGCTTAAGATACGGTTTCAGTGCTTTACATGTGGAACAATTTTCTGTTAGTTTTTTTTATACAGTTGTATTTAAAAAAATGATTCTGTATTGTTCAAAAGTTACTATACAACTATTCTTGCTGTCCATGATTTGTCTCTCGCCATTTCTGAGAATAAAAAAAATTATTAAAAAATTAAGGACTTAAAACTAACTTCACAAAAAAAAAAAAAAAAAACTTTTGAAATACATTTTCAAGGTATTTTTAAAAAAGTTATTACGAAAGGCAGAGAACAGGTTTGCGACACTATCTCTGAAGAGTACCCCCATCTGCTTCCACAAAAAAAAAAAAAAAAAACATGCATAGGGTTTAACCTTTAAAATCCCCCATTTCAGCCCACGGACTGCCTAATTTGGTAGGAGATCCAATTTACTCCACTACGACTATAAAGTTCCAAGTCCAATTTCCTTTCACGCAGGTAGACCAAAGAAACTTTTGCTGATCTGATTTAAGATCTAGAAAACACTTCCAAAAGTAATTCACTAGCAACATGCCATTTGTTCAAGAACAATCAACATTTTCTAGTAGAAGAATACAAGGAAAAAGAAGTCCCGTGGCCATATCAAATACAAAAAACTAGAGGTTAACTTTGTAGGCATGCAGGATCAGATAGCTTTGATTATAGTTTATCTAATCTAAACTAAAATGGTAAAGCATATCCTCATCATCCCCCACCGTTCTTTCATACTAAATGTATGATATATCCAATTGAAAATAACCACTAATTAGAAGATGCCAAAATGACATCCATCCCATCAGTACCAGTCGACTATGACATAATAGGAGGTTAAAATTAGCTTGGCTCGAGATAAATATCACTTATTAATACTTTAAACCAGACTAATCAATTAGTATCAAATAACAAGTTCATTTGCTTGCCAAGCTAGCCAAAATTTCAACCATATAAGGTGCCCTTGAAGTGACGCATTTTTAAGATGCGCCACTTCATTGGTTAGGCCGTTTTGAGCTTACTTGTGTCATTTCCTTCCTTTGGTGCTCTCTTTCCGATCTTTCTAAACTATTCAATTTAAGTCGTTGTTTAAGAAATAGTGCTTTGTTTGTTCTTCTTTTTAAATTAGCCTGTATTCCACAGCTAAATCTTCACATTAGTACTTGATTTAATCTCTTGGTTGGTTATTTATGTTTCGTCTCCATTATTGTATTCCGAGCATCAGCCTCATTTCTTTATTTAAATGAAAAGGCTTGTTTCTGTTTCAATTGGAAAAAAAACTGACTGAATCATCTTTGATATTTAAGGGGAACCCTAAAAAGTGCATTGCGTTCTATGAAAATGAAAATTTATAATTTAACACGATAAAAAGTAAGCACTGATTTAAGTTTCCACTTACAGTTACACTATTAGACGTTGATTTGCAGTAAACTCTGCCCAGCTCATGAAGTAGAAGGGTGGGTTCTCTCCTTTTACCGAAACACCAGCAGATATATAGCTCACACAAGGTCGTCATTGCAATACCTGCCCAGCAGAGAAGCATTTTTGCACTCTAATCAATCTAAATAAACATGAAGAACGATTTGTTGGTTTTAAAGAACAACAGTATCATTCTTTGTAATTTATTATTCTTATTATTATATTTTAAAATGACCAACTTTTCACTGAAAAAACAATGAAACGATACAAGTTGACCTAAAGAGTAAGTCATAAAAAGATTTTTAGCAGAAGCCCAATGAAAAATATAGAATCTAAGAGGATCGAACATCACTAGAAGAAAGATGTCTTCTAATACTTCCCTCACCCCAAAGAACCCACAAAATAACACACACTCCAACTTGTTAGTAAAACAGACATTTCCCACAAAAGAATCTCTTATAAATTATGCAGGGAATAATAGCATTTGACCGTACTATTTCTCCTCACCTTATTGAGAGTAGGGTAAAACGAAGGCTGGTCCATTACAGAATAAAATAGAGACCAGTTCGAGCATGGTCGAGAGGACTTCTATAGTTAACAATTCCAAAATCCGTGGAGGTTGAGTGTCTTCAAATGCCTACTAAATCTTTTAAAGTAGTTTCAAGGCTCTTAACAGAAGTTAGTTCACTTTCAGAACTCAGGAGCAGTATTTCCCAAGCCTTAGGACCTGGGGAAAAGTTATTTCCTACCATTAACGCGAGCAACTCAACTGCTTTGCCTACCATGTGTCTTTTGCACAACCAAGAAAGTATCTCACTAAAAGTTGACATCTGAGGAGGGAAACGACTTCCTAGCATTTCCTCTAATAGGACACAGGCTTCAATTACCTCGCCGTCATGAAATAAACCATCGATCATAATCCTAAAAGTCCGCAAGTTTTCTGCCAGACCCTTTAGTTGCATCTTACTTCGAAGCTTCCTTGCCTCATCAAGTTCACCGGTTTTACACAAACTTTTCAATATAACATTGTAAGTAATCACATTGGGTTGGCACCCCAATGCCTCCATATGCGAAATCATTTGAAGCCCCGCTACCGAATTACCTTGTTTGCATAATCCATGTATGTACACGTTGTATGTATAAATATCAGGAACTAAACCAAAGAGAAGCAATTCATCAAACAGTTCATCTGCCATTTTATAATCCCCATCCCCAATCACCCCATTCAAGACCATAGTATAACAAACAATGTCAGGCTTGAAACCATCGGCCTTCATTTTATTCAATAGGTCAACAGCATCTGAACCCATCCCTCTCGTAACGAAAAACTTAATTACATTAGAATAATCCACAACAGCGGGACAGAATCCTTTTTGCCTCATTTCTTCCAGAAAGCCAAGAACCACATCACCAGAGGATTTCTTTTGCTGGCACAGCGATGCCAATATCAAAGAGCAAATTTGTGGATTGACACCATAGCCCTCTGTTATCATATAATTGAAAATCTCCATTGCGTGCCCAACTTTATTAACTTTACATAAGGCAGTAATTAGTATCTGAAAAGTGGAGTGTTCAAGCCTAATACCCATAGAGTGGCTATTCAAAATGATGTCAGGAATTATTGGAAGGCCTTGGGCATTTCGAGAGAGCAGGGAAAGTAAAGAATTGAGTGAAAGCGTAGAAGGAACGCACCTAAACATGGGAATCCGACGAAAAAGGGTGACGGCGTCTTGAATTCTGTTCATTCGTCCGTAAAGTTTGATGAGGTCGACAAATATGTACTCTGGGGTTTGGAAATTCTCGACGAATTGGAGGCGATGAAGAACAGGGGGAATGTGGTGGAATTGGGAGGTTCGAGCTAGGGTTTTCAGAACGAAGTAGTAGGCGTTGGGGGTTGGGTGGCAAGAGTAGGCTGTGAATGAGGTAACAAGAGCGGAAAGAAGAAGGTGGGGTTGGTCGGGATTCGCAGCTTGTCTTAGGATTCGCAAAGCTTCGTCCTGATCGAAGGTTTGATGCCATTTGGTTTTGTGAGATGAAAGTGGCCACTTCCTGTGTTTTCTGAGGAAGTTGTTGCCCTTCTTCACAACGCTAAAGCTTCCCACCATTTTGGTCTTTGAATGTATAATATTTTACCCAACGAACAAACACAGAGCACCGCACAAGCTGACCAACCTTTTGTTATCTATATCTGTAATTTGGCATCAAATAGCGTTGGGTTGTGTTAATGGGCGCATAAGCCTCAATTCAAGTTTGCTTATACATGAAGCCCACAAAAACTGAATACACGAACAACATGCCCAATCCAAGTTGATATTAATCTTATTCTCTTCTCACCTCACCTTCCTACAATCTCCAGACCTATAAACGTTTCACATGTCAATAATATTATAAATACGTTGTTTAAAATAATAAAGGTAAAAAAAATTGGCAAAAAGATGTCAATAAAACATTAAATCCAACAAGTTGTGGGTCAATAATGCTTTTGTAAATTGACATATTATATACTAATTCTGACAAAAATATAAGGCATACAACTAAAAGACGAATGATGTAAAGAAAACACCAAAGTTGAGAGCATCCAAAAGGTGAATTGGGCAGAGAATGGTTGTACAAAGTGGTGTGATTATCCATAATCAAGTTTCCCATTGCTGGATCTCAGTTTCTTTTTTGTTGTTGAGAAAGAAAGAAAGAAAGCAAAATTAAATTAGAATCCAAGGGAGACAGAGGAATTAAAGAAGTGACGCATTAAAGAACCAACTAACGGAAGACGACCGTGTCATGGCGTTTCTCATATATCTTTCTTTCATCTTCATTACCATTATTAACATTTAAATTATGAATGGTTTAAAAGGCTATATGGCGGGGGGGGGTGACGACTCCTACAAATATCTTCAACAACACGATTTGATATGTTTGTTTTATACTTTTTATTGGGTTATAGATAAAGTGACAATGGCAGGTCAAGTCGTACATATTTGACTTTTATTTTATACATTTTTTATACAAAAAAAAAAAAAAAAAAAAAAAAAAAAAAGAAAGAAAGAAAATTGGTGGTATTGGCACACGGATTATATATATACACCATACTGCAGAGGTACCCAATCAACCCAAGGGAAAATCCCAACATCCCCTCATTTCCTCATCTTAACTAAATTTTCTTCCCATCTCCAATCAAATTCATCCATTAATGGCCAATCCCACGACGTTTCAGCTACCCGCACAGACCTCATACGCTGCGTTGGAAAATCCCGTGGCGGTGTTAGGCTCTCAGTATATCGCTCCTTATCCCGTGGATCTGAGAATCACGAAGAAGCTGATGACCCTGAAGGAAGGTTCGTTCGCAGTTACTGACGTTAACGGCACCTTGATGTTCAAGGTGAAAGGGTCGGTGTTCAGCCTCCACGATCGCCGCGTTCTTCTTGACGCCGCTGACAACCCCGTAATCACCTTTCAACAAAAGGTAAATCAATTCATTATAGATCTGTATATATAATATATGTATGTGTTCAATTAATTAATTGAATAATGTTGAAAATGTTTTGTGTATACACACACACACAACAACAACAACAACACAGCTGTTTTCAGCGCATAGAAAATGGTATGCGTATAGAGGGGATAGCAAAGATTCAAAAGATCTGTTATTCACGGTGAAGAAATCGTCGATTTTACAATTTAAGACACAATTAGATGTGATATTAGCCACAAACGGGTCGGATAGCGGGTGCGATTTTAAGATAAAAGGAAGCTGGCTGGAGAGAGCCTGCACTATCTTTCTTGGGGATGGGTCCTCTGTGATCGCCCAGATGCACAAGGAACACAGTTTACAGAGCGTTGTGTTGGATAAGGATACGTTTGGAGTGACGGTCCAGCCGAATGTGGATTTTGCGTTCATCGTTGCACTTGTGGTCATTCTCTTCGAGATCAACGAAGACAGGAGCGGCAACGATTAGATAGATCAAAACAACAACCCCGCCCCTTTTATACATTATTATTCTAATTTCCCATCTGCTTCACGGGCATAGCCTTAATTATTTGTTTCATCTGCTTTTGGTTCTTCATTAGTTCTTCTATTAAAAGTTATATGTATTTTCCTCTGCTGATTTTGTGTTTCATTGTCCAAAAATAGTATATAGTTTTGTAACAATAAACAATGTTATGTAATGAACACCTTTCACACATATAGTTGGTTTTTTGTCATTATTGTTGAAGCTATTTGAATCTATCCAGATGGAGATCTCTAAACTAAAGATATTAAACAGAAAGTCGTGCATGTCCATTTTGCAAGTTGCACCCATTAATGTTCTTTGGGTAGTTTCTATTGACTGAGTCAATTCCACCAATATGACCATTCCCTTGTCATTAGCTTGAAGCGCGTTATTGTATATACGTTGCATACCCATGACATAATTATCGGTTTTTGGGTCTCGATGACCACGTTCTACTAAAATGATTTTTAGTGAGCTAACTTGTAAGAATGTGCATTAGTAATGAAGCAAAAGTATAATGTATATAAACTTTTGCATCGTCGATAATATTAACACTATCATGAATTTAACTCTAAACATGGTTACACTTACCTCATCTTCAAGCTTATTTTTCTTGTATATCTTCATTTCAATTATTAATTTAGTTTGGTAGAATAGGGATGCTCAACCAATGCCTTGTTGTATGTCATCAAGAGAAAGAGACAAAATTCAAATGAAACGTGAACTTCCATATTAAATAACAAAAAAAACTTGAGAGATCTAAACAAATACCAACAAGGAGATTAACGACTTCAAGCAATCTTTTCAACCAAACTTCAAAATTTATATTTTTAAATATGGTGAAGTTCATCTTCTTTTTATAAGGGAATCTTTAACACTATTAGTGTGTTAGTGATCACGAGATTTCTATCCAACAAATTTTTAAGTAAAAAACAAAAGAAAAAATTGTATATAGGACATAGAATTGTTACAATAAATACATATTTGTGTAAATCATGGATTAGACATTTATCAATTTAATAAATGTGTGAGAGTGAGTGGATTATACACCTCTAAATGAAAAGGGTGTGATGTTCGTCCACTTTCATAACCCACTTTTTTATTGGACGGTGACATAATTAATTATTGTTAATCTCCATTCTCATTATTATATTACCATTAATTAACGTGGCCACATAAAATTATATGAGTTTTTTTTTAGTACATATAAAATTAAAGAGGTAAGAAACACTAGGAATCGTACCAAACATATAACAACTAAAATAAGTCAACCACCATGCCATGAATTGATCGTTTTATAAACAAAAATAATTCTCGAGCTCCTAATATCTTATTAACATTACTTTATGCACATAAACATACGTGATAAACAATATACACCAAAAAGTTGAATTAATAAAAATTTACACAATTATTTTTACCTAATTTTTAATTTATTTTTACCTATTTTTTAAAATAGTTTGTCTCACTCTTTGTAGTATAATTATTTTGAAAAAATATATATATATCAAAATTAAGTTACTTATTATCAATGAAATTAAATTATATTTTAAATTTAAAAGATAAAACAAAATAAAAATTGATCTCAACATCAATACTCATCGTAATAAACTATAAAGCATACCATCTACACGTGACTTTAGACCATAGAAAATAATTTGCATATATTCCATGGTACACTTGGTACATAACCATGGTTTTTTTTTTCTTTTGTACAAAGAAGAATTAATGCTGACAGGGAAATTTTCATCAAAATAGAATATGGTATGGTTTAAAATATTAAAAAAGATTAATTAAGTTATTTAGAAAAACAAATGATAATAGGTAACATTTTTATAATTTATAATAGATAATATAAAGTATGATTTATTTGTAATTTTTTGAATGATATAAATAAATGAAAAAATGGAACGATTTTGGATGGAGAAAAAAGGAAAGGGGAAATGGGAAAGAAGAAAGAGGCGGAATAAGAAGTGTCCTCAGCTATGGGTCCCACTCTTAATTATAAATACATCAAAAGACTTTCTTTCTTTCTTTCTATCGTATTTATGACGTCATTATTCATTTATCGTTACCAATCATGACCCTCCACGATTGAAAGTAAATGGAATACCCTTTTTCTTTCACCAAAAGTTAATGCAAAATTATTCATCATTATCCCTTCCCCATTCTTTTGACTTTCATTTCTTTTTTCTCTTTATACTATTAATACCCACTTTCAATATTTCTTTCTTTAACACTTTTTTTTTTTTATATATATTTATCTTTTAATTTCAATCATTTATGTTTTCTTTTCATACTCAAATAATCTATTATTCAAATATATTCGCCAACCTCAGTACACTCTAATTAAGAATTTTGATGATCCTTCTTCCATCACTGGATGGAAAGACGATGAGTCAACTACATTTGTATTTGTAGTACGAGAATTCAATGCTTGTAAGGTCATTAAATATTAGTATTCAGAAGATTGATCGCACCAAACAATTTGATTTTATATTGATATTCACATGAGTCAATCCAGAGATATAAAAAAGACCTATAATAACAAGGACAAATATATTGCATTATTACAAAAATTGACTCAAATGGTCGTGTAATACTCACCCCAATCGTTATGCTTGTCATTTTGGGTTAGTAAAAGAAGTTTTGAGATGAAAGTGAAACAAAGTATCAAAATGTATTTTGAGAAAATAAACAAAGAAAATAAATATCAACGTACAAAGTATAGTATTTTAACTAGTATAACATTAATTAATTCTCAAAAGGAAAACTTTTATTAATTAGGATTTAGGAATAAAAAGTTTTAAATTATTCCAAACCAACTTGGGTTATTTTAATCAGAAGTTTTTTCTAAACTTTAAATTAAATTTAGATTTTTCTTCATGTACTATCACTTTTCCATCTTCTTTCTCTCTCTTTGATTCGAAGAAATATTGAAGGAAGTTTATAGATCCAAAAAAAGAAGTTCACAAAAGATGAAGAAACTATGATGGATGAATAACAACTTTAGAATAAAGGATTTGATGAACCTAAATCGACATATTTTAGACTCAAATTCGATCAAATGAAGATTTTATGAAGTCATCCCTAGAAAAATAAGGCAACATAAAGTAAAATAAAGAGAAAAAAAAAAAAGCATTTGTTTTGTATTGATTTTTGGTTTGTTTTATTATTATTATTAATTTTTCGGGGGAAGAAAAGAAAGCGGAGAGTGAGAGGAAGGGAGAGAGAGAGAGAGAGTTTGACGAATGTATGTGGTATGAGAAGAAAACAAGAAAATCCCTAAAAAGTTACTCTGAACTTTCCAATTTCTTTCGTCGTAGGGACGATGGCGGTGGATTATCCTGCAAAACTATGCTTCTGAGTCTTCCATAATTCCCCTTCTTATCTTAATTTTTGGTTTTCTGCGGATAAACGTAACAGGTCTTCTGTTTCATCACACACACGGAGAACGGAGGTAACGATGTCTTTATCCTCTTCTTCTTCAGCGACTGTGGCAGTCGAGAAGGCCACCAGCGACCTTCTAATAAGTCCTGATTGGACTATGAACATCGACATATGCGATTCCATCAATTCTAATCATTGGTACATCAACCAATTCATCTTCCCTTTGACTTTTTTGTTTATTGAATTTACGCTCGATCAATTTTTTTTTTTTTATGCCTGAAACTTATTTTGATTACTTCCTTCTTCATTTCATCTATACCATGTTGGACGAGAGGACATATATCCTGTTTTTCCGTTTTTTCATGCCATATAATAATAATAATAATAACAACAATAATAATCAATTTTTATCCTCTTTTCTGTTTTAATTTTTTTGGTCAGGTATTTTTGTTGGAAATATTCTTTTACATGTGAATATTGGTTTTCAGGATTCCTGTTGTTATTAGTATTATCATTTATTTTTGTTTTTAAGATGCCTCTAATCGCAACAGCGTTCGCTTGATTTCTCTGAGGGTGTATGTAATTTTTTTTCCCTTCCCCTTTCTGAAAGTGACGTTCAGGGCAACTTCTTGGCGAAAGAAGTTTTGTTTGACACCAAGTTAACGTTAGGCTGATGGTTTATGAATTCGATTCTTAATTGGTTAATGTTTTTAATTATTTTCTTGGTTGGTGGGTAAGAGGGGAAGATGGCGTACTAGGCTTTATCTAGAAGCGTCTAAAACCATCTTTCTCTTTTACCGTTATTTTCATGTTTTTAGCTTCCTCATCCTTTTGCTGAAATCTAGAACTCGTTGTTTAGCCAACTTTGTGTGTGGTCAGGCAGGCGAAAGATGTCATGAAAGCTGTGAAAAGAAGGTTGCAACATAGAAATCCTAAAGTTCAGCTGCTGTCTCTTACGGTAAAATTTCCCTTTCCAATTCCTTCTCATCCCCACCCCCCAGGTCCAACCCAAAAAACCAAAATAAATTGTGAAAAATCTTACTCTCTCGACATGCAAATGATCATCAAATATATCCCATGTAGTAAGTTTTAGATTCAAGGGGTCTGAACAAATGCTTTGCTGATCTTGTGAAATGTAGCTTATCGAGACAATGGTGAAGAATTGTGGTGATTATGTCCATTTTCAGATAGCCGAGAGAAATATTCTAGGAGAGATGATCAAAATTGTGAAGAAGAAGGTAAACGCTTAAGTTCTTTTATTTGGTTTATGCATTTTTTTAAATAATTCTGCATTCAATTTTATTTCTTGCTAGGAACTTTTTATCGTTAATGGGTCTCTTAAACCAACCTTCATTATTCTTTTTAAGTGAATGTGTTGTCCTTGGTTTTAGTCACCCTGATTTCTTCCTCCCACCGAGCTATATCTCACATGAATTTTGACTCTGCTTTGCTGGAGTACTCTTATGAATACTTTGCATGAATGTTTGAAGGCATTTGTATGATTCAGATGAGTTGGAAAAACTTGTTACTCTTTTCAATCCATAACAACTACAGGAAAGCTTGTCTAGCATTCTTCCTCCTCTGAAAAACCACCAACTTGATAGAGTTTCCATAAGCAAGACTGTAATGTCCCTTGGATAGCAGCAAGCTGTGCAACATTTAACCATCATGGGATTCTAGTCGTAAAAAAGGAAACATAGTCTCAATAACTAACCAAGAGGTCATGGGCTCAATCCATGATGGCCACCTGCCTAGGAATTAATTTCCTACGAGTTACCTTTGACACCCAAATGTTGTAGGGTTAGATGGGTTGTCACGTGAGATTAGTTGAGATGTGCATAAGCTGGCCTGAACACTGACTAATATAAAGAAAAAAAAAAGTAGCTCAACATTTTTCCAAAGAAATTGTTGTAGTTGGCATGCTGTCAATGTTAATTGATTAATCGATCAAGCTTGAAGAATGGAGGGTCTAGCTTAGTATAATATACTCAGACTTCTTTGTTTTGTTTGTTTACAAATTATCCAAAGCTCATGCAAATGTTATTCAACTCTAACAAGTCATCAAGTATTTTCTTAGCTGTATGCCTTTAAGTAGGGTACTTCGGTATTGATCTGTCTAACCTTTGGGTTATTTGAATACTGGGTGTATGTGCTTTATCCAGATTTAACCTCAGTGTGCTTCCATGATGCAGGCAGACATGAATGTGAGGGACAAAGTTTTAGCGCTATTAGATTCTTGGCAGGAGGCATTTGGTGGACCTGGAGGGAAGCATCCTCAATATTACTGGGCGTATGATGAATTAAGGGTATGTGTTACAGTTGAGAACTGTCTATTTACTCTTTATTTGATTATCTGAACGTCAGCAATCTGGAAATCTTGTTAACAACAGACATTGTTTGGCTATTTTCATTGACATCCACAATTTATTGAAAAATTTCATGTTCATATTTTACATAATTTAAAACTTGCATTCATAATTTCATATATTTTGAACTTTTTTAGAGTTTATTAATTGAATTTTTTGTGTATACAGCGTTCTGGAATTGAATTTCCCAAGCGGTCATTAAATGCTGCTCCAATTTTTACACCACCTGTTTCAAATCCAACCTTAAGAATTACACAAGCTGGTTATGGAATGCCTAGCAATTCGTCAAGGAGGCTTGATGAGACAATGGCAACAGAGATTGAAGGCCTAAGTTTGTCAAGCTTGGATTCCATGCGTAATGTTATGGAGCTTTTGAATGACATGCTGCAAGCGATGACTCCTGGAGACTCCCTTGTATGTACAACGATGTTTTCAGATGTATCACGCTTTTCTCAAGAAAAAAAATTCTCACCCATCTCATCTCTACTTGTAGGCTGTTAAAGATGAAGTGATTGTAGATCTTGTCAGCCGTTGTCGTGCCAATCAAAAGAAGTTGATGCAGATGTTGACTACAACGGGGTTAGCTTCTTGAAATTGCTGTTGGCTTACGTTTGTAACCATCTATTTTCTTGTGTGTGCTTTCATTGTCTCTCCCTCTCTCTCTCACAAATCCAGTAGGTCAAGACGTGTGTGGCAGATTGAAGCAGGAAATCTGTGATTCAAAACTTCAGAACCATGTGCTTTAGATTTGTTGTGAATGAATTTGAAATTGCTAGATTTTGGGGTGTTCCAATTGTTCTGGTTGTGTTCTACAAGAGGTCCTGGAATTCTGTTATTGAGTTTGTGTATGATGAATTTTTGTTCTGTGTTCTGTAGGGATGAAGAAATTCTTGGTCGAGGTCTGGAGCTAAATGATGGCTTGCAAACTTTACTTGCTAACCATGATGCAATTGCTTCTGGTTCTGTGTTGCCAACTCAATCGACAAATCTGAGCCCTCAGATGCCCGAGTCATCTGCTGCCACACAGAAAGCCAGCGAAGTAGGAGGTTCAAGCTTAAGAGATTCTAGTCCTTTATCAAATGCGAATAATACATCTTCGACTGCTTCCGTAGCTAAGAGCCATATAGTGGAGGAAGACGAAGAGGAGGATGAGTTTGCACAACTAGCACGAAGGTTAGTCAAGAATGTTGAGCATGTTTTCATATTCTTCTATAATTTATGAGGATAACAGACTTCAGGTATCTGTTCTCGGATGATCTTGAGATCTTGTTGTTAATTATTCAGATAAGATAACGCAGGCAAATAGATAATATTGGATGGTTTGCATTCTGATCTTTTTTTCCTTTTTGGCTGACTGTAAATGTTAAAACCATTCAAATGGCAGGCACTCTAAATCACAGCCTATACCTATTCAAAGCTCTTCTACTGAATCTGTTGATAACTTGGCATTGGTGAGCACAGGCAATACAGTTACTTCATCCACGCCACCATCCTCTAATACTTGCACAGCATTAGCTCTGCCAGATCCTCCTGCACCAGTCAAGACTTCAAAAGAGCAAGATATGATTGACCTCTTGAGTATTACTTTATCAACATCATCAACCTCTCCTCATACTCCTCTCACTCCTCCTGCATCAAGCCAAAATACACATCAGGTCCCTGTGTCAGCGTCAAATACACAGGGATATCATCCTCACCATTCTGCAAGCCAAGGTCAGGTACCATATAACAGTTACGTTGTACCATGGGCTCAACCTGGACCCCAAGTTCAGTTGCAATCACAAACCAAACCACAATCACCATCACCATCGCAGCAACAATTTCAAAGTCAGCCTCAGCCACATCCCCAACAACAATATCAGCCTCAGCCACATCCCCAACAACAATATCGGCCTCAGCCTCAGCCTCAGCCTCAGCCGCAGCCACAACAACAATTTCAACCTCAGCCACAACAACAACAATATCAGCCACAGCAACAATTTCAATCTCAGCCCCAGTCACACCCGCAGCAGCAATATCATCCACAGTATGCTCAATATTCTTCAGGCTATTACCCTCCCCCACCTTGGGCAGGTTCTTCTCTTAATGCCAACCACCAAAGTAACGTCTCTGTTTCAAATATGGGTTATCTTCGTGGGAAGGAACCTGCACTGTCTACCTCGTCATTGCCTGCTAGACCTTTGCAGCATCTTAATTCATTTCCTTCGAGAGGAAATAATGAGTTAGGTACGCATGGAGGAGGAGACTCATGGGCAGCAGGTGCCCCTAGGAACTCAACGCCTTCAACAGCACAAAAGCCATTCATTCCATCATACAGACTGTTTGAGGATCTAAATGTTTTTGGCAGTACAGATCCAAGATTGAAGGTGACTAGCGGTAACGCAACCTCTAGCTTAGCCGGAAGTTCTGGTCAAGGTATGGTGGGTGGGAGAAAGTGAAAGTGAGTGAAAATAGCCTCCTCATTTATGTAGCTGAAGAAATTTCCCGTGTCAATATAAAAGTATCTTTTTCATCTTTGTGACGTATTTAAAACAGATTGGCAGAACATAGTTTTCATGTGATCATTGATTATGGAATTGAAGAAAAAAATGTGAGTTGTAAATTTTTGTTCTATTCGTAAATGGTCTACTTTGTCGTGCTTTTCGGGCAGTGCATGGAAGATGTAAAAACCCAACAGGACAACAATCATTGGTGATCCTGACATTCGACCATGGAGGTAATCTCTCTCTCTCTCTCTCTCTCTCTAGGTTTTCACTTTCTTCTACTTTGCTCTGTATCATATATACTCAGTTTCAAGATCAAAAAATTAATGTCCAATTGATTAGCTTTCATGGTTGTATAATAATTACATTTTTACTACTTTTTCTTAATTTTTTCAATTTTACTTTTTTTTTTTTCAATTGCATCCGTTCTATTACTACTGTCAAACAGTATAGTAGGGATATTAGATTAAACCTTTTCAAATTGAAAGAGAAAAGGAAATCCGAAAATAATCAAGAGACTAAAATATAGACTTAAAACTTAATAGTTAACAATATAGTATATGTCAAGTAATGAACATATTGGATTTGTGAGAATTTTGAAGCATCCTCTACTCCAAAATTGAATGAGGCAGATGTGTAAAAGTATGGATGATGTTGAAGAAATATGGGATTTTGTGAATACTTGATGATGACGTACAACTTCGTAATGTCCTCACGAGGCCATACTCTGAACGGTATTAAGTCAAAGCCATAAGTGATAAAAACAACAGAATAGCTCCAATATGCTCTCTATTTTACCCCGTCCACATAATTCCTACATTTTTCAAAACTCTTTCATACTCATCTTTGAAGAATTTGCACCCTTCTTCTTTCATCTCTTCTCTATGATTCCTTCTGTTTTTCATCTCACAACAATTTCTCATTCCTTTTTAATTCAATCGTTTTCTGTTATTTTTTACTTTGTAATTCCCAATTTTTATACTTATTTATTTATTTATTATTATTATGGGTGCGTTCACTCAATCAATGCAACATTTCTCTAAGAATTATATGATAAGTAGAGAGATTTAAATCTGACAGTTAATTGCTAGAATTCTCTTCTTAATTGATTTACATCGAAGTATAATTGTTTTTTTTTTTTTTTTTTTTTTTGTTTAAATTCAGATCTTGGACATGGTGTAGTCCATTGCGTCCACAAGAAAATCTGCACCCAAAAAGTGAGAAAAGGAGAGTAAGTACACCAAATTTGTGGGTAAAAAACAGAAGAGGTAGCAGCCAGAATTTGAATGAATGAATTAGTTAACCTGCGTCTTGTTTCGTGAAGCAAAGCGGAGGAGTGATTCTAAACACATTCCCATGGCACCCACCTTTCCCAATTAGCACTCCCAAATCTCCATTCCATTC
Organism: Cucumis hystrix; assembly: GCA_025688845.1. NCBI lineage: Eukaryota > Viridiplantae > Streptophyta > Magnoliopsida > Cucurbitales > Cucurbitaceae > Cucumis > Cucumis hystrix. The sequence goes on from CM046886.1 coordinate 27,492,354, forward strand.
CAAAGATGTAATTTAATCAGCCATTATACATTATAACAACAAAACAAAAGAAAAAACATTATTACCCTAAACTCAACTAACTAACTTTTACCTTTCATTTGGTCCATTATATACAGAGTCTCGGCCTTTGCGGGGGTCTTGAATTGACGATCCGTGACGAGCTCAACCCCAAGCATCAGTCCTCTTCCTCGCACATCTCCAATCACTGCACTTTTGAATTTTGAAATCTTAAATAAAAAAGCAGAATTAATTGAATTATTCAACAGGAAGATGAGTTTTATACGTTGGTATTTATGTTGAAGTGCTGCGAGCCTGTTTTTGAGGTATGTGCCGACCGTGAATGCGTTTTCTTGAAGCTTCTCTTTATCAATCACTTTCAAAACTGCTCTCCCTGCTGCACAGCAAACTGGGTTCCCTCCGAATGTATTGAAATAACTCCGTCTCATCAAAACTTGGGCAATTTCTGTTGTCGTTACCACTGCCCCCACTGGGATTCCATTCCCAATTCCCTACAAGTTTTCATTTTTAATTATATCGTTTAATGTTAAGAATAAATAAGAGAAGAGAATTAATACCAACTTTGGCCATGGTTACAATGTCTGGAACCACGCCTTGGGCTTGGAAACCCCAGAAGTGGGTTCCTGTACGGCCGAACCCAGCTTGGACTTCATCCGCAATACACAAACCCCCTGCATTTCTAACCATTTTGTATGCCTCCCCCAGGTAACCAGACGCCATTTCAACGATTCCTCCCACTCCCTGTTGCAATTATCATTCCTTTTTAATCTAAAGGATACGACGGAACACAATAATGATCAAAGCTTTATTAAGTTAATTACTTGTATAGCTTCGGATATAAAGGCAGCAACATTCCCTGAAGTTCCATAATCAATGATTTCTTGAACGTCTCTTGCATATTTCTCTCCATCTGATCCGAACATGCCTCTGTATGGGTCTGGATTCATAGCATGATGAACTCCGCTCTATACAATTCAATTCGTTTTTTAAAAAGAAGTTGTCTCAATTAAGTAGTTATAAATAATTGATTCAGGAAGGAATTAATTAAAGCGGGGAGGGCCTGTGGGGAGACCTGAATGACGTTGAATTTCCAAACGCTCTGAGCCGTAGCGGCCATGGTTGCAGCGGCATTACCATGATATGAGTTTCTTACAGAAATTACATCATGGTTGCCTGTGTATAGCCTCGCCATCATCAGCGCAAGCTCGTTTGCTTCCGTTCCGGAGTTCGTAAAAAAGACCACCTACATAACACATCATAAATTATTATCGTTATTACTATTATGTGTATTCAATTTGATTACTTAATTATAACTAACTTTGAGGTCGTTGGGCAATTTGGAAGCTAAAGCCTCTGCAAAATCAGTGATGGCATTATTGAGATAAAGAACAGTAGAATGTTGAAGGCTTTTTGTTTGATTCACAATGGCTTCAACCACTTCGGGATGGCAGTGACCGCAGCTCACAGTCGCGATCCCCCCAAAAGCGTCTAAATATCTCCGCCCATTCTCGTCGAATAAGTACTGCCTCCTTCCGTGTACAATGTTTAGCTGCCATTCATCCAAATTAATCAATGATTTAACTTAAATTAACAAAATGAATCCATATATCCATTCCCGAACTCACAGGTTTCTTATAAAAAAGGAACATAGAAGGGCTAAGAAATTCCTTCCGTTTCCTTAAAATCTCCTCGCCGGAGGGCCCCTCGTACGGCGGAGGATTGTAATCAAAAGCTGGCAATTTAGGAAGGGCAACTGCTTCATCGTGAGTGGCGGTGAGGCGAGGAGAGAAAAGGCACCGGTTTTTATTAGAGGAGAAGGGGTGGCGCAGTAGGCGGTTGAGGGGGGGAATTGATCTGAGCATTGTTTTGTGGGAAAGAAAAGTTGATGGTTATGAAATAGAGGGGGAGAAGGGAAGGTTTTATAAAGAAAGGGTAGGGGAAGGGGGAAAGGAAGGAAGGCTGTGATTGGTTTATTGAATGTCCAAAATTACCCTCCGTTTTGGTGGCCATGCAATGATATGCAAAACTCAAATCTCCAGATTTGCATTTCCCATATTCAGCTTTCTGCTTACTTTTCTTTTCTCTTTATCAATGGCTAATGCCTATTTCTGACCTAATGAAACTTTGTGTTGCCACCACTACTTTCGATCAATTAATACCATCTTCTACTGCTTCTTACTTTATATTGATACAAATTAAAATTAATTATTAGTTACTAAATACCTCTTTATTTCTTTCTTTCAAACAAACATCCAACATATCTTAATAAAACCCAACTTGTTGATCTATCAAAAGTATCAGTTCTATCTCACTAAGACAAATGGTTCTAATGTACTTCCAACCTGTGTGCAAACTAAATACTTCTCTTCAACATTTCCTGCATGCAAACATAAACTGGACTACCTAAGTTGTTGAAATACGTCCCACAAACTTTGTGTTTATTTCATTTTTCAATCCTACATATACTTTTGAGTTTAAAACAAAATGTGGTTGTATATATAGATAGCATGTGTATATATTAAACGTACAATTGAGATATAATGAATGTAGCAGTGGTATTAAGTTGTGTATAGGCAATCATAACCCATCCCCATAGATAAATAGTGTTAATTGTGAAGGCAAATGATTTTTTATTGTTTTTGTTTTGGAAGGTGGGATCGAACCAAAGGAAATGGTAGACAAAGTTAATAATTTAATTGCCAGTAGTGCAGTGTTTTATTTTATGATAATAACAATAACAATAACAATAATAATAATAAAGGGCTAATAATATAATAGAGATAAGAAAGAATTAATTAATTGGTAGCTTAGGTTTGTTCGAGAAATTATAAAACGTAAAAATATAAAAGGAAACAAAAACAATGAGTTTAGTCCACGTCAAAAAAAATTAAATTTGGATATAAAAATAAATTGTGTATTTGAAGAAAAGCAAGATGAGGTTCATCTTCATATATATCCCAATAAAATACATCTTCTTAAGTCCCAACCTAATCTAATAATCTAAACATCATCATCGTCCCTTCCCTTCCCCTTCTAATTTCGGTTGGGTCTCGTCTACTAATTACCACAAATAATAATTGCTATGCTCTTTCTTTTTATATTTCATCTATATATAATTCTCATCAACATCTCTACCTATACCCATTTAATTACACCTCAACTACAGCTTGCTGGATTTCTAAAAACACACACACTTCATTCCTATCCCTATATGCCTAAAGTATAATATAAGTATATACATTACATTCCTCACCATTCATAAGCATATTTTTCTCTCTTAAAATTACTTCCAATTCAATCAATTGGATATATATCCGCAACAACTTTGCTACAAGTTGATGGAATATATATTATTCTTAATTCAATCACATCACATCAAGTCATGTAATTTAATTTAATTTAATTCTGGTTGTATATGTGTTATCTAGCATGATAATCATCATCATTATTGATCAAACAATAATTATGTCAATTTCTTAATGAGCTTTCCAAATATTTTATTGAGAGAGAGAATGAATTTGGCTGAAATAAGGGGCAGATGAAAGGGTGGAGAATAGTATTGGACGGCAAAGGCATATAATATATGTGTGTGTACGTGTGTATATCATTTACCGTTTTCGAGTTTCTCTCTTTTCAAGTTTAAACAATCATTTTTTTTTTTTTGTATTCAACCAATGGCACCCCCCAACTTTTTCACAATAAACGACACCGTATCACAATCATACAAATATATTACTCCCTCTATATGTTTTTCCGCCTGGGACTTCACTTCTCTTTTAAATTTCTCTTTCATTATCATAGATCTTAAATACTAATAATTCCCTTATCTCTTCATTCCTCACAACCACTGTATATTAAGACCTTCACACTTCACATACATATTATTCGTAAGGTAACTGATGTAATTTATATGTTAGTTGGAGGCAATCAACCGAAGTTAGGATAAAATTTAGAATGGAAATTAGAGAATCATGGAAAATATCAACTTGTTTTTCTTATTTAAGCTCAATTTGAGTTTTCTTAGTATATACTTTGCTTATAAGGCTAAAAAATGACAATGGAGGGCGAAGCAGGGTGGTGAGAAGACCATTTTTGGGCCAAAAGATATAGAGTAATGAAGGGTGGAAGTCCATTGGGTATGGAAGTTGGAGGAGTGAGTTGAGGTGAGGCCCATAAGCAACAGCCGAAATGGAGAGTAAAAGGGAAGTGGAAGATGAGATGAGAGTGATTCGTCAGAGAAACGTAAGAAGGAAGTCATGGACATTGGACTCATGAAGGGAAGGGAGGGTACACGTGGACCCGAAACGTGGCAGACAGTTAGAGCATGAAATTATGGAAGTAAAAGAAAAAGAAAAAAAAAAAAGATGTATAAACAAATTCCCTCAACAAGTCTTTTGCTTTGGTCCCACCTCCATCCCTTTCCTTTACTTTTTTATTCCCTTTTTTGCCTCTCAACTTCACACACTATAAATATTCATGCTTACTCATCCCTTTTTTGTACTATACATAATACACACCCAAATTCAAACTTAATATTTTACTTTTCTAACAAAAAGGACCTCTGAAAGGTGAGTGCATGTATTTCTTTTTTATATATCTTATTAATGCATCATTCAATCTACGAAAACGAAACCCACGACACGAGACCAATTTTAGTTCACCAAAATATGAGGTGACTCATAACATTAGCTATTATCAAAGTTTCAAGAATGCAGTAAATGTTTAATTAGACCGAAAGTCTGTAAAAACTAAACATAGAGAGTATGGAAAGTTAAGTTTTCCAAGAACAGCAAGTAGAAGTGAGTAATAATCGTAGAGATTGATGAATTGGTTTATAAGCGCATCCTTAATAAGCAAATGTCACGACCAATTTCAGTCTAAAAAGTTATGATAACAAGGATGAAATTGAAGTACTAGTTGTATATAAAAAGAATATGATGCAAAATTAAAAGAAAGATAAAGTGTAAGATGGACAGGCTGTAGAGGGAAAGATAGCTTTAATTATTTACTGCTGGAATGAACTTACTTAGTTTAGCAATTATGGATTAGAAATGAATTAATAACTAAAGAATACCTGGATGCAATTAATGATGAATCCACTAACACTTGAACATTACCATAGGCAGGCAAAATGAGAGGTGGTGAGTCCCTTTTTGGTTGGGAGTGGGAGTGGGAGTGGGAGTGGGAGTGGACTGCTCTGATGTCCCCTTCCATCATCTTCACTCATCATTCATATGCTTCTTTCTTTCTCATTTCTTTTCCTTTCTTTCTCCAACAATTAATATACCCCCCTTCATTTATTTGCTTTTTCTGGATTTTCATATTTCCTCTCATGAAGGTAGCTCCTGGGTTTTGTTTTCTCTTTATTTTTTGCTTGAATCTCAGCCCTTCCCTTTCCAGAACTGATCTTGTTACTGGTTATGAAGTTCATCTGGCAGTGCCGGCGGAGTACGTCGAGGGCTTCATCGGAAGGGCCTTTCTAATGGAAACCGAGCATTTCATGCTCCCCAATTTCCGAGTAGCTTTAGCAATTGAAGCCACGCAAGGCCAATATTCGTGTTCCTTGCAGGTCTTCCTAGGAGAAGTTAAGATGTGGAGCTCCGGCCACTTTTCCCGGTTTTTCACTGCGGAGAAATGCGTCCTTGAGCTCACCGCCGACGGGGACTTGAGGCTTAAGGGTCCCACCGGCCACGTGGGGTGGCGAACGGGCACTTCTCGACAAGGTGTGGAGGTACTTTTAAACGGCATGGTTCCGTTTGATGTGAAATCACTCGCATTCGGGTTTGTTATTTCTGAGTGTGTGCTTTGTGGATGCAGAGGCTTAGAATATCGAGGAATGGGAATTTGGCTCTGGTGGATGCTATTGAGGGAATTAAGTGGCAGAGTTTCAATTTCCCAACCGACGTGATGGTTTTAGGGCAGAGTTTAAATGTGAAAACCCATTTAACTTCCTTTCCCCCAAATTCAACCTTCTTCTACTCTTTCGAAATCCAAACCCAAAGAATCGCTCTCTATCTCAACTCTCCAAAATGCAAATATTCTTATTGGGAATTCAAGCCTCCCAACAACATCAACCTCTCATTCATCACCCTTAACCCCGAGGGTTTGGAGTTTTTCGACGACCGAGCCAATAAAATTGCAACAATCCCATCAGGAACTCCTCACCCTTTGAGATTTCTGGCATTGGGGAACAAAACTGGGAATCTGGGCCTTTATTCATACTCCCCTCAAAACGGAATTTTCGAAGCTTCATTTCGAGCACTCACGGCCACATGTGACCTTCCTCTGGCTTGTAAGCCGTACGGAATTTGCACATTTTCCAACTCCTGCTCCTGCATTGGTTCAAAGTGCGGGGAGGAAATGGGTGGTGAATTATGTGAAGCTAAAGGGGAGATGATGGAATTGGATGGAGTAAGTAGCATTTTGAGAGATGGTGCGAAAAGAGTGAATGTAAGTAAAGAGGAATGCGGGGAGTGGTGTTTGGATGATTGTAAATGTGTGGCGGCGTTGCATTATTCGGGGGTGGAGGAGTGTTATTTGTACAGAGTGGTGATAGGGGTAAAACAGATTGAGAAGGGAATGGGATTGAGTTATATGGTTAAGGTTCGGAAAGGGACTGCATTGGGGTCGCACAAATCGGGACTCAAGAGATGGGTGCTTGCAGTGGTGGGTGTGGTTGATGGTTTGGTTATTCTTGCTGTTTCTGGAGGCCTTGGCTATTACTTCGTTAAGAGGAGGAAGAGGAAGAATTTGATGGATACAGATGTCCGTTCTTGACTAACCACTTTTCTTTTTTCTTTCTTTTATCTTCTTGTGAATTGGAGAGTTTGGGGTTTTGATCGTGCGTGGGATTATTTTATGTTTTTCTCTGTTTTTTTTTTTTTTTTTTTTTGTTTCCCCTCTGAGGAAATAAATTGGAGAATATAGGTGGTGATATGAATGTATCAAAACTGGGAATTTTGGCTCAGAATATTGTTGGATAAAACTAAAACTGATTCTCATTCTTTAAATTATTTGTATTTAATTAATTTTATTAATGTCAACTAATTAAGCAGAATGTTGTTTTGTGTGGCAAAGGGCGGAGAGATGAAAAGAAGGGTGGAGGTGTTTATAAGTAACGAAGGAAGGTCTTTTCTCTGATTTGAGAAATTTAGGGTTAATAGTGGGGTTGGAGGTGGTGGCCGGTGGGCGTTCCAATAATGAGAATAGGTTACATATGCTACGATACCCATTTTAATAATGAAAATCTGACAATCTTAACATTATTTATTATCACCCACCAATCTTTTTAATTAACCTTAACATACGATATAAATTTAAATTTTGTGTCTTCAAATTCAGAAATTTGAAAAACTATCAAATAGGGTGGGGAATGTATTGTTTTGAAGAAGAAATACAAAATGGGATTAGAGTTGTATTTGAAATAAAGGGATAGTAGGATGCAAAGAAAAGAAAAGGAGAGTGGAAGACAAATTGGAAAGCAAAGAGAAAGGGTTTGTATAAGCTAAAGCTTGTTGTTGTAGAGTGTTGAGTGGTAATGTGTAATTGTAAAAATAAGAGATGCTTTTATATCAACGGTCTACAAAAAAAGCGCAAAATGTTGAAAGCCGTTGGTAAATATAAAAAATAACATCAAATGTTGCCGTTGGGACACTCTGACCCCACCACTCTTCAAATATCAATAATATCAACCACCCAACCCCCTAACCCAACCATCACATCCTTTCCTTTCTACTTTTACTTCTTTCTCCCTTCTCCTCCTTCAGAACGAACCCACTAACACTCTGGAGGACTTTTCAACTTCTTCTTTCTAAGTTTTTTAACCTTCATCCTTCTCCATTCCCTTCTTCTTTAAATTCTCTTTCTTGTCTCCTTCACCTCTTCTTTTTCCCTCAACAATTTAGTTTCCTTGTTTGTTTGCATGAGCTCCATGGACGAGACGCAACTAATTCCAGATGATGTTGGTGGGCCTTGTACAGAAATCTTCCAAGGATCGGAAATGCCCAAAATACATACAAAATCTGATGATCTAAGACCTGAAATCGACACGTCCGCCCCCTTCGAGTCTGTGAAGGAAGCAGTGTGTCGTTTCGGTGGAGTCGGCTACTGGAAACCCTCTAACAAACCCTTCCAGCAACAGGTTAGTGTTCTCTCTATTCTCTCTCTTTACGAGTAAATTCTGTGATGACCTGCAGTGAGTTGCAATTCACATTTTCCTTTTAATTCTCTGGATCAGCAACATGAAGTGGAAGAAGTTAGCATTGAAAAGCTGGAGGATCACGCATCTCAGCTGGAAAATGATCTGATTTTGAAGCAGAGGGAGACTCTTGATATTTTACAAGAACTCGAATCAACGAGAGCTTTTGTTGAGGATTTGAAAATGGAGCTTCGTAAGGAGGTATCTGAAGTAAGTAATGTAAACACAAATGGTGCAGCTGAGGAAGAAGAAGATGATGATAAGGAAAACATTGGCCGTCACAAAGCTCAAAGACTGAAATTTGTGCAAGGTTTCGAGCAAGCTCAGCGTAACCTAAGCAGAACCACAAATGGGATTTCTGAAATTCGAGCTTCAATGGAAGTATTTAACAAGAAACTAGAGAGAGAAAGACTCTCGTTGGAGAAAACCCGGGAGAGATTGAAGCATAATTCTTTGAAAATGTCATCAGTTGAAGAAAGGCTGAATCAAACGAGGGAAAAGCTGCAAGTTGCAAGGGATTCTAACATGGAAGAACATGGTGCTGAAATTCTCAAGGAGCTGCAGAATTTAAATTCCGAGGCTGAGAAGTTTAAACAAATGGGGGAAGCTGCAAAGGGTGAAATTTTGAGGACAATATCAAAGATTGAAAGAAGAAAGAGTAAAATAAGAACGGCTGAAATTAGACTGGCAGCAGCTGCAAAAATGAAGGAATCAGCGGTTACATTGGGAGATGCGAAGGTGTTAACAAACCAAGAGGTTGAGAAAGGGAATGAATCAAAGATGAAAGTGTTGAAGCAGGTGAAAGAAGCAACAGAAGAAATCAAGAACACAAAATTTGCATTGGAAGAAGTTCTAAACAGCATGGAGGCTGCAAAGAGGGAAGAAATTGCAGTGAAAGAAGCAGTGGAGAAATGGGGATGGGAGCAGGGTAAGATGGAGTATTGTCCAATTGCTGTGAGTGGACCAAAGCTTGTGGTTGATCATGAATCGACCACCCCTGTCCTTAAGCCATCTCTTTCAATAGGACAGATACTGAGCAGGAAGTTGTTCCTCCAGGAAGAACTGATGTCGGGGATTGCAGCAGAGAAACGATTCTTAAAGCAACGAAAGGTATCGCTGGCACAGATGCTCGGAAAACAAAATCGGGACATGTCAAATTGTGTTAAGGTTGAACGATGGGGCAGTGATCAAAAACATTCCAACAAAAAGCGAAAGAAATCAGGATTTGTGGCACGGTTCCCCTCATTTTTAGCAAAGCAAAACGATGATAACCAGAAAAGAAAGAAGCCAACCCCCAACCTCAAATGAATGTTGTGTTGTGTAAACTTAAGTTGAATTGTTGTGTGTGTAATACATCTGATTGTGAGTTCAGTACTGACTTCAGCTTGTGAAACTACCTTTAGTTACTGTTACTGTTAGGATTATGTATCCACGATTGATTGAGGAGGGATTCTTCCTCCAAATTCTTTTGATTTATGAATGGACCTAGTGTGAAGTTTGTTTCAAAAGATTTGATGATGATCTCTTTCCTTTAGTCACTCTCCTCGTCATACAGGTGATTAACAAATTATGAAATTAATAAACAAATTTTGGGCTAAAATTACTTTGTATAGTGTTCATACAACAAATCAGCAGTCATACTTTGTAAATAAATAGTACAGTACACACAAATCTTTGATTCTCAAACCCATAGAGAGATGTACATCCTGTACCGTCACGGCATGGCAGCAAGGTGAGAATTCATTCATTAATCAAAATATGGAATTGAATTTGGATACGACAAAGGTAATCAACTAAAGTAGACAGCACAGGATTCAAAACGTTCATTATGCAACTCAGAAGAGTAAATGATAGAATCCTGTCTCCAATGCAACTGAAACTAACTACATAGACGAGAAGTTTTTGGATTGAAGTGAGGGATTAGCAGGTACTATATATCAATTTCCATGCTGACAAATGAGAAGCGAGTGTATTTGTATTTTCCTTTTTTAAGACTGGTGAGAATAAAATATATAGAGAGAGAGACGAGTCAGTGATTTGATGACCTAATAGTATAATCCACCAATCTTTGAGACGACATTTAAGTGATTAGTAGTGAGGCATGCAAGCAAGAGCAAGAAGGGAATATAGCTCCAATGAACAAATTCCTTTTTTTTCCTCAAAAAGGGGGGGGCTCCTCCACTCTAGCAAGTGTTATAGAAACTTTAAAATATGATGAATCATATGGATGAAGACCCCATCAGTTACCTGATGCACAAATAAATGCATGCCACTTGTATTCCTATCCGTGCTAATCTAAGTAAACATCAATCTCCCTTACAAGAGGAGAAGAGGACTAGACATTGGATTCCAGTATTCTTCTAAACTCTCCATATCCCAAAGAGACTATTTGCCTCTCCAGAACAGGAGTCGTGTTTTTTTCTTCTTTTTTCTTTTTTTAATAAGTCCCTTTTTATAGTGTTAGTTTCCGGTTTTCATATCAAAAGACCACAGTGACTGTACATCTGGTGAGGGAAATAGACCCCCAACAGGTGGCTTCACAACCGATGGCTTTCCAGCACCCATCCCTGACCCTTGTGCTTCCCATTCTCTGCGAAAATAAAGTTACAATCAGTTAGAAACATAAAATTGTTGTTTAATTTTCACTACTGTCTAGAACCATCGTCAAGCTAAGTCAATACATCTACCAAATCACACTAGCATAATGCCATCAAAATAGCTAGCCATAATTAACCCTTTGCATGGATAACTTATTTAGTATTTGTTTGTTTTGAGAAAACAAAAAACACTGAAATTTTTTAAAGAACACACGGGCATAATAAAAGAATTAAAAAGCCAACCTACTCCAAAAGACTTCAGTCAAATAAAATAAGACTCAAAAGAAATTAATTAAATTAGTAGTGCAACTATCAACAGAAATATTCAACTATGCATTTTCACACCCCGGTCGAAATGTGTTCATAAGGTCTTTTCTTTTGCATCAATCATCGGCTTGATTTTTTCACTGCTACCACCAATCAAAACAGAGCACATCAATTTGTTTACAAAACTAGCAAACAGACGTGAGAAACGTTTGATTGCATTTCTTTTTCAGAATTATTTCCTAGAATGAATTAGAGAATTACACAATATACATAGAAAGAAACCAGTAGGATTTCTCCTTAATTAAGGGCAGTGATTCAAACAGCACATATCTCTAACAAGAACAATCCTAGAGGAAAAATAATTTGAAATGGAAGCACAAACAGAGACGCCACATTAACTAACAATGGCCAAAAACGTTGTTCAAAAATCTATTTCAAGTTACCATTTGAAACAAGTAGCATATACAACTAAGGTTGAGAAATTTTATATGTATATATACACATACATAATGATAATTGGAATCGCATTCAGAAATCCATGATGAGAGGAGTTTGCCTAGTCAAGAGACTCAAGACACAACATATCGAACTCTCCCAATTGCATGTCGTTTTAAGTTCTTAAGCTGCCTATATTAGTAAAGTTGATAAACAGCCGAAATTATGGTGAATTTAGACACGCTGCATACTGTTCCGATGGCAGGAAAAAGTGCGTGTGCATGGACATATGCATGCTTAGCAAAAATAAACAAATACACAGACAGTTTGTGTTTACAAAATGAAGACAAGTCATTCATAATTTAATCAGCCGCTTCATTATTTAACTATCACGGAAGAGTATCATATTTGTTTTCAAAAGACAGACATCAAAGGACTTACTTTGGCCAACAGCTAGTTGCAGGCAGCTCAAATGGATGACCAGTGGATGATCTGTTGGGGCTACCATACATCATTTCATTCTGAACAGTTTCATCCTGAGGCATAACAGTGAAATTGTTCTCACTTCTAGACAATGGCGGATAGAAAGGCTTCTTTAACCATGGATCATGATCACAACTTATAACTTGGTTAAATGGCCCAACACCTTGGCCATTACCAAGGAAAACGTTCTGCGAAGGAAGTGTGCCAGACAAAACTTGATCCTCTTTAATGAATGTTGGTGGAATAGTTTTCTGAGGTGGGTGGAAAAAATCGTCCATATTTGGTCTATTAGATTCAGCAGGACGAATCCAGCCAGCTGGCCCACCTACTAAACCTAAACCATCCTGGCCAAAGGGAGAACTATTCCACATCTGCCATGTTCCCTTCTCATTTGCATTCGTTTCATCCTTGGGAGGACTTCTCAGATCCAATGCCTTGGGGGTGCTGGGGAAATTATTAGAACAATTATGCTTTTCCCGTGATAAAGGTGACTCGATTGGAGAAGGTTTGTTAATTTCCGAAGAAGCAGTTTTTAGAGTCCGTGGTCTTTCCATTTCTGATACAAAGCCAGTTCCTAAATCCAGCCGAAAATCATCAAGCGACTCTGAGACGGGACCCAACAAAGATACAACATCAGGTATGTAACAAGGATCTTCAAAAAGCTCTGGTTCTTCAGGCACAAATTCATGGGACCCTTCAGCAACATGAGAAAACTGAGGTTCAATTACAGGTGAAAAACCTATACTACTACTTGCAGGACCCTTAGGATAGGTGGATATAGTAAATGGAGATGGCAGACCAAAATTAATAGGATTATCATATGACTGTGTCGATGATAACTGCCCAGTTAACTGGGCTCCAGAAACTTGCCCAGATAACTGTGAGCCTATAACTTGCCCAGAAAGCTGTGTATTGCTGATATCTGATGAGGGCTTCACTACTGGCCTACTTATAACATTGGCACTAGTGGATGAAGGAACAGATGGCGAACGGGTAAATAACTGTTGCCAAGATTTTTTAGGTGCCACAACAGCTTGTGATTCAGTGAAGACCTGCGCAGTGAACATGAGAACTTCAGGTCATCGCTCTTCATTTTAATATATATTAATATGAAGCGGAGGAACCTTATATATTCACGAAAAGCCAAAAGAACAATGCTATAGGAAAATAATCTATGATTACAAAAGAACTGTGTGTGAATTGCGCACCACCAAGAGGCATCATGCTGATGCTAACACAAAAAAAAATAATAATAATAAACACAAACTTATATTCAAAAGTCCTTAGGTTTCTCTCTCCAAAGGTTCAATGTAGTAATATTAAATAAGAAAAAAATTGTGGCATCTAGATGTTGAAACTACTATCTTTGATAATAATCCTACCTGGGTCGTGTACTTAAACCCTAGCGAAAGAAGAAAAAAAAGCCATCTGTTTAGTATTGAAGAATAAAGTCCATACATTCATTCAGAAAATGCAGAGTTCAAACCTAAAATATAAGTGAAGTTTGTATTGACATTCTTAAAGAACTGTATGCATTAGAAGTATAAAAGGGGAAAAGGCATACAAAAGGACCACAGACTAGGAGGAAAACAAGGCTTTCCTATCTAGCAAGCAAAGCTAAGAACATCAGAAATTGTTCTCTAATTAATTGGAATTAAAGAAATACGAGTACATGTTTATAGGAGAAAGAGGGAAAAATAGAGGACAAAGGTCTAAAACATTCCATTATGTGACAGAGTAAACAGTGTTTGTTATACTTATCCGTGTAAGTGTGTGTTGTGTGGGGGAAAGGACACAGCATTAGAACTTACTGGATGGTTGATGCTTTTATCATCTCCATTCAAAGCAGATTTCCCAACCACACGCTCAGATGGCATATCTCTAGTAGAAACTGACATATTTACATGATCCACAGAGCCGTTAGATTTGTCTTTAACAACAGATGCTGGAGCATTATATACCTTTCCAAACAAACTACCACCACCAAATGCTTTAGAAGAAGACAGAAAAGTACCCCGCATACGATCAAGATACCTAGAACCCGTATATCCTCGGCCAAAATTATTTCCAGGGATATTCTTTACACTATGACACACATTGCTCTGGCCTTTAACACCCTCTAGTCCAAGTTTGTGATTCTCACGACGATCAGTCTCACTTTTTTTGTCCAAATCTCGCTTTCGTTCCGTTTCTTTACCAGTTTTCTTCTCCAACTCCTCAGCGTCTGAATTACTCTTACTTGAATTCTTGTCCTTCTCCTTTCTCCTCTCCTGCCGTTTCCTTTCAGCCTCCTTTTTCCCATCCTTCTCTCTGAAAAGTTGTGATGTTCTATCACGATCCTTCTCAACACCCTTTTTCTCATCCCTCAATTTCCTTCGTTCCTCCACCAATCTGGCAACCTCCTCTCTTTGCTTCCTCTCTTCCTCCTCCAATAATTCTCTCTCTAATCTAGCCTGTCTTTTTTCTTCAGCTTTTCTACGTGCTTTTTCAACCCTACTCTCGGGGAAGTTAGCCCCATTCTCGCCCATCTTGGCCAGTAGCCCCCTATGCTCAGAATCGGATAAATTGTCTTCTCTTGATGAACTTACCCTAAACATTTTTCTCCAAAGCCATCTAATGCTCAAGAAAATAGATGTAAAAAGCTTACAGCAAAAAATTACAATACCTGAGTAAGACTTTTCTGCCAAACAATGTTCATCTCCTCCACAACCATTCCGCCTCCAATAACTAGATTTTCCTGCAACGGACTTCCCAACCCAAGTGCCGCCCTCCAACCAATCTTGGCCAGATATCCACCCATTATCTGGCCATACCTTCTGATTCAATAATTTCCCACTCTTGCCAACAAGTTCCTTAATGATCCCAGAATTTGAAAACCCCGGTGGTATAGGCAAGTCTAAAACTGGTCTTTTAGAAATATGACCACAGCAGGAGCACATGAAGCGACCACCCGCAGGATTTTGATCCTTATATGGAGTCAAGCAGTTCCGACATCGTTTAGTTGCCGTTTTCCTGAGTTTCTGCAACTCAATAGCTTCAAATCTCTTTCTCTCCCTAAGCCGTGCATTCCTGCGCAACCGCCAAGCTGACAGCTGGGGCATTAAAATCTCGTACCAAAAGAGGGTAACCAAAAGCACAAAAACACAAGCAAGCCTGGGTGATGTAATCTCAAATCTAAATGCAGGCGGCAAAAGCTGAGAGAGCGCCCACAGTCCAATCAGCGGAATAACTAACCAAGGAAGCATTGTAGCAACCCGGCGAGACCACTTCTGAATCACGCACAGTATACACATTATCCCCAAAACCCACGCCGCCCACGCTCCACGTTAGGAATCCAAGAAGGGAAGCAAGCCAAAAAGGAGGGAGAATCGTCGATCTTAAAGAAAACCCAAACCCTAATCTCGGCTGGGAATTGAAAAGGCAATAAAGGAATTTCAAGAAAGTTGAAGAACCCTAGGAGCTAAAAAAAAATGTTGAAAGCTTGGATAGAGAATAGTAATCCAGCATAAATGGCTGGAAAATAGGACATGAGCAGAAGCAGTGAAATTGATTAAAGTTAAAAGTAATCAGATGTGGAAGGGGATGGAGTGGGCGGAAGCTGGGGGGTTGGGAAGAGTAGGAGATGCGGAAGGCATGGCAGCAAAAAAAAAAAGATAATAGAGAAATGAGAAGGCAAATAAATAGAGAATGAAAACCAGAAATCTTTGGTTGAAGAAGATGAGATGAGATGATCCGATGAGTCCAAAGAGCGTCGGTGCCGTCGTCAAGGTCGTCCGTCCCAGCGAAAAAACTCTGATAACAAAGGGATAGATGATAAAAGAGAGTACGGGAGAAAGAGAGAGAGAAAGAACAATAAAATTTTAATTATGTTTTTTTTTTTTTTTTTTTTTAAATAATCCTTCGCCCTCCTTATTTCTTTCCTTCCCTTTCCCCTTCCCTTCTTTTTCTAAATAAACCCGGTTCACTTCTATTCAACCCATAAAACCAAAACCTTGGATTTAGTATACGAATATTATTATTAATGTTATACGCATTTATTACCATTTTTTTTCCCCAATCATTCCTCTCATAAATTTAATTACTTTAGACCTTGGATTTTGAAGGAATGTACTCCGTGGTGTAATTTAATTGGTCAAAACTTTTCGAGATTTGTGCACATGTATGAGTGGGTAAATCTAGAAAACTATAAACTAAAAAAATACCAGTGAATTTGTTCTTGGATTTGGTTCGAGTTAATATGTCAATTTAATCATACTATGCATTTGGACAAAAGTGTGATTAAAATGGTCTTTGAAATTTGGTAAATTTTGAATTTAATTCACAATTTAAATATATATATATATATATATAGTTTTTTTAATGAATTTAAGGGGAGAATTGAGACTTAAAATTGAGAAAATTGGCAAATTGACATTTTTTTAATGGATTTATGATTTGGAATAAAATTTAAAAAAATTCTAATGTTTTTTTTTTAATTAGGAGGAGAATTTTTTTATTTTATATTTTCTTAAAAAAAGAAAATAAATATAGTTTCTCATTTATTTATTTATTTTGGAATAAAGAAAGGGAATACCAAACTCCTCAATCAACTCTTAATTCAATCTTAACTCCTTAATCCAATCTTAACTCCTTAATCCAATCTCAACTCCAAATTTGTTGAGGAGCTTGGGGATTTGGTTTGTTGTCTTCCTTTATAAATAGGGAAAAATGTTCAAAACAAAATTGCAACTTAGAATTCTCCTCTCCTTCATTTTTTTTTTGTTTGTTTGTTTATTTTTTTTTTAGTATTGAAAGAAAACAGTGGAGATTGAGAGATGGGAGGGGCGGGAAGCTGAAGAAAATAAAAAAAAATATATATTTTTTTTTTTAATTCTGACTCTTCTTTTCTTTTTTTATTTTCCTTTTCTTTCTTGTTTTTCCGTTTTTTTCCTTTTCTATTTTTCTTTTCATTTTTTCTTTTCTATTTTTTTCTTTCGTTTTTTTTTTAATTTATATTTCTATTTTTTTGTTCTTTTTTTTTAATTTCCGTTTTATTATTAACTTTTTTTAACTCTTTTTTTTATTCTTTTTTTTCTTCCTTTTTCATTTTTTTTGTCTTCATTTGTTTTAAATACTTTTCTTTAACTCTTTTTTTTTCTTTTCTTTTTCTTTTTTTTTCTTTTCGATAATTCTTTTTTTTTTTCACTTTTATCTTTTGAATATGGAGCACACTAAGCTTGATCGAAGACGGAAATGGAGATGGAGATCCGATCGACTCGACTGCGGTACGTCGAAGATGGAGATGGAGATCTGCACGTCGAAGATGGAGATCCGCACGTCGAAGATGGAGATGGAGATGGGAGAAGAAGATCCTCTCAGCTGCCGCAACACATGGGAGAAGATGAAGATGATGATGATCCTCTCAACTGCAATACATGGGAGAAGATGAAGATGATGATGATCCTCTCAACTGCAATGCAGTGACTTCTAATACTTCATTGGGATGAACATCAAGGAAGCTTCTTGGAAGGAATTCTCTCATAAGTTATCGATTGTCGAGGCCGAAAGAAGTCCTCGTCTTTTCCTTTGACAGGCTTAGGCTTCCACATCTTCTTGTTTCTTTTTTCCTTCTTTTTATGGAAGATGCTTCCTTTTGCATGCTTTTGAAGGAATGACGACTCCTTTTGAATGAAATCTGGTTGTCTTCCTTTTTGATGAGTCACAACTATCCATCCTTCGTCATCATCTTCAACAGGCTCTTCTTTGTTTTGGGAGTCTGCGTCACGATCCTTTGTTGGAATTGAACAACTATAGGTTCAAAAGTTCCAAACTGAATTAAGTTTTTCCTTTGATCATAAAGTTGCGTTGATGGTGGAACACTTGAAGTCATCTCGACAGCAACATGATTCGTCTCAGCTAATTCATCAGTATCCAGCTCGATCTTCTTTTCACGAGCCAACTTTAGAATCAACTCTTTCGACACGAAACACTTTCCAACAGGGTAACTAATGACCCGATGATACTTACAATATTTAGGATCATCTACTTTTTCTGCCTGTTCCTATCGTTTGCATTCTGGCAGTTGAATAAATTGCTGCTTTAACATGTCTGCAACATCAGAGTCAGAAAATGGATAAACATTTTTCTATCTTTCTTTAAGAGTTGGACGTCGCTTTCCCTCGCTATCATGCTTTCCTTCAATTTTTGTTTCTTTTCTTTTAGAGAAAGATTTCAAAGGGGTTGCATGAACAACTATAGACTCATTTATGACACTATTTGCAATCTTTTTAGCATAATCAATTTCATTATTGTCACTTCTCATTTTTGGAACCAAGAAATCTTTTGCTGCTCTGCGAGTGATACTTAGTTCCATATCATGGGCACGAGTCGCCAACTCTTCAAATGTGCGTGGTTTTATCCCTGGCAAAATATAGAAAAGTTCTCAATGCATGCCTTGGGTGTACATCTCAACTGCAGACATTTTTGTGAGCCTGTCTTTGCAATTCAGGCTTAGAGCTCTCCATCGGTTTGTGTTGTCGATGACTGACTACCCCTTCCGTTGTTTGGTATTTGTCAACTCCATCATGCCGACGATACGTCGGGTGCTGTAGAAGCAATTGAGAAAGTCCCCCTCAAGCTGCTCCCAACCGTCAATGGATT
>CM046886.1:27510999-27553719 GCA_025688845.1 Cucumis hystrix
AACTCTTTTTTTTTCTTTTCTTTTTCTTTTTTTTTCTTTTCGATAATTCTTTTTTTTTTTCACTTTTATCTTTTGAATATGGAGCACACTAAGCTTGATCGAAGACGGAAATGGAGATGGAGATCCGATCGACTCGACTGCGGTACGTCGAAGATGGAGATGGAGATCTGCACGTCGAAGATGGAGATCCGCACGTCGAAGATGGAGATGGAGATGGGAGAAGAAGATCCTCTCAGCTGCCGCAACACATGGGAGAAGATGAAGATGATGATGATCCTCTCAACTGCAATACATGGGAGAAGATGGGAGAAGATGAAGATGATGATGATCCTCTCAACTGCAATGCAGTGACTTCTAATACTTCATTGGGATGAACATCAAGGAAGCTTCTTGGAAGGAATTCTCTCATAAGTTATCGATTGTCGAGGCCGAAAGAAGTCCTCGTCTTTTCCTTTGACAGGCTTAGGCTTCCACATCTTCTTGTTTCTTTTTTCCTTCTTTTTATGGAAGATGCTTCCTTTTGCATGCTTTTGAAGGAATGACGACTCCTTTTGAATGAAATCTGGTTGTCTTCCTTTTTGATGAGTCACAACTATCCATCCTTCGTCATCATCTTCAACAGGCTCTTCTTTGTTTTGGGAGTCTGCGTCACGATCCTTTGTTGGAATTGAACAACTATAGGTTCAAAAGTTCCAAACTGAATTAAGTTTTTCCTTTGATCATAAAGTTGCGTTGATGGTGGAACACTTGAAGTCATCTCGACAGCAACATGATTCGTCTCAGCTAATTCATCAGTATCCAGCTCGATCTTCTTTTCACGAGCCAACTTTAGAATCAACTCTTTCGACACGAAACACTTTCCAACAGGGTAACTAATGACCCGATGATACTTACAATATTTAGGATCATCTACTTTTTCTGCCTGTTCCTATCGTTTGCATTCTGGCAGTTGAATAAATTGCTGCTTTAACATGTCTGCAACATCAGAGTCAGAAAATGGATAAACATTTTTCTATCTTTCTTTAAGAGTTGGACGTCGCTTTCCCTCGCTATCATGCTTTCCTTCAATTTTTGTTTCTTTTCTTTTAGAGAAAGATTTCAAAGGGGTTGCATGAACAACTATAGACTCATTTATGACACTATTTGCAATCTTTTTAGCATAATCAATTTCATTATTGTCACTTCTCATTTTTGGAACCAAGAAATCTTTTGCTGCTCTGCGAGTGATACTTAGTTCCATATCATGGGCACGAGTCGCCAACTCTTCAAATGTGCGTGGTTTTATCCCTGGCAAAATATAGAAAAGTTCTCAATGCATGCCTTGGGTGTACATCTCAACTGCAGACATTTTTGTGAGCCTGTCTTTGCAATTCAGGCTTAGAGCTCTCCATCGGTTTGTGTTGTCGATGACTGACTACCCCTTCCGTTGTTTGGTATTTGTCAACTCCATCATGCCGACGATACGTCGGGTGCTGTAGAAGCAATTGAGAAAGTCCCCCTCAAGCTGCTCCCAACCGTCAATGGATTCATGTTCCAGGTCGATGTACCAGTCGAAGGCGTTTCCTTTCAGAGTTTGAACGAACTGTTTTACCAACAAATCTCCTCTCGTATCAGCAGTTTCACATGTTTCAATGAAGTGAGCAACATGTTGTCTTGGGTTACCATTTCCATCAAACTGTTGGAACTTGGGTGGTTGGTATCCATTCGGCATTCTGAGGTTGTCTATCCTCTTCATATATGGTTTGGAATACAGATAGAGAGTTTGAGTAGGTCCACCATATTGAGTTTTGATGGAGTTTGCAATCATCTCTTGCAACTGCTGAACAAACAACGATGCAATTGAGATCGAATTTTGTGGTTGACTTTCTTGCATAACTGCCTTCCCTTTGTCAGTATTTTTTATAGTATGTATATGGCTTGATTCAGCAGCATCACGACATTCGATGTGATTCTTGAGAGATGCAATTTCATTATCCTTTTCTTCAACGGCCTTCATGAGCATGTTGATCTTCTTTTCAAGCTCAGCCATTTTGTCTTCACTTGTATCCACGCCAGTCACCATAACCGACATGATATTTGGATGAGGCATCTCCTCATTCGAGCGTTCACTGGAGAAAATTTGTTCGTCAATTACAGGATTTTCTTTGATTATAATTCCACCTTTTGGTGGCTTGGATAGTTGCTCCTAAATGTTCTTTGCGACCTCAAAGGATGGCATTTCCTCAGATGATTGAGTCTCCCTTGAGCGGCTGCGAGTATTTGGCTGCTTGCCGATGTCGTCTGGAGTTTTGGAAGTGTTGCCTTGAGATGTCATAATTTCTTTAGATATTCTTCAACAGAGAAAGAGATGAAAGGTAGAGATTGTCCAACTGGGCGTGCCAAACTGTTCACACGAGATTTCGAAGAAATGTATTTCGTGGAGTTGAACTTTATATATTGATGAATATAGCGGATATAATCTCTAGTATTTACTCCTTTGATGTTTTCTCTCGAGTACAAGTTAAAACTTAGAACTTCTTGATCTTCGGTACTTTAGGATGTTGTAGTTGCAAGTCGATTTGAACTTTGATTTTTTGGAATCCAATGAAAGTTTAATCTTCTGAGTCTTCAATCTTTCAGAAGTTGTTGATCTCGAGGTTGATACGAACATGCACGTCTTGAGAGCTTGTAGAAGTTTGAATATTCAATTCTTTAGAGCTTCAGTATTTCAGAGTTTCAATTCTTCCTTCAATCAAAGACCATTCATTTGAATGGCAATAGTCTCTATTTATAGAGAGATTTTATGGGCTTTAGATGGGTTTGGGCTCATTTGCTTGTTGGGTTTGGTCTTGGGCCAATTTGCTTGTTGGGCTTGAACTTGAGCTTATTTGCGAGTTGGGCTTGGACTTGGGCCCATCTGTTTATTGGACTTGGGCTTGAGCCCATTTGTTTGTTGAATCTGAATTGGGTTGAGTTGATTAAACTTAATTATCCAAACTCAAACAAAAGTATAATCATCACCATATTTACTGTGATGAGGTGGCGTAATTTAATTGGTCAAAATTTATTGTTCAACACACACAAGTAAATATTAATATTTTATTTCAATTTCCACATCTTCAATTATTATTCTTACAATTTTATCATAACACATACTTCATTCAAAAATTAAATAAGATCTTTCCAAAAACACTCACATAGACCAATCAAATTTCTTTGAATTTATAAGATCGATAATTAATTTTAGATCAAATATATAATGTGTTATCCTATTTAAAAGAACGGGCTATATTAAATTTAAAATGTTAAATAAAAAAAATATTAAGGAAAATATATTTGGATTATATTTTTCAGATCTGCATAAAAGGAAGACCAATTTTGACCCACCATTTATTATTTTCCATATATATATATATAAATTATTAAACCTTTTTACTCAAAAAAACAAAAGGAAAAAAATAACACAAGAAGGAGAAATATCTTGCTGAATAGTTTACTGTAGTTTTATTTTTTATTGTTTAAATTATTATTCCTTTATTCTAGGTTTTCTTAGTCTGTTTAATGCTTCTTAATTTTACTATAATAGGATTTTATTATATTTACATGTTTTTACGAGACATATAATTCCATGGTTATATTTAATTGGTGTGTATAGTATATTTATGATATGAAGTATATAATTTAAATTGAGTAGAAAGATTACCACAAATGTTGGATCAATATAATATGTGTGTTTGATTAATTAACACAAAATAGCAAGAAAAGTAAGATTAATACAACATAATAAAATATTGGCAGTATTTGGAAATCAACTGATATATTAATGGAAAATGGTATGATTAAGGAAATTAATCTCATATTAATTAGGGTTTAGAGAAAAATTAATTATTGTAAAAGGAATGGGTATAACCCAAGATGGAAGGCAGATAGGATATTTAATGAAGAAGAAAAAGATGCATTTAATAATAAATTTAGCATCACAGAGTTATAAGATTTAATGATAAATAATTATACATTACACTAAATATAAGATAATATAGAATGTTCCAAAGATATGATAGGTCGTAATAATAAAAATTAAAGAATGCTAAAACGGATATTTTTGACAAAGCTCATATTTTGTGAAATTATGTGTGAAATTTATGTGCTTTATTGACTTGAAGCTATCTGTGGTGCAAAAAACTGTGGGCTATATATGTGTGTGTGTGTGTACGAATGAGCTTCATATTCTTATTGGGCCGTTTATGATACTAGGGCATGAGGCCTCCTTACAGCCCTATTGTACTTTGTCCAATTGTTGCATAAATTGGGCTTTGAGAACCAACGAGCGTAAGTTGAGTATTGTTTTCATTACCATCTCCTACTGTTGGCTTTTGGTACGATTCAATACAGTGTTTCTATGCATGCATGAACTCCTCATATCAGAATGGTTTTGTCTCTTCTTATTAAACTGATATGCAGATCACTAAATATGATTTAATTGTTTTACATGTCTCATTTGTACGATATATATTGTGGGTTACTTATTATTTAGTTAGTGTATATTGATGACATAGTTTGTTGCTTATTTTATTTACTGTATTGATGATATAGTTTAACCGATAACAAATATTGAATATCAAGTTTGTCAATTATGACTTATACATTTTGAAATTATAAATGTTGGGTTGTTATTTAATTGGGTCTCAAAATGGCCTAGTATAGAGGTTTTTTTCATCAAACGTTAGGTTTTCAAATGGGAACTGTATTTTCCAAATTCTTGATGTATCGTTACATAAGGGAGAAAACAATGATCACAAGTGACATGAGGTCTTTTGGGTGAAATGAAAAGTAAACTCACAAGGGTATCAACCATTGTACATAAAACAAATATTAACAAATAATTTCAATTTTTTATTTAAAAATACTTCCACTGTTCCCTTTTTTTCTTTGTAACTTTTGTTACCATGTATGATCCATTTAAGTTGGTTGTTAGAGATGATTGATGGAGTTTGGTGGTCGAAATTGGTTTCTGGAGGCGATTGTTAAAGTTCGTCATTGAAGGTAATAGTTGCGTGGAGTATACTTGGATGTCAAATGTGATCGCTATAGATGATTATCGAAGGTGTGGTCTTCCCTTAAGGTAATAACATGGAGATGGTTGCCAATGCTTGGCAACAAGAGGTGATCCAAAGCATATTGTTGAAGGTGATCGTTGCATGAGAATTGATTGTAGGAGTTAGACACCACAGTGGTCATCAGAGAACGTTGCTGAAGTTGGTCGTCCACAAGTGAAGTGAATGTAAAACATTGGAGTGGGAAAGAAGGAGTAAAGATAGAGTTTCTCTAAGTAAAAACTTCAACAATTGACTAATGTTAAAATTGGTAGAATTGAGTTATTAAATATGCCGAGCTAACAACCCAACCTAA
Source organism: Cucumis hystrix (assembly GCA_025688845.1). Lineage (NCBI taxonomy): Eukaryota > Viridiplantae > Streptophyta > Magnoliopsida > Cucurbitales > Cucurbitaceae > Cucumis > Cucumis hystrix. Next base: position 27,516,388 of record CM046886.1, read on the forward strand.
CTCAAAAGGCTACAAACATCCATTGTTCAGATAAATATGTATTTTTTTTACGTACTGAATGGATGACAAACACTTTAGAAGCAGGAAAAAAAAATTAGATAATAAAATGTGTAACTTTTCTTCTTCTTTTTCTTTTCAAAGATGTGGTTGTTAACTGTGAGAAGAGAGTAAATACTTCAACAATAAATGAAAAGTGTACGACATTACTTTTTATGTTAGGTACAGTTACGAGGAGTGTGAATGATTTAAAACAAAAACGCAGAATAAATCAAACATTATTTGTTTATGCTTATTTTAATGATCTAGATATTACCCTTTTTCAACAATGAATGACAAGCGTATGACATTACTTGTGAGGGAACGTTTGAACATCCATAATGAAATTAGAATGTAATGTAACCCAAAATTCAGTTACCCTAATTTTCAATATTGTTTCTATGTTTAACCATTTTATTTTTTGCTCCACCCTCAGTTAAACATGGATTACGTTCCAACTTTCCAGATAGCAGTTAATGTTGTTAAACAGTTTTGTGAATCAGATTTAGGTTAGTGGTGGATGTATGTAAATGGGCTTTCTTTTTTCATCGGGTTCTTTGTCGTTATTTAAGTCGTTTGTACTTCGCCCATATATATATCTATATATATATATAAGTTTATTTTGAGTTTGGAGTGTCTTGTGATCCTCTGTTGCTTGATATTAGGTGTAAGGCAAGCCTAAGACGAGAACTATATTATTACGTATACATATATATAAGACAAGAGTTAAAGTAAAATGAAAAGAGAGATTCAGAAAGGGGGGTGGGGTCCCATTATAAATGAAAAGAAAGATGTTAAAGTAATTGATAATGTCCTTTATTTGGAGTAGAGTCCAATATTTGGAGACATCATTTTTTTCCCCATTGAAGAAGAAGAAAGGGTTTTGTGCTCCTTTTCTTCATATTTTTTTTCTCTTATCCCAAAAGGGATCCCCTATTCAATTTCTGACATTTTGTATTTGTCTATTCATGTTTTCATCCTCTTTCACCATCACCCTAAGTTTGTCGTCTTTTGCGTTGGATTTCATTTTGCCTTTTCTCTGTTTTAAATTCAACCCCAAATCAAATCCGCAGATTTAATATAATCCACTGCCTCTTCAATGCAGTTCAATAATTCTTACGCCATCAAAGGTTAAACTTTTACCCTCTACCCTCTGGTTGCTGCTGCTATATATATTTAAAACCACAACTATATATGTTCCATTAATTATTAGTATTACATATATAATTATTACAAGTCCATCTATATATAGCATTATATAAACCTATACAATAGTTGTAATTTATATTCATCGGTGGCATTATCAATTCATGGTCTCATACTCTCAGTTTATATATGTATATATAACTTGCTTGAAAAAACAAAACTCTTTCTTTATTAAGTATACATACATATATACACACATACATACATACATACATACATACATATATATATATATTCTCCTTCATTCAACAACAATGCATGCCCACTTAATTACGTAGGCACCAAAGCGAAACCTTTCTAATTTTTCTGTTTCAACGTACAGTTTGGTACTGCAACAAAAGTTAATTATATTTACATACATGTGTATGTATACATACAATTAAATGGTTAATAAAGAAGACAACTAACAGCATCAAATTCCAAAAGTAAAGACCATCTTAAAAGTGAGGATATATATATGAAGGATAAACTAAGTAAGTAAATTGAGAATTTCTATTAATAAGAAATGAGGAAGGGTTGTTTCCGTTGTCTGGTTGTATGGAAATAGTTGTATAGAAATCTGTGCATAAGGCGCCAAAAGGAAAACAGCGTTTTAGAAACATACATGTGAATGGTGATGTGGCACACTAAACAACTGACGTCCCACAATTTTCTGCCTTTGGATCTTGGTTGTTCCATAAATAGATAGAAAATATATATATAGCCTAAGGTCATTCATTCTAATTTTTGCTCTAAAAAAAATGTAAAATCTTAACATATAAATATTTTATTTAATTGCTTTCTTAGGCTGAATTGAGTTTTAGTTTTCAATTTATATAATTATATTTTTTCAAAGCCATAAAGAAAATACCCTCAATCTCATTGTTGCGTTTTAAATTTTAACAAAGAGAAAATAAAAAATAAGACCAAAGAAAAAAAAAAAGTTAGAGTCTATTTGGTAACACATTTGTTTTATTTTTAACTTGATTTTAATAAACAAGTATGCTTGTTAATTAATTCACTTCCTTTTTAATTTTTTTAAAAAAGAAACTTATTTTTAAAAGTTATCAAGAAAAATTGAAATTAAAATGAAAAAGAAAAACTATTAAGGAAATACATTTAGTTTTATTAAAATAGGAAACAAATTGAATTAACAAGCTTAGGATTTTTGTTATAGATAAACAAAAATATAAAAATAAAAAAACAAAAAGATTTACGAAAGGGCCCTTAATACTTAATAATAATGATTAGGGGCAGGGGAAGGTTTATTTTCCCAATTGAAGTAGGTAATTAAGGTGTAATAATTAAAGCCAACTAACCATATGGACCCCATTTGAAATTGCCTTTATTTTAGGCCCCTCGAAGTTGAAGCAGAGGCAAAAAGAAATATAATGGTGGGTGATCCATTGGAGTGCACTCGAGAGAGAAACAATAACTTTTGGAGGATGGGAAACTATAGGTTTAGGGTTTCGGATATGATGCCAAATTCCTGGTTTTACAAGCTGAAAGACATGACCACCATTATTAGGCGAAGAAACAACAAAAAAGATCAGTCTTCCAAGAATTCCCATACTACTGATCTTGTTTATTCTCACCCAAGAAAATCCATTCATTTCACCCCCTCCCAACTTGCTGCCAATAATTCTCCGCTTGAACCACCCAGAAGATCCTCTAAAGGAAAAAAGCCCAGGCGAAGACCTACTTCTGCCGCCACACCCACCTCCACCTCCACCTTGCTTCTTACTTCTTCCTCCGGTTGCAGCTGCGGCCGGACGGCACTACAGTCTGTCACAACCACAAGTACTACTCCCACTCCTGTTTTAACTCATCATTCATATTTACATGCAGAGAAGGAAGAAGAGGATCCCAGCGCCGTCATTTTCGGAAAGGAACATAAAATCTCACCCAAAGAAATCAACGGCTCAGATGAAGAGTACTTGAAATCCCTTCCGCAGATTATTGATCAGCTTCCTCCAATCATTACGAGGTCCTCCTCCTCCTCCTCCTCCTCCAATGCCGCAGATGCCTCCACGTGTCCCTCCCTCGCCATCACGAAGAATGATAAATCGGAACCGATTAGGAGCAGCCCCTCGCGTCGGTTCCTACTCAATTCCCCGGGACCCAAGCTTCGTATTGTGAACTCTCCGAGAGTTTCGAGTAGCAAGAGATTCAGTCATGTTAATCGACGGAGAAGTGGGAAGAGAAGTTTGAACGACAGCCTGGCGATCGTGAAGTCAACGAAGGATCCACAGAGGGATTTCAGAGAATCAATGGTGGAGATGATTGTGGAGAACAAAATCAGTGGGTCCAATGAATTGGAAGACCTTCTTGCATGCTATCTCTCTCTCAACACTGACGAATATCACGACATAATCGTCAAAGTTTTCAAGCAAATCTGGTTCGACATGACCGATATTATTGGAGATCATTATTAGTTATTTCTTCATTTCTTCTTCTTCTTCTTCTTCTTCTTTTTGTTTATTATTTGCCCAAATAATATCTCCATGGTCTTCTATTTTCCTCTTCACTTTCTAAGTAAATAAATGGAGATTAGCTAGCTAGACTACTGGATTATTAATTAAGTTTTTTTTCTCCATATTTTTCAAACTACTCTAAATTATTATATTGTGTTTATGTACTGTATGGAAACTTGGAGTGATGAAACTATATATATCTTTAAATTTTAGTAGTAGCAAAGTACAGCGTACAAATAGTTTTTGATGATACGGAATATGATTTTCAGTAACATGAAATTGGGGGGACTTTAATAATGGAGAAAAGGAACATATCTAGACGAGAGAGAGAGAGTAATATGGAAGGAAAGGAAGAAGAGGATCCCCCCATGTCAAATGGCGTTGGCCCACCATTTTAAAGCCAAGAAAAATCATCGGCCCCTACCCTTCATTATTTATTTCTGTATCCAAAAGAAGATTTCCTAATTTGCTTTTCCATGTTGAAAGGTTTCTCCAGGTACTATATCATTATATCATATATGCATGGGATTACTTTAGTCTATTATATTGAATTGTGAAATATATGGCCTTCAATTAATATTAATCTTCAGCTGCATCTTTTAATTTATTTGATCCCACATCACTCTCAACCACACACGCATAGGAAGAAAAAGGCTACAAACAATTGATTGTTGTTGTCTGATACGTGTTGGATACATAGATTCACTATATAACAATTAATGAAGAGGACAACAACTCAAGTTTTTTTCTTCTATTAAACATACACATTAATATCAAAAGAAAAGCATAACCAGATTTAAAACTAGCATATAAGCATCGTGCGTTTCAGTTGATGTTAACTGAATGTAAAATGTATTCAATGAGTTTGTATTCAAGTAGACTAAAAATAATGTATAAGATTTTTTGATAAATGATGTTAATTAGATACGTGTGGTTTGAGTTATTTGTTTAGATTATTTCCCATCAAAATTATGAAAAACTGTGAGACACTTTAAAATTTTGCATTTAAAAAATCCATGGAAGGAGGAAGAAAGTAGCCCTGGAAAAGCTTTGAGAAACCCAATGAGTGAAGTTTTAATTGGAAAAAGTTGGGTGGAATTGTTTGTTAAGAAAGCAATTTCTTGCCCCTTTATGTTATATCTGCAGGTCTCTGTCAACGCAAAAATTCTATATTTTTTTTTGTAAAAAGAACATTGAAAATAGAAACGTATCTGCTCTTTTCATTATTATATTTGTTGGGGCATGCCAACTAATACCGTCACGTCACCTCTTCTTATTCATAAACAGTCACAGACGAAATAACATATTTCTGATCTTTTCATTTTTTTCTTAATTTCATTGTTAACTTTGATTAAAAATATACATATACGCACACATGTTCTTCCCTGTGATTCTCTAATTTCTTTCTCATGCAAGTAAAGAAATATATGTAACGTGCAAATAAATAAATAATGAAAAACTTGTATTTGAAACATACAGAGAAAAGGGTGAGGCATTTTCTCCATCTAATATTGTTTTTAGAAAAGTTAGGACACATTACATTAAAAAAACAATATGCTTAAACATGCGCATGTAAGAATATATCAGGGTTCATTTTTAAAAAAGGTGGTCTTGCAGAGAGAGAAATAGAAAAAGAAAGAGAGAGAGAGAGAGAGAGAGTAAAGAAAACGTTGATTAGAAGGGGCAGAAGAAAGGGAAATGAATGGATTAGTGATTAGAAAGGAGTGGGGAGACAAAAATCTTGAAGGAAATCTGAAGTTGTGGGGATCTTTGGTTTTAATAAAACAATAAATCTGATTCTCATGCGCGCACGTCTCTGTTGTAAAGATACTGTGATTTTACTTTCTTTTACGTAAGCCATTTTCCTTTTCAATTTCAATTACCAAACCATGTCGTCCTTTTCACTAGATCATACCTTTTCTTTTTAACAACACCTAACTTTTCATTTTAATTCAACTTTCAAGTTTCAAATATGTATTATATTATTCATTTCTCATATAACTACTCACCTAACACTATTTACTGTTTTTCGGTGGCCTCTTGCAATAACTTTATATTGATGCCCTCCAAAAATCATAATAACTTCTATCAATTAATAGATTGTATATATATACATAGATAGATATAAATGGTGGAAAACTCTTACAGCTTCAATTACTATTGAATGATGCTGAACTTGGCAATAGTTATGAACTTTTTAGTTCCGCCATTAATTTCAAGTGATCAATACTATTTCCTAATGTTTTTTCAATACACATTTTTAGCCACCATTTTACAACGTGCTAATTCATTCAATACTAGGAGCATTTGACCTCTACGTGGAGTTAACATGTCATGGTTAAAGTTTATTTTTTAGATTTAAAGTTGTAAGATACAAATTTTCAATAATTGTATCAAGTAAACTAAGATGGAAAATTTGAGTTTCTCACTAAATATACAAAAGTATAGTTTGATTGAAATATTGAGTCTCATGGTTGATGCATGTGATGTATAAATAGTGTGAATACAAAGTTTAAACTGTTGAATTGTTTAAACAAGCATAATTTATATCTTGTTTGAATTGAATTTCTATAAGCAAAAGAATTGTTTAATTCAAATGGAGGTTGTGGTATTAGATAGGGCAAGTGTTCACTACAAGAAAAATTACCTACTATGACAGTTGTATACATCTCAAATTGAAAGAAAGAAAGAAAAAACTGTCACAAAAGCTAAAAAAAACCTCGTTTTTGGATGAAAAATACGGAATTTTTCAGATTTTACTTTTCGCGACAGTTATTTGGTGTCATAAAATAAACAAAAAATAAGTTATTTAATTTATTAAAATAAAATTTATTTTAAATAAAAAGTTTATTAAAATCAGATTTTTTCCTAATTCTAAAAACATTAAATAATTTATTTATTAAAATAAAACATCTCCAAAACCCTTTTATCTACCTCCTCCTCCTCCACCTCCTCTTCTTCTTCTCCTCTTCTTCTTATTCTCTTCTTCTTTGTAAAAGATCTACGCGTCGCCCCTCCTTCTCGATTTTTCCTCCCTTCCGCTAACCATCTCTCTCCCTCTCTCACGCATGCCGGGAACGACGAGACTTTTCATCAACGACACGTTCGAAATCCCCATCTTTCTCTCCTTCAGCCGACACCACCACCCAACACCCCTTGCACCACTCAACTCACTGGTGAATCTCAGCCATTATTTCTATTGTTTGTATTTATACAGTATATTAACTTCAAATGCTTTCATTTTACCCACAATGTGATATATTGATGGTTCTTTTTACGAAAAACATCCCTCATAGTTTTGCTTTTATAGGAGACATGTGTTTGTTTTGTCTACCATCCTATTCAATATTGTTGTTTACTATCATTTTTCTAATTTAAATCTACATTTTTTCTTTATGGTTGGCTATGTGATGAAGCATTTTGGTAGCTTACAATGTGTTTGATGAAATGCCTCAATGAAGCATTTGGTTGATTTTTAATTGATTTTTGTTCGTTCAAATTAGGAAATCAAGGCCAAGGGAGATTTCATGGCTATGGGCTGAAGCTTTGAGAAAAAGAGAATGAAAAATGAAATGTGAGATTTTAAACTTTGATGGTGTGTAGGGTCTTTTTGTTTGTCTATGCATTTCCCAAGTGAATATGAGTACTTTTGATTTTTCTATTGATCTTTTGTTTATGGTTGCTATTGAGTTGTATCGTAATTTTATGATATTTGTGAGGTAAGACATTTGCTATTAAACCTAAATGTATCACCCTAATTTTGAAACTCATAACAAAGTTGCTCCGGTCTCGAAGGAACTTTACCCCGAGTTTACAACTTGGGGTGATCTCAAAACAATCAATGTCAATATCTTCTTTAAAGATCCTTCCAATACTTTCATCAAGAACAACATAATAATCAACAATCAAATTGTCATCAATTGAAGAGCATGAAGTTAAAATTTGGTTTTAAAGTGGAGTTGAGTGTGGGGTTGGACTTGAAATTGGAGTTGGTACTTATACTTGGACTTTGTGAACCTTTATTTGTTGAAGGTGACGAAGTCATTGATTTTTGGAGCCTAGCAAATTATCAGACAAAATGAAACAACAATAATAGTGATATATAGAACTTAATACTAGAAAAGTCAATGAGCTCATGCCTTGAGAAATGAGTTGAATGTATTCACTCTCCAAAGTTCTTGTATTTGTCTCATATATGTATGTGTCTATTGTTTATTAGCTTACCAAAATGTTCTTCAATACATATCTAATGTCCAACTCACAAAGACTTGGTAACACTAAAATGTTCATCTTCTTTTTGCATAACTATTGAGGCATAAGTCTAACCAATTTGTTAAATATCATTTGACAGTATAAAAGTTTATGGAGTCCTTGTTTAGATAGGTTTCTTTTTACTGTTTATATTCATGGAGCCCTTGTTTAGATAGGTTTTTTTTTATTGTTTAATATATTGAAACGTCCATTGTTTATTGTTTTTATGAATATCTATTTTATAAGAAGTATAGAATGGAAAATTTGAGCTAGTTTGCATATTATTCGATCCTAGATATATATAGAAGAAAAAAACTTTGAGGAGGTGAGGAAACTAGTATTTGGAATATATTTATGTATGAGACTTGCACTTTATATTTTCATCCTAAAGTGTACATATTGGAAATGACTTGAAGTTGTGATAAATTTTGTAGTAGTACCATCTTACTATGCACGAATGATAAATTTTGAGCAAGAGCCATTGTTGTAGAAAACAGGTTTTTAAGCATATAACATTTCTATTTATAAGCCGTATATCATGTAAATTTTCTCCTAAATCTCCATCAATGACTGCATATCTCTTTCTAGACAACCCTTTTTGTAGCATATCTCCATTGCAGCAATGTAATTATCTTATCTTTCTCTCTTCTACTTGTTAAGTATTTGGTTGATATATTTTCTTAGATTGTCACTGAGTTCATTAACCCAATATTGGTAAATATTCTTTCATATCTTTTTTTTGGTTAGTGATGTTAAACTTTACTCTTAAAATATCGAAGGTGTTGTTTTCTTAATAGGTTTGGAAGAATCTATTGGAGCAATGAATCCAACTTGGGGCAATTGATTGATATAACACTTTTTGGTTTTTTAGAAATGAAGGATTCGACCATGGTTCAAGCAACAAAGAATATTTTCAGAGGTGAAGGATTACCGGTTGGTTGCTTATGCTTGTACAGAAAATCATGTTACATGTATTATGATGGTATTTACACTAGTTTTGATTAAGGGCTGTAATTCTATACTTGTAAATTGTTCAAACTTGATTGGAAATGTACGAATATTACAAAGTGTATTATAGTGTATATATATTAAAGTGTCGACCATTTGTTTATATATGGGTGTTATGTATTATAACATTATTGTCATTCAAATGATTCGTGTAATGGCGGAGCGATAAGGAGAACAGGGAAAAATGGTAGTAATTGAAGAATTTGCAACAGGAAATAAATGTCATAATTTATGAATTCGTTACACTCCATAATTGTAGTCAATATTAAAACAATGACATTTTTTTTAAAAGAAAAACTGTCACGATTGCCCTATATTTGACAGGAAAAAAATGTCGTCAATAGCAAAACAATGACATTTAATTTCTAAAAAAACTGTCACGATTGACATATTCTTGACATTTAAAAAATGTCATAATAAACGAATTTGCGACATTTTTAAACTGTCGTGAATACGCAAATGATGACAGTTATTTGTTGTCATAAAATAATCATTAATGACATTTATTTTCTGTCATGAAAAAATTTGTTGCGACAGTTTTAGAAAACTGTCATGGAATGACTTTCCATGACTCTCGCTTCTATGACTGTAAATAACTGTCACAGATTTTATTCGTGACAGAAAATAACTGTCGTCGTAGACAACTTTTCTTGTAGTGGTTAAATTATCTCAAAACAAACTTTATATTTTGCTAATAATAATAATAAAAACTTGCTATTTGGTAATGATGAGTTGAAGGAGAGTTGGAGCTGTGGAAAGACGAATGGGTTCTGGTAATTAATAATTTCAACTTCAATTACGCATACCAATTTGACTTTTATTCTACTAAATCCAACCCTTTTTTGTCATTACATCTATGTGGGTCCTAATTTTGACAATTAATTAAACAACAATTATTGGCCATTTAGTTATAATTAGATTAAATCAAATATTTTTTCTACTTTCCAAAAAAAAAAAAAAGATTTAGATTATACACATATATTGAAAAAATAATTCCTGGATTAATCTCTTTGTCACCAATGGAAAAATACGCTTTATTTATTTATTTTAAACCTACAATTTCAATATCTTTTAAGTGTCGGTTGAGATTAATTAGAAATGATGTTTTACTATAAACTCGTTTTTTATTTCAACACTTTGGATCAAAATCAATTGAAATACACTTTAAATTTTATTTTGATTAGTTTTTGTTAAACACTCTCACTATTTTAAAATGACTTTTTTTTTAAAATTAAACATTTGAATTTTTTTTGTCCCATATTCATTAAAAAAATAATATGTTTCAATCTAAAATTGAAGGTCCTCGTTTATTAATATTATTGTTAATTTGTGTGTTGATAAATATAGGTGTTGATCATATGGACAATTAAATTTTTAATTAATTGTGTGAATTATCTCAATTACTCTTTGTTTTATAGTAATTAGTTCATTATCAACTCAACTTTGTCAAAAGGACCCTCGTAGTCTTAGGAGACCGATATGAGTGAATTGAGATATAGAGGTAGTTCAATATTAGAGAACCTTGTTGTTAGGAGTGAAACAAAAAAATGGAACAAAGCAATCCACTAATTTATATATATTTGTTTGACGATTTGGGTTTGATTTGTTTTTTTTAGAATATCAATCAAAACCAAATCCAATTGATGACATATTTATACATTTGAAAACAAACTTTATTAAAATTTATTTTAATGTTTTGATTGTTATCATGTATGAACGCTAGCTTGTTATCCATAAGAAGATCCAAAAACATTGATTTAAATATATATCATGTATACCATGTATACATGATGATTAGTAAGTTTCAAGTTCTAATTTCTCACCGACTATATGTCCTTTGAAAAAGATGAATAGATCCAATTTAATTTGAAAAAAATCACATTTAAAATGACGTTTTTTAGATTCACTAATATGAAAACAAAATTTTATCTTATCTTATAATTTTATACATCTCTTTTATTTTTTATTTCTTCCGTCAATATATATAATTTATATTTTTCGTTTTATAATATGTAGGTTTTTTTCATGTAGTAATTAAAAATATAGTTCACGACTTGGTTTGGGACATACTTGAAATTTGGAATTGATTATGTGTTGATGAAAACCACACTTCAAATATTCGAGATGGACGAATCAAAAAATAATTTTAAATGGTTGATCGTGGGATAGTTACAATGTGATCGATAATGTAAAAACATGCCTTTGGATGTAATCGTTACATACTTATGACTGCTTTATCAAACTACCAATTCACCTGCTTGACACACGTGACCTCCTAAACCATGTCTCTAATACTTTATTAAACTACCAATTTATTTAAACCTTTAAATTCGTGATTGAAAGCAAATTTAATTATATATCACTAACATACCTTTCACTAATTAAAAACTAAATATCTTAAGTTTATTTTCTTATATTTGTAATAATAGGCTTATCTTGATACATTTGAAAAAATAAATTGACTTAGTAAAATGAGAGAATCTTTATAAACACGAAACAATAAAAGTGCACGAGAACTCTAAAATGAAATGTATTTCGAAAAGACAATAATACTAGTGTACCTATTATTTGAGATGATCATAAATACAACAATTAGATTAAGAGTATTAACATATATAACAATATTTATAAAAAAATTGTGAACATAGCAAAATTTGTCAAATTTTATCAATAATAGAAGTTTATCACTGATAGACCATGTTGAAAATATGGTTTATTAAGGATAGAATTTGTTATATATGTAAAATTCTTTTAAATGTTACTCTATGTAAATATTATTTATAAAATTGTTAATTATTATAATTTTCATTATATTTATTCTAAAAGAAAAAAAATAAGTAAGAAATATCTAAAATGGGTCGAGTCTGAAATGGACCTGGGCATTAGATGGACATGGACCCAAATAAAACCCGTCTGGATTAGAAAGTAGCGGGCTTTGGGTAGCAAGTATCCCCGCCACTCCGAAAAGAACAGGACGGAAACCGATTCTATTCCACTGACCTCTTCTTCGAACGATTCAGAAAATCACCTGCGAGGATGGCAAAGCCTCCAATTCTTTCTCTCCTCCTTTCCTTATTGTCGCTCCTTCCCATTTTGCTGGCTTACAGGCCTGGAGACATTGTTCCGATGAGCAAGATGGGACAGTATCACTCGGTTTGTTTTCCTCTTCTCCCTTGGCTTCAATGGATGCTTGTTTCTATCTTCTCCTTTCCGATTACTTTATATGTATTTTTTTTTTTTTTTTTGTTTATTTCAGTCGAGAACAGTTTGGCATGATATGATAGGTCGTCATTGTCCAATTTATGGCGTTAATCGCGAGGTATTTATTCATCAATTGAGTTATATTGTATGTGTTGTCCATCTTTCCTCTCTGCTTCTGATTTAATCAACCGATCCATTTCAATTTATAGGTTCTAGTTCCTATACCGAAACCGGTCGGCTACACAGGAGCTGATCCCTATAAAATGTGAGAATCTTGTACTGAATATCGTGCTGAATTATTTTAAATGTACATTAACTCGATTATAAGTGTTTATATATCATAATCTTATAACCTGCGATTGCTGATCAACGCTATCTTTTGTCTTGTGCTGAACTTTTTATTATGATCATGAAAATGGACGGCGGAGACCGGTTCCTCTAGACCGAGAATAATAATATGAACGGTCCAATCAATTTACTAGCTGTTGAGGATATTCATACTCTACTGTCGTTTCAATTATTTACTTTCATTTCTTTTAGTCTTATCGTTTATGGTGTGTGAAGAAATTTGTTGCTTCTCGTTTACCTCTTAACACGCGCACACACACTCACACACATTTTTAGTATAACAATTCATGCGGCATAAAACTATTTGTATTATGCAATATTTCCTAATGCCTGCTGTCTATCTTGAGTTTATATTGTTTGCCTAAGTTTTTAAATATCTGTTGGATTGCACTTACTATGTTGAAATCGAGGAGTTTGACTCTCACGATGAGAGTGTGGGTGACTTGTAGGGATTATGCTAACCTTAAGGTTTCTTTAATGCACACAATTTCCTTATTTTACCTTCATTAATGTTTCTAATTTTTGGTCAGCTGCTACTGATGCATTGTTATGCCATTAAGTGGTTGCTTTTAGTTACATGTTTGCAATAAGTAGGCTCAGTTGTTAATAAGTTAATTCAGAGCATCAATATTTATCGACACTATAGGTCCAATTTTTTGTGATAACCTGCTAAGATATTAATCACAACTGGTCGTCACACATTTTGACGAAATACTGGTTATCAATACTGGTTATCACATATTTTGGCAAAAATAAATAATATTTGATACAAAGGCTATCTGATGCGATTACTTGAAACACATTTGAATTTTTAGTTTATATAGTCTCTCTGATTATTAATATTCAGCGGTTGCTTTTGTATTGCCACAACATTTATCTTGTTTTGTGGATTATTACACGTATTGAGTTATTTAGTGCCATACATCTTATTTGAATATAGATCCTTTCAAGTTGGAAAAGAGAAGTTTCTAGTCCCATGGCTTCTTGTGATAAATCGCAAAAGTGCAGAAGTTCCAATGATTGATGTCCACTTGGTATGGTATCTATTATAGATAGATCAAATATTTGTTTATTTTCACAATTCATAGATGGACGATCAATCTTCCACTTTTGAGCTGAGTCGCTAACTACTTACATCTAACAGCCATCGTCAATTTAATTTGTGTTGCAGAGGTACTCTGGAAGTGATCTTCATGGTGTGACTGCCAAAGTAGTGGACATGCCTCATATCTGTATGTCACGTCTCTATTAATTCTTTCCACGCTCCTTCCTTATTTGATACATAGATGATAGAATTATAGTTCTTTCTGCTGGATGAAGGGAATAGGGACCGATAGAAATTAATGCACCTGCAGAGCCCTTCTTAGCTAGCTTTTAAGATAAACAGTATCCACTTCACTCCCAATGTGGAATATTTAGCAAATTGTAAAAGATCATTGACTACACTGTCCATGTGAGTTGGATACCTTGATTTCTGGATGTGATTGGGACTGTAGTCTGACACAAAGTGAAATATCTTCATATCCTTACAAAAGTTCACATTTATACATCGATATACGGTTCCTCTTGCTGAAATCATATGAACATATAACAGAATTTGAGTTAATTGCTGACACGGTTGCTTTTAGAACATTTGTTGATGTGCTACCTACGCGTGAGAGACTATTTTTTAAGAGACTTATTTACTTTGGGGTAACCAAAAGTAGTTTTGTTGAGCATGGAATCGGGAGATGAGATAGGAAGTGTGTGCGCATGCCTTGGGTGGGGTGCGGGGAGGAGAGAGAAGTGAGAATTGTGGTAGGTGATAATTTTATATAATATTATTGAATAATCAGAATAATTGAGAGGACATAATGACCTTTTACATTGTGAAATAAATAGACCTCAAAGAAACCACTGGAAGGAATATCTATAGATGGAAAATAATAATAAGCAATAAACTATAGGGAGGGGATTGGGCAAGGATGAGAAGAGAGAATGTAGAGAGGAATGATGATGGGTAGAGTGTAAGTGGGAATGGGAAGGGGGAAATCGAGGGGGGAAGACAGTATTGGCTTATAGAGGTTTGAATGCTCATGACCTCATTCAAAGAAAATGTACTCAGTTGCTCCATCTCCCTTGGTCTGTAGCTAATTCCTTTCAAATGGAGGGTCTTTTGACAATCTTTTTCTCCATTGTTCTTTTGTGGCTTGAGGTGGGCCTTTCCTACTCGACATTTTTGGTATGTCATGGTGCTTGCCTAAGCATGTGAATAGTTGGTAAATCTGTCTAAATGGGCTTAAATTTTATGGAATTGTGTGGCTAGGGCTTTCCTTGGCATGTTTAGGAGGAAAGGGATCAAAGAACTTTTGAAGGCAAGTTTTTTGGTTTTGATATTTTCTAGAAACGTAATGCTTACCTCATCTTGATGGTGTCTTAGACTCTTAGTCACACAATATTCTTTTGTAATTAAACCTTTTCATGATTATTAACAACTGGAATCTCTCCCTTACTCTCTTTGGCTGGGGGTGATTCCCTTTTTCCTCAGCCGTTAGGTTGTTGTCTTCTTAGCAATGCATCCAAGTTTCTCATGACTGAGAAGGAATAGGAAAGGGAAAGAAAGAAGATTCTCTTTTTGGTAGCATAAGGGTGTTTGTTCCAATCACAGTGTGTGGAGGGTCTTTAACCTCTTAATACTCTGTTTTTTCTTGGTCCATCTTCTTTTACTTCCCTCTCTCTGCTTGATTCAAATAGATTGTTCATAATGAGTTTCGAAGATATTTGTGGAGGAAATGGATCAAATAGATTGTTCTTCTGCCCGTTTAATAGTGAAGATAATGGGGATAAAAACTTGGAGGTTATTTCCATCACCCTGAAAATAAGAGGTGTTTAAGTTTAATCGATGATTAGGTTTGGTTCCTCAAGAGAAATTTCGAGGCTGAGAACAAGCTTGGACCAGAAAGGAATGTTCAATTAGCAAAGGACCTTGAGCTGCAGCCTCGTCAGGTTGCTATCTGGTTTCAAAATTGTTGAGCTCGATTGAAAACTAAACAGCTGGAGAGGACTGTTAGGCTCTTCAATCCAGCTAAGCCATGGAAGTGTTAAGGTTGACTCTAAAAACCTACTCGAGGAGACGGTTCACTAAAAGCTGAGATTCTTCTCTTAACAAGATAACTGCTGCACAGAGAAAAATAAAGAAGGAAGTCTATGCTGTGTGAAGTTGACAAATTTGGTGAAGAACCCCGACATGATCTGGTTGCTGATTCACATTTGGAGGATGAAGTCTCCAAATCTTCAAAGATGGCTTGTAAGCAGGAGGATATTAGTTCGGTCAAAAGTGATAGGTTTGATTCAGATAGCTCACACTACACTGATGGGGTTCACTCTTCACTCCTAGAGCCTGGGGATTCTTCCTATAATTTTGATCCCGATCAGCCTGACTTGTCGCAAGACGAAGAAGATAACTTGGGAAAGAAAAAGAATCTATTACTCCCTTACATCTTCCCAAAGCATGAAGATATTGATGACTGTAATTCACCCACAAGTTCTTGTAGTTTTGCATTACCCATTGAAGATACTGCCCTTTGGTTCTGGTCTTGGTAAGTTTTTTTTCTGTGTTTTGCTTCCCCGTACCATCTTCTTTACCTAAAGACCTGTTTTTCCAGTAATTTGAATTAATAAATCTAATTAATGGTAGCCTGCACGCACATGTAGAGAGCCTATGAAGCCGAGTTTAGTTTCCATGCCAATTTTCCTGAAAGCAATTGTTTCTGTTCCAATATCTGGAACATAAAGCTTTATGCAACCCAATCCATTTTTTATTTGATGCCTAAATATGGAGAGCATCAATTAGGAGTGGTATCACCCCAAATTTTGTAGATTTTATTTTATTATTTTTAATGTTAAAATACGTATAACCTCCGCAAACGCTTCTCTCACTTCACTGGCCAGCAGCCTTGAAAAATTGTTTTCAACAATTTGGACTATTGTTGAGATGTTAGAATCCTACCTTGGAAAAACTAAGGACTCACATTCTTTATAAGATAAATAAGCTACTCTTCTCACGGCCAATTGGTTTTGACTTTTGAGATGGAACCGTATATTATGAAATAAATATAAACTTGGATATTAAAATAAGAATTTCAATTTCAGCAGGGATAAAACTACGTTAATTTCTTTTAATTAGTTACACCACTAAGTCACAAATGATAGATCATGCAATTTAACTGCACCTACGACTATTCATGTGGGCACTTCTCATCACTCTCTCTGATATAAATGAATATCCTGGGCCTATCATTTCTCCTGTAGATAAATGTGGATCTCCAACTTGTTACTCAAGAAATCATTTCCAGTACATTTCTAACAACTGTATTCTGTCATTATTCATGCTTTAGACTATTCTTATATCATGGGAGGATATATCCTCTAGCTTTATGTTAGAAATTGTTTCCATTTCATTTCAAACCATTGTTATTATTTTCTTTTTGAAGAACCATGTCAAACCAACGTTGTAATTGCTTGTATTTTTTGATTGATGCCTCTTGATGATTCTTGCAGTACAATTTAAAGTTCAGATAGCACTGTCAGTATCTGATTGTTAGTTCAATACCTGATATGAAGTCATATAATGAGAGTACTTTCCGTGCATTATTTAGAACCTGTTGAGAGTTAATAGCATATTACTTAACTTATTAAATTCCTAACCAATCCATCTTGCTCATTAAAGTGAAGTTCTTTCCTGGCCTTATGACTGCTTTCTTCTCAATAGACATTGATACACATCCACATATTAGCAAACAATTCTGGGATCAACAACATTGGCCGAAGCACATTCTTGTCCGTTATACATGGTAAGGCCGTGTTTCTTTTTCCTACTGATTGGAGGCTTATATTACAATCCTTATCCATATGATATGGATATACTTTGCATATTCCAAGTCCGAATGTGGTAAACTAGTTCCCTTGTAGATCACTATGTAAAGAATAGTATTAATAAAACGACAGTTTAGTTCATGATTTGAATTATAACACGGCTTAGTTTCTTCCATAGGATTTGATTATGAGTGGGTTCAACTGTGTCTGGTACATTGACTGTGAACGGGTGGAATATAAAGGAGAAAGAAACATGTACTGAATAATAAGTAATAATTGATTGAGTTACAGTTTTTAACATGGCAAATCATATTGTTCCTGGAGGCTATCATTTACATCTCCATAACTTCATGATATAAAATGCATGTGATTGAGATTAAGCTATTCCGCAACTTTCTGATAAACCTATGTTCTTGGCGTGTTCTAGGGAGGAGCAATCAGAGATTGATGTGACTTCGGGATTATATGTTTTGTTCGGATCAGGTAAAAACATTTAGGTTAAAGGACCATTTTGGCTTTTGTACTTCATTTAGGTTAAAGGATCATTCTGGCTTTTGTACTTTTTAATCTATCTATTTTCTATGAATCTTAAATTTAGTCCCTAGTTTATTTTTGTTAATTTTTTCAAAACTCTTTTACTATTAGATATATTTTCATATTGTATTTTATTGCATGAAAATTCTTATAATTTAACAAATTTCAACCAAATATAATTTTAAGGGACTAAATTTAAGATTTATGAGAAGTTGAGAGATTAAAATTGAAGATTTGAATTTCAATGTCCAAGTACAAGAATCAAAATGATATTTTAACTGACATTTATTATTTGTACTTACTTTGCCTCTGATAATTCACATACACCAACCATACAGCACAACAAACTCCTTATGTTCGCGGTTTGAAAACTTCAGGCTTTGTTTTTTTAAATAAATAAAACTCATTCTTGAAAAAAAATAGAAACCAGAACTTTTATCACAAGTTTTTCCACTAGCTCTCAACAAATAGTTTTGATTTTTAATTTTTTTTATATAAACATTGAATTCGTATTTTAAAAATAGATTTTATAAGCGTTGCTAATATTGTTATTTATAAAGGTTTAAAAAAAGATTAGTATTTATAAAGTACTAGATCGAATGACAGGAAAAGAACTCAAGATTAAAAAAAAATGAGGGGAGGATTCAGTGGGAGGTTAGAGAAAATGAAAGAAAATGCAGGGAGATGTACGTGTTAGCCTGTTAGGTACGTGTGTGTTTGTGTTGTGGAGAATAAATAATTAAAGAATTCTAGACGCTAGAGAAAGAATGATAATGAAGTCTAGATAGATGAATGAGTAGATTTGTCTGATGTTTGTCGAATGTCAACTAAAAGGGAGCGGGATTTTGATAAACAAAAGCCTTAAAATTTTGTTTCAAAACGCTTTTTCTTTTCGTTTCTATTTCTTTGAAACAAAACAATTGATTTTTCATTACAATTTTTTGTTTTCTTTTTGGGTAAATTGCAAACATCATCTCCAAAGCATTTTGGCAATTACACCATTGTAAAATTTGGACCTTCACACTTCTCCAAGGTTTAAAATTTAACTTTTAAATTTACAATATTTGTAGATGCGGGTTCAATTTAACACTTGTGTTTTTTTTTTTTTTTTTTTTTTTTTTACAACTGACAAACTTTTTGCATGTTTGAAGTCTTGATTTTTATAACCGAAAGTTGGAACTACTGCTATACTTCATTTTTTAAACAATATTGGGCTATTTCTCAATATCAGTGAATTCTTAACTAGATATTTAGTTTTCAAAATCTTAGTAAGTAAAACTCAATTTTAAATGCCGAAAGCATATTTGTAATAAAATAATACTTCAATTATTATACTTTTTCATCGCTTTTCTTAAAGTTCTAAATATCAGAAACCAAAAGCCAAGTTAGAAACAAAATTTTGCTTGACATTTTATCTTTCTAAAGCTGATAGAAAAGAAATATTATTTTTGTTTTTCTTCCACTATAACCAAGTGGGTCTTTAGATAGGATCATTGTGTTCTTCGAGCAATATTTGCTTGAAATTTTAACATGTCAACAGGGTTGACATATCAAATGGGGGGGGGGGGGGGGCGGGGATTTCGTTTTCCTCTTATTTTGATTGAAATTTTGACAATTTGTGGAATGATCTTTTCAAATAATTATTTTTTAATCTATTATATTATTGCAATGGAACGATAGTTTTACTCTTTAATTAAAAAAATGAAATTCTCGTAAAGGGCTATATGGGGTTAAGAAAAGTGGGAAAGAGATTCATGGAAAAAGAAAATTTAGAAGAGATTTGTTTTAGAGTAGTTAAACTGACTTAAAGAGAGGAGAGGAAGTGGAAAGAAAGGAAATTTAGGGAGAGAAGTACGAGTTGGAGAGTGTTACAAGAGAGAGGAAAAGGGAAAAATTAGATGGGGGAATATTGGATAGAGAGATATTAGAGAGAGGGAAAAAATAGTGTTCCCAATGAAGGGTGATCTGACTTTGTGTGGTGCAAATGCAACAGGTCTTACGCTATCTTTTATTCTGTCGGTTTACATCTTGCAATCATCGAAGGACAAGTTGGCAAGGTATGAGTATATATGGTTGTCATGGAAGTAGTAGAAGAGAATGATTGATATTATAATATAGGTTAGCTTAAAGGAAGAAGTGTTTGTTTGTTTACAGGTTTGTAAGAGAAACAGTAGTTGAAAGCAGCATTCCTGGCGTAGGAGTGGCAAAAGTGGAATAGAGTGTAGTGGAGGGAAACACTTGCATAATATTAAGCTAGGCGTTACCCATTCAAAGTTGAAGCCGATATGGTATTATGTCCTTCCAGAGGGTTAAAAAGCGGTATGCAAGTTGCCCATTTCTTTTAAGAGACAAAAATTTAACTCTTTATCATTAAGGTGTATGTAGGTTGGAGGACATCGGCCTACGTCTACCTTAAAAAAAATCTAATATTACGGACCCCCATATATTTTCATTTTCTAGGTCGGGGAAGAATCTTTTTTCTTTTTTCTAACTTTTTAATTTTTTTTTTCTGTAAATGCGACTAAGACAAAGTTAGATAATTCTACTTTGGGTAATTTCTTTACACCCTTTTGTACTTTCTGTTCCTATTGTATTTCTCCCTTACTGACTCGCATCTCTTTTTGAAAGCTTCAGATTTTATTTTAATCTCTGAATTTTATACTTTATTATATTCTACTTCCAACGTTCTAATATTCTGTTTTATTCTCTATCCTCGCATTACAAAAGTTACTCTACTCTTTATTTATATTTTTTTCCCCATTAATCATCTAATTTGAACTCCATTTATATATCTCATGATATTTGTCTGTTACATTTAAATTCAAACATTTATTCGTGTTAACAAGTCGATCCAATAGTCTAAAAAACATATATGCATGGCCATTTACAGTTTTTGTCATATATATATTAAAAAAGTAGTTACACTAATTAAAACAATTTTGCTCTTATTTTTTTTAATGTAATGAGCATGAAATTTTAGGGTTTGTTTACATTTTTAGAAATTATATACTTTAAGAAAAGTTTTGAAATGGGGCATTTTAAAATGCTAAACAGATTTTGATCAAGCTTTTAAAAAGATAAATAGCATGTGGAGGGTAGGGGAGATCTGCTGTTTAAAAGCTTAATTTTCAAAAATGAGATTAACTACAAGGAACAAGAAGAACAAAGGTTTTAATAATTAAAAATGGTTTAAAAGTTTGTTCTGAAATGAAATATGGTGAATTTAATAGAAAGATGAGAAGGAAAATAATAAGAATAAAATAAAGGATAAGGAAAAAGGTGGTAGAAAGGGGAATAGAATATTAAATGTTTAAGACTTTGATGGTTCGAATAGACAACAATATTGCTTCAAAATTGAAAAATGACCCCCGAGAACTAAAAACTAACACACGTCTTCTCGTAAAACTCGAGGAATACCTAACCAAATAAAAGGACACCATGGGTGCCTTTAAAATTCTGAAACCAAAACATATAATAATTAGACTAAAATGCAGAAAAATTCTCGGATTGAAGTGTCTAACTAACGTGATAAAGATAATGTTAATAAAAGGGTGGGAGTAGTGCCCGGCAGCTATATATATATATATAACTATATTTCCCAAGTTGTGGGCACGATAATCCTTTCCAAGAAACCAACTGCTGGAACTAGAATCCAACTAGTTAATTGTTAAACAAATATTTATAAGGTGTCACATAATGAATGAATGAATGAATGAATGAATGAATGAATGAATTTAGTGTTGGTGAAATTAAGGTGGGAAAAGAGGTTTGAGTGAGTGTAGGTAAGGGTGTAGGATATTGAAAAGAAATTAAAAGGAGAAATAATGGATTTTTAGTTTTAAAAAATAATAATAATAATAATAAAATGGTGGGAAGGGAAAGATAATAATGAGGGAGGAAGATGATGAAAGGTATGAAGTACGGGAAGATAATTAGTTTAAACAGAAAACGTATATTATAGTAAATGGAAAGAAAGAAGGAAAAAAAAAAGAATGCAATCCGCCTAAGATTAAAAAAGAAAAAGAAAGTAATGATAATTGAATTTAGGGTTGTGATCGTAGCATATGGGGGAGCTGAGATTGGTCAGGAAAGCATCTCTTGGTTTTTCCGTACAAGAGAAATTGGGGGGTTAGTTGTTTCCAGGGGGCAGCGGGCAACCTCTTCTGAGTTCTCCAATATAGAAGCCAAAGCCATACCCACGCACCCTTAATTACATTTCTTAATTACCATTTTCATTAATTAATTAACTTACCCTTTTCTTTACATATATATAATATTTAGTTTGGTTCATAGGTAATACCACACCCCGCGCATGCAATGCTCCATGTACGGCTGCCTCTCTCACTCTCAGATACCTTCTTTCTCTTTCTCTTTCTCTTTCCCTTTCCCTTTCCCTTTCCCTTTCCCTTACTTTTCCTATATATATATATATATATATATATATATATATATATAGTATTATTAAACATTCGTTAATGCACATTAATTCAAATTTGTACGATGAAACTCCTTAGCTACCTTAGAATATCATTTATGAAACTCATCATCATTAATTATTTGACTATATATCCCTACCTAATAACTAAAATTGAACTAGTTTTCCTTTTACTGTTTCTAATTTCTCATATATTTAAGGAATTAGGATGTGTATAAGGGGAAGATCAATATATATTTTGTTATTTGTTATTAATTGTTGAGAGTAGTTGTGTCTAATTTCGCAGTCCCAAAGGTAGGGTTCCAACTTCCAACATAACTTATTGGAAGACTGGTTGACTTAATTCCCACAACCCATTCACATTCTTGATTCTGCCAAAATAACCATTCTTTAATTAAAATGTACGCACTGTGGAGTTTATATACTAATTCAAATTGAAAAAAATTCACCTTTTCATTTGGATTATTCTTTAATTTTGTAGTGAGGAATGTCACAGTGTCCCAACCCCTCCTGAGAAAAGTAGCCAAAAAAATAAGGAATTTAAAGAAAAGGGTAGAGGGGAAATTGGTAGAAAGGCAGGGGATTATCATAATTGCAGGCCAAAAAGATATATAAAGAAATAGTAATTATGAAATTATGTGTTGGCATGAGAGAGAGTAGCTTTTGTTTCTTTTGAATAAAAACACAACACAGGATGGAGATATATATGACTGTATATACATATGAAAGGTTGCAATATCTATCCATCTACCCTTTCCTTTTCCCACATACACACATTATTTTTTTACATATATATATATTTCACTTACTTAATTACTTTAATTAATTAATTAATTATTCCAATATCTTATTAACTCACAAATTTCATTTTGTACATGTAGTTTTTGAAAACTAATTAAGAAATCCAAACCCTTGTAAGTTGTAACCCTACATTATTTGTTATATATCACAAAACTCTACTACATCTATATTTCATCCAACAAACTTTTACTTTTCATCTTATATACTAATCTAATTTTCAAAATCATGAACAAACAAAGACAACAATATATACAATATATTACAAATTAAATAAACTTTTCAAATATTATTAATAATATTTTTTCAAATATTTAACTAAAAAAATGTAACAAAATATACTTAGTTATCCTTTTGTTTATACACAGAAACAATGAATACAACCTTTCAAACCTACTTAGGGCGTGATGAGGATGCTTCGGAATTCGAACTTAGATGAGATGTTCTATTGTCTACTAATTATCTCTTTTTGCCTTGTGGTTTTCTTTTATAAAAAAAAAACATTTCAAATCTATGTACTTTTGATTTTTCATAAGTTTATCTTTCAACAAGATATTCTAGAGATTTGGGATCATGAATGCACCAAACATCTCAACTAGAACGTTCAATAATTTTAATTTTTAACACACAAAAAAAAAAAAATAATAAAATAAAAAACTCTTACTATTACTTGGCATAAGAATTGAGATTTTCTTTCTTTCTCATATATAGCTTCCATTTTGTATATTCTCATCCCTTCTTGCTATAAGCTATACACCTTAACTGGAGGAAATTTCAATAATCAACCTAAACTTGAATGGTTTAACTATGGTTAATTATAAAACTTGCTATAAAGTGACGTAAACTACGAAGAAAACTTAGCACAATTACGCTAAATTAATCAGACTTAACAAATCTACCCGTAAATCCAATTATCCAAGCTTAAGAAATCCAAACGGTTGTAAGAAAAGCATCCCCTTTTAGATATTATTATCTATACCATTAATACTATAATGTAACACTCACTCGAAAATTGCTAATTACTTTACTGTCTTTTAGCTGCGGCTTGCCTGAATATAAATCAGTCAAAACTAACATGGTGGTTTTTATCTTACAATCACAATGTATGTAATGTATGTGTATATATATATAAGTTATCTAAGATAGTGGGATCAAAGAGGTGCAGAAAATTTTCTCAGCTAGGTTGACATATTAGTAGCACTCTCATAATCATTAACCCTAACGCAAAGTAAATGCATTTATAAGGGGAAAAAAACAACAGGGAAGAGCTCATAGTCAAATAATTATGGGGTGGGAGAGGGTAGAGAAAAGCTTGGCAATTTAAAAACATATGAAAGTAAATAATAAAAATTAGGAGGGGAACAGTGTGTAGACCCCAAGTTACGTAAAAGGAAAATAAAAAGAAAGGAATGAATAATGTTATAGGAATATGAGCAATAATTGAGGAGAAGGGTTTTAGTGAGACTGGTTAACAGGAGATTCAATAGAGATAGTTGATATAGGTAAGGAAGTGATAAGTATATGGGAAGAATGTTGCCAATAATGAAGCAGTTGGTGGGATGTTTAACACAATGTATTTTATATATATATGAGTGTGTGTGTGTGTGTGTGTATCTCTATTATTATTCGAACTTTATTAATTATTATAAATTATATGTGTGTGTGTGTGTATATATATATATTATGTTTGATATATAGGGATAATATATGTAGGGGGTATTGCATATAATTGGAAAATAAAGGTGGGGGGGTATCGGTAATCGGCATATGAGGCGGATGCGAGGAGAATGGGGGACATCCACATAACTATCCATCATTTTGGTTTTAGGCAAGCACAAATAATTGAAGTTGTAGGAACCAATAGAAAACCAAGAAATTTATATATAGGAGTAAAGTATATATTTATTTATATGAATGAACTAAGAAACTAGAAAAAGAAAGATATATTAAGTTTAGAGATATATATATAGAAAAATGGAATGGGACCGGCGAGGATGAATGTATTTTGAAAACAATATCTTAAAACAACATGATGTCGGAGGAACGTGGGAAAAGAGTAAGTTAAATTAATAAATAGTGATATATAGTATCAAAAACCAATCGCACGCACGGTGAAGGCCATTTAGAAAATCAAGAAAATTTTTAAAAGTTGGGTTTAGGGTTTACAAACATATAGAATAATACACAAGTGGCTCATGGAAATTTCAAAAAAGGGAGAGAGTAGTCGTAGTAGTAGTAGTAGTAGTAGTATATATATATATATGATAAAGTTATTGTACTTAATTTATCTATTTATTAAACTATACATAACACTACACAGAGAAGGAATATATAAAAAGTACTTCTGCAGTTGGTGGTCCATTACTCATTTACAATAACTACAAATTGAATTTGAAAAAAGAAATTGGCATAATATATATAATTAGATTCAAGATGAAATAAAATATAATTAATTATGAGGAGATGGAAACACACAAACAGTTTGAGGAGAAACACAGAGAGAAATGATGATGAATTGTACTTTTTTGGTTTCTGGGTTAGTTGACAGACATTCTCTTTCTCTCTCTCTCTCTCCCTCTCTCTGTGTGTATTAAAATGTAGTTTTAATTTAAGATAAATTAAGGGGAGGGAAGTATGTGTGTGTGTGTACTTTTATGATTAGTTATGTGTGTGTGAGTTGATGGGGAATAATAATGGGGGGGTTGAGATATAAGAGATGTAGAAGAGAGTAGTAGTAGTAGTGAGGAAGAGGAGGAGAGGGGGTTTATATATATAAATGGGCAACGTTTATATTATGAGAAGATGGGAAAGACGTTGACGACGACTACTACTACTACCACTAAACATGAACTTAAAATCATGAGTAGTAATAGTAATAGAAATAGTAGCAGCAATAATAGTAACCTCAGTGGTACAATCCCAGGATTCTTTCGCCGCCTTTTACCTCTCCATGCCCTTCCTCATGACCTCCCTCCACAACAGGTACTCTCTCTCTCTCTCTCTCTCTCTTTCATATTATTATTTGAATTCTTCAATAGGAATCACTACCAAAATTAAAGTTGGAAGATTTTAGTTTTCATTTTGAATTAGTTGGAAAATTCAATCAGATGCATCCTTCTTATTAACAAAAACTTCGATTAAGTTCTTTTATTTATTATTATATATGTTCATAACATATATAATCTTTTGCTGTTTAAAATTCCATTATTTACCAAATATAATTGACCAGACTAGGAGGGGCAGGAAATGGTAATTATATATATATATATATATAGGGTGATAGGAGGAAATTAAATGAATTAATTAATTATAGTAAAGATCAAATATGTTATTAAGTTTTGTGTGTGTGTGTGACAAATACAACAATGATTAATTATATATGGATGCAGATGAAAGAGGAGTTAAAATCCCTGGCGAGATTTGCAGGTCCCATAATAATGACGTCTTTTCTAATATACTCAAGGTCGGTTGTTTCCATGCTGTTCTTAGGTCATTTGGGAAAAGCAGAACTAGCTGGTGGTTCATTGGCACTTGGGTTCGGAAACATAACAGGGATATCAATTCTTAGGGGGCTATCCACTGGAATGGATCCAATTTGCTGTCAGGCTTTTGGTGCAAAGAGATGGTCAGTTCTGAGTCAAACCTTCCTCAAAACACTATGCCTACTCCTACTTGTGTCCATACCAATTTCCATCTTATGGCTAAATATGGAACCCATCCTCCTTTGGTTAGGTCAGGACCCTGCAATCACACAGGTAGCTAAGGTCTACATGGTTTTCTCCATCCCTGAATTGTTAGCTCAAGCCCACCATCTCCCACTAAGGATTTTCTTAAGAACCCAAGGCATTACCACTCCTATTACTGTGGCTTCCGTTGCCTCTGCCCTTTTACATCCACTTATTAATTACTTTCTTGTCACTTATTTGAAATTGGGTGTTGAAGGTGTCGCCCTCTCACTCGCATGGAACACCTTAAACCTTAATGTTGGACTCATGATTTACCTTGCACTCTCTAGTAAGCCCTTGAAACCTTGGCATGGCGTTACAATACTCTCCACTTTCCAAGGATGGGAACCTTTGTTAAGTTTAGCAATCCCAAGCGCAGTTTCAGTTTGCTTGGAGTGGTGGTGGTATGAGATTATGTTGTTCCTTTGTGGACTATTGAATAACCCACAAAACACTGTTGCAGCCATGGGTATCCTCATCCAAACAACTGGAATGTTGTACATAGTTCCATTCTCATTAAGCGCTGGAATTACAACCCGCATTGGCCACGCCCTAGGTGCAGGGGAACCCATTCGTGCTCAATGGACTGCCATCATTGGACTTTCTACCGGATTTGCTTTTGGAGTAACTGCCTTTTTTTTCATGACATCCGTCAGATCAGTATGGGGTAAATTGTACACAGACGAGCCAGAGATTCTTCGCATGATCTCCTCAGCATTACCAGTATTGGGTTTGTGTGAAATTAGCAACTCTCCCCAAACTGTGGCTTGTGGGGTGTTAACAGGGACAGCAAGACCAAAGCTAGGGGCAAGAATAAATCTGTATGCATTCTACTTCATCGGCCTCCCCGTTGCGGTGCTGGCTACTTTCACCCTGAAAACTGGCTTTTTGGGACTGTGGTTTGGACTAATGATTGCACAGATATCGTGTTTGTGTATGTTGGTGCGTACATTACTTCGAACAGATTGGATACAACAAAGTGTTAGGGCCGTGGAGTTGGCTGCAGCGGTGGGAGAAGAGACTGCTAAAGAAGAGGAGGATGTTGAAACTGGGGCTCTCATCGATGATAATGCAGATAATGATCATCTCTAGCTAGGAACCGAATGATCATAATAATTATTTCCAATGGCTAGGGAGGTGGAAAATGGGAGGAATGCAAAATTATTTATATATTAATGACACAAGTAGTGACATAGAATGTTCAAACAAATTAAATGTAATTCGTTTTTAATTTCTTATTAGAAATTACCAGAATCATTCTTTTTTAAGAGAGGGAGAGAGAAAAAAAATTCAAATTCAAAGTTCCTATATATATATATATATGTTGATATTATACTACTATACACAGTACATACAGGTTTCACATATGAGAGATAGAGCTTCTGTGTATTTTAATTTGATGATCAATCCATCCATCGATGCATATTATATATTCATCACAACCTAACC
Source organism: Cucumis hystrix (assembly GCA_025688845.1). Taxonomy (NCBI): domain Eukaryota; kingdom Viridiplantae; phylum Streptophyta; class Magnoliopsida; order Cucurbitales; family Cucurbitaceae; genus Cucumis; species Cucumis hystrix. The sequence goes on from CM046886.1 coordinate 27,544,686, forward strand.
TAACCTATAACCCAACCTAACATAATAACATAAGAATATATTAATTAAAAGAAAAACGGGTGGTGGTGATCTCATACGAATATATTAATTCCGCCTTCGAAAACCCTAGCTCCCTAATTGAAACAACTACATGCAACACATTGGGATGATAAACACAAGTAGTGGAGTACATAAGTTAAACTAAAGGAAGTTGGATGAGATATCATAACAGTAACTTAACTTGGTGGAGATCCATTTTAATTATCCAAACAGAGAGAACACTTACTCCAATTATTAAAATATAGAATTATTATCAGAAATGTAAAACACAAAACATTTCTTCCAGCTACATGTTGAGAGAGTTAGTTCGATACTCTGAGTGGTTTTACTTAAAAAATATTTAGAAATTTAGTTTCAAATGTTATAACCCAATTGCCACGAGTTTGAATTTTAAACATTTGATCCTTACTATACTAGATAGAAGCCTTAGAAAATGGAAAATATGAGCAAAATAAAAGGTGAGAGAATTGAAACTTGGGACAGTACACTACACACATATAAGCCATATGGTAAAAAAATCCACTAATTTGTTGAAAATTGATTCTTTTAGTTTCTTTCTATATTTATAAAGTTTATGAGGAACCTCATGAAACTTGGGGTTAGATGAGTTTGACTCAATGTTTAGTTTGATTGGGCTAACTTATGTTTGGGCCCAATTGCGTTGATCAATATTTAATCAAGCGGGCTGCTTAATTTATCAAACTTTCTATGTCTCCAAATTGAATTTTAATTTAATTTGGGCCCAAAGATGTTTAAATTGTAGATGAATGATGAAGATAATAAAAAAGGGTATTTGTAAATAACACGAGGGACATGAGATGAGATGAGGAAGAAGATAGAGAGAAAGAAATAATAATAATAAAGAAAAAGAAAGGAAGATGGTAGCTAGCAAATAGGATGGGTTTGTCCATTATAGGATTTAAGTCCACACCTCCACCCAACCAAAGTCCAACGCAATTCACAATTGTAACAAAGAACGTCAAAACCACTCCATCCCACTTCTACCTCTACAACTCCTATTGGACTAACCTTCTTCTTTTCTTTTTCCAAATTATCCATACTTGTCGTCGGAACACAGACGCACCCAGTGGACTGCTTCTTTCTCCTCAGTGGGCAGAGAGAGAGAGGGAGCTTTACTCTCTTTTCTTTTGTTTTTCCCCCAACCCCTTTCTTCACCTTTTTTTATGTGTTTAATAGAGATGCTTTGTTCTTCTGTTCAACTATGCAAATAAGAATCAAGTTCCAGACTCCAACTTAGATAACGACCTCTCCACCCCCCCATGGATTTTTCTTAATTTTTCCTCTCTAATTTTGGCTTCAACTATAAGTTATTTTCTTTCTTCTTCTTCTTCTTCTTCTTCTTTTTTTTTTTTTAAATAATTTTCCTAGGGTTTCTTTGGAGGCTTTGAAATCAAGCAAAGCTGTGTCCATACTTTCAAACTACTGATTCCCAACTAAGTTTTAACCCTTAAACACACTCCCCGGATACTGGACCTATATTCTCTCGATTGCCAACTTAATTTTAGTTTTTATTCCAAACCCATCGCCCGCCCGGGACCTTAAACACTCCTTTTTCTTTTCGTTTATGGGAAGCTTGAATCTACCACTTTTTTGCTCCTCTGAATGCCTTCATAATTCATATACGTAACCCACCATCCATGCTCTTTTCAACTGATTGCAAATTCGGAAACTGGGTTTACTCTGTATCACTATGAGGAATTCGGGATTAATTTGAGGCTGCAGTATGAGTTGTAACGAGAAGAATAGAGGGGTAAATGATAGGGAAACTGAGCACCCAGTTTTGACCAAGGCACATCAGAAACCAGTCATCCAGAATGGATCCATAACGGCCCAACACTTGACCATCGATGATAATCTTCTTGTTGACCCCAAATTGCTATTTATTGGATCCAAGATTGGCGAGGGCGCTCACGGAAAAGTTTATGAAGGCAGGTCAGTGTGATTTTTTTCTCCCATGTATTTTTGTTTTCTGTTTCCCACTACTCTAAACATTCTCATGGTTTAGAATTAATGAATTGGCACTAAAAATTTCCTTATTCAGGTAACTTGTTGTTAGTATGAGTTTAATTTCATACGTATCTAACCTGCATATCCCATATGATTTTATTTAAATCTATTCCATAAACAAATCTCTTAGAATCTGCACGTACTAGCTCTTTTGAGGAAATATTTGAAACATAAAGGTTAAATGCAACTGGAGGTGTCTGACTCTTACACTGAGCCTCTAGTCAAAGTGGTATGTGCTTCCTACAATAAAAATGTTCTGTTTCCATTTCCACGATTATGGAACACATTGTGCAAACAAATTATAACCTTAGCTGAACTATTCAAGAGCTCGTACATGAATTCCATGAAATTAAGCCTGTTTTTGTTCTAAATTAGTTATTGCCATTTGCCACCAATTCTTGCCTGACACCATCCACTTGTACACTGGGGTTGTACACCTATTTGAGGCTACTGGACTCTGTTAAGCGACTGAAGACTATTTGTTATTTTGAAGGTACCGGAATGAAATTGTCGCCATTAAAGTTCTCCATCGAGGGAGTACTCCAGAAGAAAGAGCAGCACTTGAAAGTCGTTTTGCCCGTGAAGTAAATATGATGTCCCGAGTAAAACATGAAAATCTTGTCAAGGTGAGGAAATCAAGTTGAAGTGTGCCTGCATTTATTAAACCTATTCTTTTCAAATTAAAAAAAAATAAAGTTTTTAACAGTGGTTTTTTACTTCCTTCTAAAGTCACATTCAATGATTTATATTTTTACCAAACATAGCAAGATATTTGATTTGCAGTTTATTGGAGCTTGTAAAGAACCTCTAATGGTGATAGTTACAGAGCTATTACCAGGGATGTCACTCAGGAAGTATCTGATGAATAATCGTAAACAACAGCTGGACCCTCGGATGGCCATTGACTTTGCTTTGGATGTTGCTCGTGCTATGGATTGTCTACATGCAAATGGGATTATACATAGAGATCTGAAACCTGGTATCCTCAGTCAATTCTACTTGGCTATTATAAACTAGAGAACATGTAGTAGAACATTATGTGATGTATAACTTGCAAACTCGTGAAGGCTCTCTGGTAGATTTGGCCTAACATGCTAAATCTCTTCTGCATTCAGTCATTTCTCAATCATCTTGCTTCATCATCTTCTTTAACTTATGTTGTGTTTTCTAAATTCATGGATTTTTCTATTTGATATTTGATTTATTGCTGAAGTGTGAATTTTGAGAAATATAGAATTTTTCCGTGGCATGAATTTTAGAAATATGATTATATCTAAATGTTTCTTTACTCTAATTAATTGGGCTACTACTCCCTCCTGTTCTGTATGTTTTAATGTATTTGGACGTTGTTTATCATTGTTTCCAAATTCAAACGGGGATTTGCTTGTACCTTATAATTGTATTTTGTTTTACTGGGCTTCTGAACATGTAAGTAGTATTATTATGCATGACTCTTCCGAACTAGAATGAATAGGTATATGTACTGGTTTTGTGGACATGTCCCAATACTTACATCAATAAAGTACTTGCAATGTAGATAATTTGTTGCTTACTGCAAATCAAAGGTCTGTGAAGCTTGCAGACTTTGGACTTGCTAGAGAAGAATCTGTGACTGAGATGATGACTGCAGAAACAGGGACTTACCGTTGGATGGCTCCTGAGGTGTTCTTCTTCATCCTCCTTGTTGCATATCTACCCTTTCATTTTCATAAAAAGTTCATATATGCATGCCGATTTAATTTGTCTTACAAGTAAAATGTGCTACGTCGTGTTTCATTGATACTCATGGAATGGCACTGTAAATTTCTGTATATATAAAGGTCAAACTATTGTTATCGCGGAGATCTGTAACTAGTAAGCATTTTAAAATGGAGATTTTCTAAATTATCCAAAAGAGAGGACGTTTTTGCAAAATGCATAATATAAAAAGAATACAAATTGGGGCTTTAAGTTTGTAGAAATGATCCAAAGTTGTAAGAATCTTTTGCATCTTTAAAGTAACACGTCTCTCCCTCTTCTCCAAATCTGTTGTACCTAATATTCAATATGATGCATAATCTTGCTGTTTAATGGCTTGTTGAAATGTTTTCTGAGGATTACTTTATTGTTCATTGGCTTGTGAATGCAGCTTCTCTTGCTCAGTTACTTTCTGGGAGATGAAATTTTATTGGCCATCATGTCTGTCTTTGCAGTTGTATAGCACTGTTACATTGCGCCAGGGAGAGAAAAAGCATTACAACAACAAAGTTGACGTATACAGCTTTGGAATTGTCTTATGGGAGCTCTTGACCAACCGAATGCCATTTGAAGGGATGTCCAATCTGCAAGCTGCATATGCGGCTGCTTTTAAGGTGCCAAAAGTTTCATTCCTTTCTATTTTGTTTATTTTGATTAGTATCGCACATAATGCAACACTATGGGTCAGACGCCCGATTACTCCTGTCAACAAAAGAAAAAGAAAGAGGTGAAGGGGCTTTTTCACCACGTCATTTCAGAAAATTTTCTTCAGTCATATTGTGTGTTACTTTTCCAAAATATCTCACCGTTTGCTGATGTGGTCTGATAATGCAGCAAGAGAGACCCAGTATTCCAGGCGACATATCTCCCGAGCTGGCATTTATAGTACAATCGTGTTGGGTTGAAGATCCTAACATGAGGCCCAGCTTCAGCCAGATCATCCGCATGCTTAATGCTTATCTATTTACACTCCCACCTCCTTCACAGTCTTCACCATCGTCACCAAAATCTGACACAACAGAGACAGCAACAACTAGCAATAGTGCTATTACTGAGTTCTCTTCTCGTGCAAGAGGAAAGTTTGGATTCCTTCGCCAACTGTTTGCTGCTAAGAGGGCTAAGAACTCGCAATAAGGGGTATAATTTTCGAATAGCTTGTTCTCTTTTCCACATGAAGAAGAAGCCATGCCTGTGGTAGTGTATAAATATATATTTTGACCTACCCGGATTGTAGGATTTAGAAGAGGGTGATAAGAATTAGGATGAAGGTCTGTGCTGTGGAAAAGAGATGATGGCAACGGGGGGAACCCGTTGACCAAATAATAAACGAAAAAGAGAACTTCCAGAATTGTTTAGTCGATTTGGGTTTGTAAAGGGAGGGGGTAGGTACATAGTCGTCTTGTGACTTTTTTTACTCTCATATTAACATTTACTCACTCAGGGTAAAAAAGAAAAAAGAAAAGACTTTTCTTCAGAAATCTATTTACTCAATCAGGATATCATAATACATAAACCAAAACTGAAACCATTTAGTTAGTAGAATGTCGTTTGATGTGACGAATATGCAATATTTGAGGAAACATCCGTTGTATATAGTTTGTTGTTAAAGGATTTCCAAAAAAAGAGGCCCATGTTGGGTTAATAATAAATAAATAAAATAAATGGATTGAATGCAATCTGGTGGCTTTTAAAATTGGATTTAGTAGCGTCCGTTACAAAGGAAAAGCAATCAGTATTCAGTACGAGTGAAGATGGAATATGGTTCTGAAAGTTTCCATTTCCTAACATGATGATTCCTAAGCTTCACCGTCTCTCTTGCATTAAAGAACTGGAACAGGCCCAAGCTTTCATCGTCAAAGCCGGTTTCTGTAATCACATTCCTATAATCACGAAGCTAATTGCATTCTCCTCCCTTTCTCCATCAGGAAGTCTTCCTCATGCTTATGCTCTCTTCCAAGAGACTTCCATGGACGATTCTTTCATTTGTAACACCATGATTCGAGCCTACTCCAACACTGTTTTTCCCCTTAAAGCTTTGCTTATTTACAACCGTATGCAACGGATGGATGTCGATTCTGATCATTTCACCTACAATTTTGTGCTCAGAGCTTGTGCTAGAGCTATCAAATGCACTGAAATGGACGATCAATGTTTTGGGCATCATCTCATTTCTCGCAAGGGTTCTGAAATTCATGCACGCATCCTGAAATTGGGGTTTGATCAAGACCATCATGTCCAAAACTCATTGCTTCTAGTGTACTCTGGGCGTGGCTTGGTTGGTTTTGCTCGTTTGATTTTCAATGAGATGACTGTCAAAACTGCTGTATCCTGGAACATTATGATGTCCGCTTACAATCGAGTTCATGACTATAAGTCGGCGGATGTTCTTCTTGAATCGATGCCTCAGACAAATGCAGTTTCTTGGAATACCCTATTGGCACGATATATTAGGTTGAATAATCTTGTAGCAGCACGAAAAGTGTTTGAAGAAATGCCTGAGAGGGACGTTGTATCTTGGAATTCTATAATTGCCGGTTATGTGAACGTCAAAGATTATAAGGGAGCTCTGGAGCTCTTCCATAGCATGAAACAGTGGAACATTCGAGCAACTGAAGTAACATTTATCTCTATATTGGGTGCTTGTGCTGAACTGGGTGCATTGGAGATAGGGAAGAAAATCCACGAGTCCTTGAAAGAGAAGCATTACAGAATTGAAGGATATTTAGGTAATGCCATTGTAGATATGTACGCTAAATGCGGGGAACTGGGCTTAGCTTTGGAGGTATTCAATGAAATGGAGATGAAGCCTGTAAGTTGTTGGAATGCAATGATTATGGGTTTGGCAGTTCATGGTCACTGTGAGAAAGCCTTGGAGATGTTTGATTCAATGAAGGCAGAGGATGGTGATCACAAACCCAATCGGGTAACTTTCATTGCTCTTCTGATTGCCTGCAGTCACAAGGGTCTGGTGGCAGAAGGACGCCATTTTTTCAGTCTGATGGTTACCAAGTACAAGATAATACCGGATTTAAAGCACTATGGTTGCATGATTGACCTTCTTAGCAGATGGGGTTTTTTGGAAGAGGCCTATGTTATGATAAAAATTTGCCCTTTCAGTTCATGCTCTGTTCTATGGAGAACGTTGTTGGGTGGTTGTAGAGTGCACAGGCATGTAGAATTGGGGGAAGAATCGTTCCGCAAACTTGCAGAGTTGGAGCCAGGGAAGGATGGAGATTATGTACTTTTGTCAAACATCTACGCCGAAGAAGAGCGGTGGGATGATGTGGAACGACTGAGAAAGGAGATGATTAATTATGGAGTCTGTAAGAAAGCTGGATCGAGTCACGTTTAAACTCAATGGTTCAAGGGTTGTACAGGGAGGGAAGTCCATGATGCTAGTTCATAATCCACTGGTGGATATTCAGTTGACGACACTGTTTACTGTTGACTGTTGATGGAGTTGGTCTGTTAATAATTTTCTGTTTCACTATTTTTGACACACTACACTTGCCTAGTTGCCTTCTCCTGCACACTGCACAGAACTCGATCATGGGGAAGAGGAAAAAGGATTGAGATGGACTCTCAAGAGTTGGGCCCTATTTAGCAATTTCTGATCTATAATTTTCAGTCAGCTCGTGGTGCTCAGCCCACTGCGTTTGTGACAAACTGTTTCTTTATGGGTTTTTCTTGCTTTCCCCTTGGGCCCAACACCAACATCGCTTTCGTCAGTCAAACCATATGGAAATGAATCCGATTTGTCCAAAGTCAGTCAAACTTAGCTTGGCATAGGGCGGTGCTGGTGCATGTGTTTGTGTTGTTAGCTAATTGGTCCAATGTTGGAACTTGAAAAGTAACTTTGATGCTTGTATTATTTTTCTGATCCATCGGAAATTAGTTGCTTTCATATAAAATGTCGGTGTATCAATAGTTGTAGAAAGTAAAAGATAATGTTCTTAGCTTCCCCATGGTGGATTGTAATTTAAATTTACTTCCAGGGAACCAATACCCATCTTGAGGTGGATGAATTTTTTTTCTACTACTCAGTCACAAAAAGTAAAATTTAAGAATTAGGAAGGAGTGATAAAATAAAATAATATATTTATTTGATGATGTGGTAATAGAAAAATTTGGGTCAGAGTCAGTCATAGTCATACCTATTACCTACCCATTGATGCTCAATTAATTGTGAATTGATGGAAATTGGTGAAATCCCAGTGTTTATCCCAATGGCGTGGCCTAGGAGGGAGGATAGAGCAATGTGGAAGCCTTGACTCTTCAGGGATTGGCATTAAACATCCGAACCGCCCACCAAAAATTACCTCATTCAACTAAAAACTTACTGCCCTAATTTCATCTTTCACTATCTTCACAACTAAAGGCATTCTGAGAAAATAAAATAATGAACTCAACCAATCCCACCCCCACAACATTAACAAATACATGTGTTGTAAACTATTTTAATTTAAAAATAAAATAATAAACACGCTAATAAATATGAGGTTGAACTTACACCTGTAAGCTAGCTAAGTTCTTTTTGAAAAGTTTAAACTAGATTATAAATTCTAGGTTAAATTACAAAAACACTATTAAACTTTTTAACTTGTATCAAAAAATATCCTTCAACTTCCAAAAAAGATTAAAAAACTATCATTATTGTTAGTTTTAGATAAAAACCCTTAAACTTTACTATTGAAAATTTTCGTAAATACCATAAAAAAAATTCAAAACCAAAATTTTTAGTTAAATATAAAATTTCACAAAATTCTAAAACAAAAATTTATGCTTAAAACATACTAAAACAAGAACCCGTCAAATAAAACAAATTTATTTAATCGTTAAGTCACAATTCAAGTATTTTTTTTATAGATTTTATTCATTTATTTATTTTTAACTTTGAAGATATTTTTATAGATCTGCAAAGTTGACGATGTTTTCTTATAGTTTAGCCTAACTATATTTCATGTCTATTAATAAAAGAAATCAGAAATATGAGTCAATATTTAATATCCTTGTTGAATCCTTCCAATCTTTTGTAAGCTATAATTTTGTTCACTTTACTTCTCCCTCCACCCATTTATAATTAAAAGTAGTTTTGAAATAATTTAGATATGTTAGTAAAATGGAGTTAGAGAATGGAAGAGAAAAGAGATTACATGGTATGGGTGGGCTGACACAAGTGGTTAATATATATATATATATATATATATATATATATATATATATATATATA
>CM046886.1:27553729-27706362 GCA_025688845.1 Cucumis hystrix
ATATATATATATATATATATATATATATATATATATATATATATAAAAAAAGGAGAAGTTAAAATAGTAATATTGGGATTGGTGGATTGAATTTGGGGAAAAAGTTGGGTATGGATCTGTTCATCCAATTTTGCACCGTATTAATTGTATTTACCAAATTTATAGAAACTTTATGGGTCCGGTGGAAAGTTAAGATGGCTTTATAGTGTGGTTCCCAGTGGACCTTGGGAATATAAACAAAACACCATTGTCCAACTATTCATTAACCTATTTATTGATATAAACCTAGCAAATTACTTAATAACATTTAAGTAAGTTTGTATCCATTACATTTAAGTAAACAATAATAGTTAAACATATGATATGATAGATAATGGGATATACAGAACTAAAAGAAATCCAACCATAGCTTTTATTAAAATGATATAGCATTGAAGAATTTAAGAATATTTTTATTGTTGTATTATATATTGAGGAAAAAAAGAGCATTAAATTGGGCTTCAGAAAAGAGGTGACACGTGGTTGGGTGAGAGTGGTAGGCCATGTGTTGAATATGTTGAAGTTGATGATATAGGTATAGGTATGCATGAGGCCACGTGTTTCCCAACGTTTACTAATCTACGCTAAATTACCGACATTCTTAAGAGATATGAAGGGTAAATTATGGGAATCCGAAAAGTAAGTTATAATGAAAGGCGAAGGGGGAAGGGTGAAGGGTGTATGGGTCCAGTACTGTGTGGAGTGAAGTGAAGACTCCAACTACCACCAACTCCTTTTGTCCGGGTTAGCGTCATAAATGCATGGAGTGTTTGTGTATGATGAATGGGCTATATAAACACGGCAACCAGAAGGGGTTTAACCCACATAGCAAGTGAGAGAGAGGAAGAGAAAAGCAAACAATTAGATTTGTGGAGGGAAGAATCTAATCAAAGCAAAAGAAAAAGATATGGAAATGAAGTTGAAGGGTTTGATGATTGTGGGGATTCTGATGATGTGTATGGTAGTGCATGGTGAAGCGGCTTTGTCGTGCGGGACAGTGACTTCGTCACTGGCGGCATGCATAGGTTATTTGAGAAACCCAGGTGGAAGCGTTCCAAATGCATGTTGTAGTGGGATTAGGTCCCTCAACAGCAAAGCCTCCACCACTGCCGATCGCCGCATAGCTTGCAGCTGCTTGAAGAGTGCTGCAAGTGCCATCTCCGGCATCCACTATGACGCTGCCGCTTCCCTTCCCAAAGATTGTGGTGTCAGTATTCCTTACAAGATCAGCCCCAGCACCGACTGCGCCAAGTATCTACCTATCTATCTATTTCTAATTCTTTTCTATTATATGTTCTAATTCCCTTCTTGATTCTATTTCTAATTTTAATTTTAATTTGTTTGGTTGCAGGGTGAACTAAATGAATGGTAATCGTAATCATCCTCCACCGCACCCATCTACTGCCTCATTATTATAATTATAGTTAATTATAATTATTATATTAGTGGTCTCCATGGGTAGCTTAATTAGCTTAGATTTGAATCTACCTAAATACCAATATAATAAACAGCATGGGCTACTTTGTTGTTTGATATCCTATGCTTCTTTTTTTTTTCTACTACGTCTACTGTGTTGTGTGTATGAGTATGAGATTCCAATGATTTCCATCATTGCGAATTCCAAATTATCAATTATCAATTTAATAAAAAAAATTCCCTCATTGTCTACCTACTAATACTCATCTCTCTCTTCTGTCCATCTCCTTTTATTATTACTTTCTGTCTAACCATCACAAAATCACATCAACACAAACAAAACTCCAAATTTTGAAGTATATATATATATATATACACCTTTTCGGACATCTCTATTAATAACTCAAAGAATTCACTTTGTACTTTTTCAAAACTCATTCTTAACTTTCTTCCCCTTAATATTAAAAACATGTATTTTAGATAATAATTAAGAATATATATACCTACCTTGGCAACCTTAAAAAAAATCTTTAAATCTATTAAAGTTGATTCTTATCCAAATTGGTTCAACAAAAGACAACATGCGAATATAACCCACGTTTGTTTTATTAGAAAGTCAGACAAGTTAAATATTTATTTAGATAACTAATTTACAAATATTTAGCATCTTTTACGTTTGATGTTTTGTTTTATACAAATATGTTTCCATTTATGTATATATAAATACTTTGATAAACATGATCGTTTAGTAATATTTCTACTTGTAAACGATCCACTCAAAATTAACTTTAACTAATTATGTTACCAAAGTAAAATAAAAAGATCCTTACGAATATATATCAACTTGGTAACAAAATTTAGATAATCTAGCCATATTTTGGTAAGAGTCAAACAACAATGGAATAATGGAAACTCATACATTTTGTTATGTTTTGAATAGTATCATTACTATTTTGAAAAAGTAGTAGAATAAAACATAAAGTTATTATTATTTAATTTGAACATCTATCACATGATTGTTGAGCCACTTTAATTTGCACTTAATCCTCGTAGGGAATTTTTACCAAACCTATATATATACTTTAATTTCCAGGCTTGGTTTATTGGTATTTTAATTAATAGGTGTCAGATGGTGATGAGCTTTAGCATCGGTCGGCATCAAAAGCAAAGAGTCAATTTTTTCATTAAATTAAAACACAGCATCAACAACTTAATCAGACGCATCAATTTTTTTTTTTCTGGAAACAGAAGCTGGTTAGTGGGTTTTAGTTGCCATTATTAATTACAATGAAATTAAGCTCAACTAACACCAAATTTGTCTCCTTTCCAAATCATACACTTATTGTCCTCAATAAATGAAAATGGAGATTTTATATCATCAATATAAGAGGTGAAAACAAAATGCTATTTTCTTTCCAAAACTTATGGCTATGTGCCATTGTGATCCAAAATAGTAGTATACCTCATTTCTTTCTTTCTTTCTTTCTTTCTTTCTTTCATTAGCGGTTGCACCATCGTGAGCATTAATATTAATTACTTCTTTTTCAACTTACTTCCATAAAGTTATATTTTTCATATTTTTTATTCTGATCTTTTCAGATTTCATAAATGATGTTGAGAAAATCTTTCACCATATTCCTTATTTCCTTTGGTTAGTAAACACACCCACCTCTAATTTCTCAATGTTTTTGTAGACCAATCCTAAGAAATAAAGCTCCAAATTCGATCCAAAAACCCAAATAAAAGACCCCAAGTTCTTCTTTGGGCTTCACTCTTTAAATTAAAGATTGGATCGATTTTGGGTTGGGTTTCGACCAACCCTTTTAATTACTCTATTATATATATTTCTTAATGAAATGTTACTCAAATTTACTAAATATTTTTTATTTAATTATTTTATATTTCATTACTTTTTAGATAAAATTATTGATAGCATGAAGTTTCATTTACAATTTTCTTTATCTTAAAGAGATATTTAAGAGAGAGCATTGATTCGTTGAAGTTGGTCTTTAGACCAAACCGTCACTTTTAATAAATGTTCAAACCAACCTTGTCCATAAAGAAGTATAAACTGATCATACTGTCAGTCAATTGATCGTTTAGGTTGGTTTCAGCCTTTGTAACTTTTTAAAAATGTTGTTGATTTTTTATTTTTCTCAAACCAACACCGATCAAACTCATCCTTATCTCTAACCAACCATCTTGAAGAATCGATTTTGGACGGTTAGCTCGACATTTTGATCTAGCATGCCCACCCCTAGAAATCTTAATAGTTTTAAACATTTTAAAAAAAATCAATGTAAACTAAAATCTATGATGTAAAAGTATATGTAAAAAAAGAAGTTTTTTTAATATAAATTAATATAATATATGAAAAAATATGCACATCATATATACATATTTGGATTGTTCAACAAAAAAGTTTATTGGGTCAACCTAACAAGTCGATCCCAATATTTCTCAAATAGATCGAACCATGTATCAATTACTAAAATGATGATTCATATCCAATCTAATAATAATAATAATAATAAAAAGTTTGAAAGGACTTGGATGGGTCAAACGTTGATTTTGAGCTTGACTTCAAACTCCTTTGATTAAGGTTGAAGTACATCAACCTCTTTTCTCCTAAAAATATAGTTGATTGAAGAGGGTTATATCTTAGTTCTTGTTGGGGCATCAAACTTTGATTCTCAATTAATATTTACACTTTTGGGGTGAGGTGGAGGTGGAGGGGGTTTGGAGACTAGTAATTAGAATTTTGATGTATAAAACGAGGATAAATATGTAGTTATTTCTTCAGCAGCATAGATAATTGAATGTGTATAAATTTTAAATTAATCTACAACTTTTGATTGGTAAGATTATGTAGACATGTTGTACTTGACGTTGATTCCAAGCATATACTGTACTCATACTTGTATTTTAAATTATATATACACAGTGGTCTTGGTCGTCCCCACCCACTGGCTCTTTTATTCATTTTATGATCTTATCAAAAGAAATATGAAGAGCACCTTCTTCTTTCTTTTCTATTTCTTTCTTTACTGATTTCCTGAGCCAAACTACAATTTGTTTATAAAAACACACAAGAACAAGAAATTAGTGGAATGAAAATATATACTATATACATACATATATATATATATGATGGTGATGATATGTACGTTTAAGTAAAGTTTTTTATCTCTCAGATGCAGCGCACCCGGATTTGGTCCAACTCTGAAGTGCTTTTCTAAAAAAATAAAACAAAAAAAAATCATACCAAACCAACCAACACCTGATCTCACTCTTCTCATTCTCCAGCAGAATCTGAAAAATAAGGATATATTTTCGTTGGCAACTTGGCATGCAACCCACATTAATCTCTCTCTCTCTCTTTTATATATCCTTATAATATACCTACATGCATTGATCACTATTATATCTACATCTCTCATTCTCACCACTCACCATTACCTTTGCTGTCTTGTCTACCTAATCAAAACACAAGTGACTAGCTCTTTATCCGCCAATTGCATTTTGCCATCTACAACTGACCACATCTCTCAAAATCTGATCAATCCTATTACATATTACGCAAAAACAAAAATCAACTACGTGTCCACTCTCTAACATATTTCTTGCCCACCGTTTCTCATCACTCACTAACAGCTTCATTCATTTAACTTACTTTCCAAAAGTTTTTCTCTTTTAAATAACAACCAGGTTGCCACAAACAATCAATCACTCCCTATAAAATCCTTTGCTATAGTTTTTATGCAGTACCTATTCTATTATCATTGATTAAACCCACAAAGCATGCTTGTTTAGTTTAGTATTAACGACAGATCAAAAACTGCGACAGGGGCTTGCAGAACCAGAGGTAGTGCAGGGGAACAGGACAAGCAATTGTTCTAATTATGTGGGGGAAATGAATTTCGATGTGCACATGAGAGTGATACTGGCGACTTTATTATGTGCACTCATTGGAGCGGTTGGAGTAAACTCTATTGTACGCTGCGTTTTGCGGTGTAGGTATAGCTTTGAGTTGGAGAGAGCACAGGAGGGCGGTGGCACACCGGGGCTTAAGAAGGGAGAAATCGCTTTGATTTCGATTAAGGTTTATGGAACTGATGCAAATATTAAGAACACAGATTGCGCAATTTGCCTTGCTCAGTTTGAGGTGGGTGACAAGCTTAGAATGTTGCCCATTTGCAACCATGGATTCCACCTCACAGGCATTGATACTTGGCTCTTGTCTCATTCCTCTTGCCCCAACTGCCGCCATTCCGTCAAACCCTCTCATACTTCACCCCACGTTGTTGTGATCATAGACAGAGTAAATTAGACAATACACGCATCCATCGCACTCTATCTGTGTATGTGTGGACGACTTTTTATATATTGTTGTCTTTGTAATTTTTGTGTTGGTTGAGCCTGAGCATATTTTCTTGCATCATACTCTTTTTTTTCAGTCAAAAGAAAATAAATGAAAGAAGAGATGGCAATTCACGTGGACATGCTCATACTCTAATTATCTTTGACTTGACACAAGTGGGAGTGAAAAAGATTGGGTTAACCTATTAAGCTATGGTTAGAAAGGTTATTACACTCGAATTCTTATCATATACTCGGTGACACTTAAGATTGGGTTGAGCGGGCCGATTAGCCCCAAATGGGCCGATCATCCAAATGGGCCCATACTGTATGAGGTTAGGTCAGTAAGTAATAGTATGATGCTCTCATTTCAGTGAGCGGTGTCATGTGTTGCCATGGCGATAGGTCATCGGCGGTCATTCAAAATCAGCGCTCATGCCAAGATTTGTAACCTTTATATAAAGCTGAAGGCCACTCTGAAACTTCCTTCCGGGAAATTCCAACGCCTCCTAAAGCTTGATAAACTACTCATCGAAGTGGATTCCAAATCCGAATCTCGGATCCTCCTTCAACGGCGACGGACTTTGAAATCTCGAATGCTCAGCTTCGTCAAGAAGCATTTGGGACATCGCCGATCTAAAATCCCACATGCTGAATCTAGATATAAGTCTTGGCATGTTGGCCTTCGGGTACGGAATAAATCATGGCATGAGGAATTTTCATTCAATTTATAGTATTTTTATTTATAAAAAATTTTCTTGTTGATTGTTGATTGATGTGCAGGAACGAAGGTGTGTGGCTGCTTTTGGTGTGGGATTGGGTTATGTGGTTGTTGCACTCAAGACACAAATTGGGCTTGCAAATGCCATTCGTCCCAGCTTCAGCTCCATTATATGGGTTTATCTGTGTGTATTTGTTTTATGGCTCCAGAAATGTAAATACCTTTGGGCAATGTTATTGCTAATTCCTCTGTTTCCTCTCTTACTCTTCCAATTGGATACATTTGTACATCTTTTACATTCACGCCACTTTTTATAACATATTTCCTTTTCCTTCCTTATTCTGTTTTTCTCTTTTATCCAAATTCATCTCCCAATTTTTTAAAATTTATTTTATTATCTAAACCAACCATTTACATGAAAACTATTTTCGAAACAAAGTATATACAGTTTTTTTTTCATAACGTTTTCCAAAGAATTCTTGGATCGACAAATTCAAGTTGTTTCAAAACAATTCTGCTCCATCGTCGTCCCCAGCGCAAGAACCATCCACTTGTGAATGCAATTCTCTTACCACGGGACATATACCCAAATTAATACTAAACAAAGATAATAAATTTACAAATATTTAGTCACATCAAAGTCTCCTTATTTTTCCCATTTACCCAACTGACATTTCAGAGAGAAAAAAACGATGCATCTCGAACTGAATTTGTTGTTTTCTCTCTCCTGAATCGATTTGAAGTTTTGATCGGTTACGTTGTTCCTGGATAAATACATCTTATTCCCGAATAAAAAGAAATGGTAGGAAAAAGGCCTACTTGGGCTACAAATAATAAATAAAAAATAGATTAAAAAGAAGTATTGATATGTAACGAAATTAGAAGGAAAAAGAACAAGGAGAAAAATATAAGAAAGAAAGAAGAGATTGAAATGGTTAGGAGAATTTAAATTCGAATCAAAACATATCTCAATATACTTATTTGGTTACTCGTTTAGATACTGAAAAAAAGAGAATAAAAAAAAAATCAAAAATTTCATTTTAATGGTATAGTCTATATATGATTTTGAAATAGAAATCTGTGTAATTGTTTATAAATTAATAATTTATATATATGTAAAATTACAACTTAAGTTATATAATATAATCATTTATCAAAATGAATTTGAGTGGATGGAATTAAAATGTACTCTTTGAGGTTTTGATCAATAAAAAAAAGGTTATGGATGGTGGAGGGAATATGTAAGAGATGATGTGCTCACCTCAAAAAGCATTATATACAAAAAAGAAAAAAGAAAAAAGAATTCAATGTTTTCTGGAATGGCAGACGTGAAAACATAATGTTGGAGGTTAGCGCAATTAGAATCCAACAGAGCTCAATTGAGAGGTTTGTGTTTCGACTATTTTACACTATCGTACTAAAACTAGAAGGAAAAAGAAATATTTTTGTTATTTAAGCCCGGGCCAATTTTTAGAAATGGGATAATAATGGGTTATTATAGTGTTAAGATAATTTGTTTGAAAAAAGATTAGAGATTTGAAAATGTGGATAGAGGTATATTTTGATGTTTGTGGGGGGGAATGGAGATGGGGAAGGAAGAGGAAGGTGATGGAGGGTGGTTAGCTTGGCCGCCCATCACGATCATGCGATGGCAAACCGGCGCTGTGGTGTGGTTACTAATTTTAATCTCAAGTATGTAAGTGGGTCCCGCTAACGTGGGGGACTCATAGCTTCCCTCCACACCCGAAGTGGATCCAGCGGCCAAGATTTATAGTCAAACACCAACCCTATATCACCACTCCATTGCTGTCTTACAACATAACTCTTCTCTTTTTCTTTCCTTATTAAAATATTAATTCTCATTTACTATTCTAATATTTTTGTTTAAAAAGTTTCAAATATCAACCATTTTCCAACTTTGACTGGGGGGTGTCACCTCAATCGAGGCCTACTTGGAGTTGGCTTGAATTGAATTGAAATACACACAATTTGTATTCTCTAATTTACCCAATTGCCCTCATCATTTTGTATTTCTTTTTTCTGGTAAAAAGGAAGTTTGGGTTTTATTGTAATAAACAATATATATATATATATATATAAATTAATTAAAAAGCCGGGTAGGTTTGACTACGGCTCACTGGGCTCCATCTCTCTATCTTCTCTATGTTTGATTCGTAATGATAATACTATTGGATTCCTATCTTCTTTTTCTGGGTTTTCCTTTCCATCTCTAACTATCTCCTTTCTATCTACCTATTTCTCTTCTTCCCTTCCTAATTTTGACTTCTTTCAACCTTTCTTTTCCTCATCTTCCTCACTCTATCCTTTCCAGGTTTGTTTTTCTTCTCTTTCAAATTCATTCCACCTTCACCTATGCCTTCTTCTTCTTCTTCTTCTTCTTCTTCTTTTTTTGTTTTTTGTTTTTAAATTCATCATGCTTTCTGCTATCTTAGGGTTCCAATTCTCCCTTTTTCCTTTTATTTTCTTCTTCTTCTTCTTCTTCTATTTTGTTTTTCTCTCTATTACTTTCTTTGAGATTTTGGTTGTAACTATTTTCTCCAAACTAAACGTAGTCTTGTTGTGGATCTGACCTGCTCTCTGCCACAATATATAGGACGGGGAAGCCAATTTTTTTTTTTTTTTTTTTTTTTTTTTTTAATTTTCTTCCCCGTTTTCTCAGACTGTCAGATCCCTTTTATTTTAACATTAAGACGGAATTGGATGATTAGATTGCAGTTCATCAAACAATTTCATTTGCTCATTATTGCATCCACTTCCTTGATCATTGCACTAGATTCGTAGATTATTCCCATAAAAGGAGACGCTCAATGTGCATGTTTAGTTGTGTTCCTTTGGAGTTTTGCTGCATTGAAATGCTCAATAATGTTTATCCAATTTGAGATTATTGGCGGTATTGATTCTGATGATCTCACCTACTTCACTTTTTTACAACTGCATTTGGCTTTTCCTTCTGCAGATCAATGCAAAAAGCCTAACATTTCTATACAACCTTTGGAAAGAAAAAAGAAGAAAAGAAGATGCCCTGTTTCACTGTTTGGAAGACTAAAAAGAAAAGGCCCGATCAGCCTGTGTACGTTAAACCTGTTAATACTAAGGAGGAGCAC
This sequence comes from Cucumis hystrix, assembly GCA_025688845.1. Taxonomy (NCBI): domain Eukaryota; kingdom Viridiplantae; phylum Streptophyta; class Magnoliopsida; order Cucurbitales; family Cucurbitaceae; genus Cucumis; species Cucumis hystrix. Next base: position 27,563,390 of record CM046886.1, read on the forward strand.
TTGCCAGCCATTCTCCCTGAGCCCCAACTTGAAACTAGATCTTTGCAATCTGCACCACCAAGTTTTAGAACCAGAGTAAAACCTATTCAACCAGCTAATAATAAAGTATCCAGCAATAGAGCAAGGGCATTATCTGCTCCCTCGTATCTTGATGCCGCCGAACAGGATGCTCTTGGAGCAATAGATTATGATGCACATGATGAACCAAAGCTTTATATTGGATTGAATAAAGAACAAAAATCCTCAGGTCCACAACCACTTCCCCTTCCTTCACCTCAGGCTACTGCTTCTTTGAAGATTTCAGGAAGCTTTAAATCGGTGACTTCCAGTTCCAGTGGATCATTATATTCGTCCGGACCCTTGCCACTGCCTCCTACGGGATCACTCCGCAACTTCTCATTTGAAGAAGTATCGGCTGCTTGCCATCATTTTTCTTCCGATCGGTGCATGTCAGAAGGTCTCTCATCCTTTATATACAAGGCTTCTTTTGGAGACGATTCTTCTAGCTTAAGAAAGTTTGAGGCCACTGTTTCGCGTCTTTATTCATCAAATCAGGTACTACAATTAGTTACTTTATTTGGATGAACTCGATATTATCAGCTATGTTGCTTTTGAGATTATATTATAAATAAATTGTTTGCTTAAATAAATTTCCTATTGGTTGCGAGGTTTTCAAATTTTCTGGAAATTTATTCTTTTTCTGGTTTGATGTCTTTTCATATTGTTTGCTTTCTTCTTAAATCCTACTTGGTACACTGGACACGATGTATATTTTTCCATTGTAATGTGCATTTATTCATCTCTCTTATCTGTATGGGGGTTACTTATTTGAGTGTTGGGGTGACTTAAATTTGTTTAGGAATAGGCAGTGGCAGCTCATATTGGTTTTGTTTGGTACCCATTTTGCCAATCAGTATAGGTTAACTACAAATTTGATTCTTATGTTTTGGAAAAAGTTAGAACTTAGTCCTTATGATGTGATATAATCTCATACATAGTCTCTATGAATTATTTAGGAGGGTTTTATCAAACCATAAGGCTAAATTCTAACTTTTTTCAAAACACCAAATTTGCAATTTAACCTTCATTTTATCATTTTATGGATGGCTGTTATTATTGCCTTCTATAAAGGAACATTTGACACATTGAATCTCCAGATCCATGATTTTCTTCATATAAACTGGCCTTTCAAACATGAACTGAGACTCTAGGGTTCGGACTACACAAGCAGAACGTAGATTTAACCTTACGAGCTATATGTGCAGAAAGAATGAGAATTAAGACGTTTGATTTAACCTCTGCAAACTGGTTTCCAGTTACAGCCTCGACTAACTATGAAGTGACTGTGCTTACTCAGGGATTAAGGGAATTTGTCAATGAAGTCAACACGCTGGCCTCTTTTCAACATCCTAACCTCTGTAAACTACTTGGCTTCCATGCGCGCGATGGCTCTGAACAGAGGATGTTGGTGTATGAAAGGCTATTTCATGGAAGTTTGGACAGGCTTCTATATTCGAGGTCTGAAGGACCCCTCATTGACTGGAATTCAAGAATGAAGATTGCATTATGTGCTGCCCAAGGTCTGGCTTTCTTACACGAAGAAGGACCTTTCCAGGTGATTAAACTTGTCTGTCTTATTCATGTACTTGTCATGAGATGTGCTTCACTTGGCTTATGTCTTATTTGGATGGGACTTCGTATCCACAGGCAATGTACAATGAATTTTCGACTGCCAACATACAGATTGACAAAGACTTCAGTGCAAAGCTTTCTGGATATGGTTGTGTTGGACATATTCCCGATTCAGAGATATCCAACAATTCAGTGGTTAGTCAACTGAAATTGGTGATGGCACTTTCTTCTTCTTTCTTGTATATGAACCAATCATATCCCAGCGGGCCAGTATGAGAGATATCTAATAATTTACACACGCCTGTGCGTGCATTATTTCTATATCTTCTTGTATGTGATATGTTAGCATGGTTTATGTTATCTTAAACTTGGCTCCTTTTATTGTATGATGATTAATAGGTGGCAGCGTAAATGACCTTTTACTTCGGTGATATATGCAGATTGGTGCAAGTCTATCTGTGGAAACCTTGGAGAGAGGGTTGCTTACTCCTAAGAGCAATGTCTGGAGTTTTGGAATTGTTCTTCTGGAACTACTTACTGGTAGGAGGAATCTTGATAACCGTCATCCTAAGGAAGAGCGGAACTTAGTTAAGTGGAGCCGGCCTTTCCTCACCGATGATTGTCGACTATCCCTGATTATGGATCCCCAGCTAAAAGGACGCTTCCCATCTAAAGCATCAAGGATTGTGGCTGACATAGCACAAAGATGTCTTCTGAAGGAACCATCTGAAAGGCCCACGATGAGAACAATTGTTGAACGTCTTAGCAGCATACAAGACGTAAAGTACTCCTGTCGTTTTCCTTTGCAAGAACCTGCATCATTTTCTGGAAAACAGATTTCAAGGTCTCCGAGCCTTAATGGCATCATCACCCCAGCGCCCAGGTTGAGTTTCTCACCTTCACCTCCTTCAGGTGCACGGCTGTCTGTTTCTCCATCTTCATCTAGGCGAACCATGCCATTAACTCTTCCACCACGTGCTTGTTCCTCGCACTCACTTGAGGAGCTTGACAGACAGGGAAGCCGAAAATCATCGTCATCGGCCTTTCGGCGAACTGGGGTTGAAGGATTTTGATTGTGTATATGAACTTTTTTCTTAAAATATATATATATATATATATTTATTTTCCAGCCTTTTTTGGTCATTCAAACGAATACATAAAGGATAAATGCAACCCCTCGTGTTGTAGTAGAAGAAAAGGTTTTAGTTATGTAGATATAATTGGGTTATGGTGGGATTGGGAAAATGCCATTTTACAGAGATCTGGTTCGCTTCGTACCACCTCCTTCGGCCTGTCTTATTCCTACCTTTCTCTAACGTGCAAAATAAATCTTTAATTTGTTGGCCATGAGTTTTTGCCTTTTTTGCTTTTGATTATTACGGCAGTTGCCAGACGATGGGTGGATGGAGAAATTCGTAGATCTCTCCAAATAAACACTACTTTTATGCGCGGTTGTTGGGTAAGAGATGAATATTGAAATCTATAGTAAGCTGAAAGGAAAATAAATTGAAAAATTGATTTATTTAAGTGGTGTTAGATTAAGTTTGGGTTAACAAAAAGATAATGCGTGAGTTAAATGTTAAGGTAGAAAGAGAAGAGAAGAGAAGAGAAGATTGTTAATCTTAAATTAGGTGGCTGGCAACAAATGATAAAAAAAAATATAGCTCCATAACTGTCCCCTAATGTGAATCCCGTACAGGAAGTTCGTTTGTAACTTAAAAAAAAGTAGGACAATTTTCAATTTCAATTTCATCAATCCGCCGGACCCAATCCTGCGCCTCCCGGCTAACAGTCCTTATCTTGGACGCTTCATTTCAGGTTCAGCCTAAGAATAAGCAGTTTGTACAATTACATAGTTGCCGTCTGCCGAGACAGCCCCTACCCATGGCTGGCACTCTCCTCTGTAATGCCTCGTCGGCTTCTGCTTTTCTCGCCCGCACCTCATCCTCAAAGACTTCCCTTTCGCTTCCTTTGAAGCCCCTCGCTTTTCGAATCCCGCGCTCTTTCTCCCCAAGTTCGCGTACCGGATTTTTCAGTAAACCATTCCATTTCATTCCATTCCCCAATTCAACATTTCTCATTTCTGAATCTTCTTCCAACTATCTCATTCTCACGCCTCTACCATTCTAATTTGTTTCACTTTCAGGGATTTATGCGTTAACTAGCAATGACATCAAAGTTGGCACCAATATTGAAGTGGATGGAGCTCCTTGGCGGGTATTAGGTTCTTCTTCTTTCTCTACTCTAATTTTCCTTCTCCCCAAGCATCATTTTATTGCTGCTTGATTGGAGAGACTCGTACTCGTACTTGACCCCTCCCCTCCCCTCCTTTTTGGATAGAGTTCCTTCATGTTAAACCCGGCAAAGGAGCAGCTTTTGTGAGGACCAAAATTCGCAATTACGTGACTGGAAATACGGTTGAGAAGACTTTTCGAGCAGGAAGTTCGGTGAGTAGCAGAATTATGATCTGCTCATTGACCTCTAATCTCTACTAAACGGTTAAAACTCATCTACTCATTACCTGTTGAACTCTGATGCTAAAATTGAACTCTGATGCCTGATTGCTAAAATTGAGCTCTGATGCCTGATTCAGCTTTTATTTCATTCACATTTGAAAGTCATGAAAGTTCTCTAGCAACTCATAAAGACTCGTTTCCGAGAAGATGGGATAAAGGAATTTTCCTTAGGTGTAAAGTTGACACACTTATCCTGTTGCCTAATGTAATTTGTGACTATGTAAAAATCAAAACTGTTTTATGTGCTAGATTTACTAGGTAAAAAGCTGGACGCTTTAACCACAACAGGAAATGAATTATGCCCCCAAATGTTCGTCTCATAATTCTTGATTCCGTAAAAGTTGTGCTATAAGTGTGATATTCCTTCTCGTATTTTCTTCGACGTTCATTATTATGTATTTATGCATTACCTCTTTCCAGCTTGAAGAGGCCAATGTATACAAGGAAGTCAAGCAGTTCACTTACAAAGACGGTTCCCAGTTTGTTTTCATGGACCTGGTATAGAAAATGTATATATATGCTTATGATTTGGTTGTCTTTAACACCTTTCTCAAATTTCTCTTTACACGATTTGATATGTGGGGCAGCTCTTCTCACAGTCACGTTCTACGGAATGCTACTTTGCAAATAAATTTTTGTTTGCTAGTCTCACCAGCATGAAATGAGTCTAAGTTGCTCGTTTTACAGAATACGTATGAAGAAATACGCCTGAATGCAGCAGACGTTGGTGATAGGACAAAGTGGCTAAAAGAAGGAATGGACTGTATCGTACTGTTTTGGAATGGGAAGGTAACTTCGATGGATTGGATAGCTTGAGTTTTGAGGCATGGGATGCCCAATTAGAGTTGTTCATGGTGTTTTTAAATAGTTCACATTACGCCTTGATAAGATTTAGCAGCTTTTAATTTGATGAACGTGTCACATCTCATGCATTTGCTTTCAAGATTCTACAAAGTGCCACTATGTCAGTCTTCAGTTAACAAGAAGTGAAATATGATGATAAGAATTCTTTAATTTTTCTCATTTCTTTTGTCGGCTTCCCTCCCTTAGGTCATTGATTTTGAGGTTCCCATCACAATTCAGTTGACTGTGGTGGATGTTGATCCTGGACTGAAAGGTGACACGGCACAAGGTACCACGATTTTACTTGTCTTGAAGGATTTTTTTTAGTGCTTTATTAACGATTTGCTGCTAGATGAGGTTATTCGAATTCAAATGAGCTAAAATATGACAAACATTTTTGAGCGGGTTGAGATTAGTGTACTAAACCAATCTCTTAATACCATCAGATTACTAACTTCTAACATTTGGATGTTGACACTAAGTTAATGGTATTTAATTATCGAAATAATTTTGGAGACCAGAGAAGTTATTGCTTTGGGTTGGTTTCAAACACTTTTAATGGAGTTTTATGTCCGGATCTGAGGGGATTTTGCTAATTGTGGAAGCACCAGGATGTTTCCTTTTAGCATTTCACACTTTGTGTGATTCTTCATGGAACAAGGATTAAAATGTTGTCTGTTTTACAATTTTTAGAAAAGCTAATGGGTACTTTTAAATTGACATTTATTATAGACAAGTTCACAAATATCACGAAAGTATAGTGATTGTGTGAAGCAATGATGGAGTTTTAGCACCTCATCAAGTAATAAAGCATCAATTTTGCCACTCGATGTTTAAGTTTAGATCATCTCTATAATTGTAGCTGCATTGATATATATATCTGTTATCTTAGATATCTTGACGTTAACAATATATATGTGTATGATGTATATTATTACTTGTAATTGCATTAATATAATAATTGATGGTTCGTTTGATAAACACATTTGTGAGTGCTAAAAAAACTCATAGGATATTAAATCTTAGCTAGTTATTTTTTCGGATGAAAATAGACAACTTCCATTGAGAAAGAATAAAAAAAATTGTTCATTTGTTAAACCCGTTGACCCTTTTTCAACCATGATTGTTCATTTTCACACAATTTCTTCATAATGGTTTTTATCTTTCCTAAATAAACATGTGAATTAACCAAATCATAAAACTCTTTTTTCTTTTGTAGTTTTCAAAACTTGACTTGGTTTTTTATTGTACTTGTTAAAAGTAGATTATATAAAAAAAGAAAATCATAGATAGAAGTAGTGTTTATAGGTTCAATTTTAAAAACTGAAAATACAGAATCAAATTGTTATCTAGCAAACTTAAATTATCATACTAGCAAATCATTTATTTTTAGAAACAAAAAATATGCGCTTGGCTCATTTCTAGCACTATGACTTAAGGCCAAACTTTCATTTTAGATTGATAGATTTTTCTTGGTTGATACATGACCTGCATAATGAGGTTTTTGTCACATTAGTTTTTTGGATGTAGTATTAACCAAGAACTACAACATGTAATGTTTAGATAATGCATCAACCAAGAACAACATGTAACTGTTTGGATAATGCATCAACCACGAACTACAACGTGTAGTTATCTGAGTATTGTGCCATGTATCAATCAGGAACTATTTCTCATCGTAGGTTTAATATGGGGTGAAATTAAGAAGTCTAGGTTTATATAATTTATGCTGTGTCCTGTGTTGGAAAGCAACTGTAACCGGCTGAATCTGTATATTTTATTTTTAGCTTGTGCGTTTATAATTTTATAGCGTAGGTTTCGTAACTTGAATTTATGTGATTTGGTTTATGTAGCCCCTGTAATTAGTAAATCCGTGATTTAGAATAAAGAAAGCTACATACCAAATATAAGTATGATGTCCTAATCTTAAGCTTCATAAATCTAATTCATTAAGAACATTGGTTATCTTGCTCCACAATCATATGATTTGTGGATGGGTTGCTATTGACATTAATTTCCTGGTCTTGGACATACAAATTGATATTTTTGATCCACAGCCATTCTGTTCTCTCCCCCCACCCTCCAGCCAGTATATATATATATACATATATATATATTGACAGCCTTTTTCTAATTGAAGATGACATTTCACTGGCAGGTGGTTCGAAGCCCGCTACACTTGAAACTGGTGCCGTTGTTAATGTCCCTCTGTTTATAAATGTAGGCGATAGTATTGTGATAGATACAAGGACTGGACAATACACGAGCCGAGCATGAATTTGACACGCCTAATAGTTAAATTGGTGAGAATGCTTAGTCAGTACTCTTCGAAAGAGCAATTATTTTGTTGATTTTTTGGCCTCTTTGTAGATTGAGCTCGTGAAAGATCGGCAATGGAGCTGCAAAGATTTTGTCTCCCAGTTATTAAGATTTGGATTATTTTGTTAGTGGTGAAGTAAAGAATACTAAATTATTGTGAAGCAGTTAAGTTGTATCTGAAAGTATGCAAGTAATTCAATAATCGGCAGAAAATTGATAAGTGCGTTTGCATAAAACTTAATTTTGCTATTTAATCGGCTGGGCAATTGATATATGTTTGCTTATCTCGGGGACTTGGTGGGGTTAACACCTTGTTTCAAAGCCAAAGCTCATACATTACAAGCACTGAAATACATTCCCTGTGTATTAAGCTCATTACAAGCACTGAAAGAAATTGCTGTGAAAGGGATTCCATGCCCCAAATCACACAATGTGACAGTGTTTGAACAATAACGTCAATGATAATCGGTGTTGGAGCGTCATATGATGCAAATTTGCCAGTGCCTCCGAAATCATGTTTGCTGAACATAGTGCTTGGATCAGCAGGCCTTCATTTTCTTTAACAGTTGATGGGCATCTTCCAATACATCCTTTTCTTTCAAGGATGTCCTGCATAACGCTCTGATGAAGGTATTCATCATTTTTGGTTCAATACGGTGGCCTGAGCTAACCCTTTCCTTGTATGTCTTCAAGGCTATTCGAATTTTACTCCATCTTATGAGCCCATGTAGCAGAGTAGTATAAGTAATGCGATCAGGCGTGCAGTTGATTTGCCTAATTTTGTTCAACACATTGATTCCATCCACTGGCCTGCCCTCCTTGCAATAGCCATTGAAGAGGGTGTTGAAAGTGACAACACTTGGTTTTAAACCATTTTCCTCCGCTTCATTGAGCAATTCCATTGCCTCGTCTAATCTGCCGACCTTACACAAGCCATCCATAAGAACCGTATACGTGTAAATGTCAGGTTGAAGCTATTCTCCTTCCCACCAGCTCAACCATTTCTGAAGCTTTCTGCGTTTTACCCCTTTTGCAGAAAGCATTCACGAGAGCATCGCTTGGGTTATGACCCCTTCCCAGCATTTGCTCCAAAACCCTGCCTGCATCATCCAATTCTCCTTTCTTGCAATAGAATTTTATCGTGATCAAATATGTTCTACAATTTGCGGCCAAACCATAAGATGATTTACTGGAGAACAGTTTCTGGGCATGATGTAGCTGATTTTCTGAGACGAAATCCATGAACAGGTGATTGAATTCAGATATGCTTCGAGTTCGAATCTGACAGTCTTTTTGAGACATGATGAAAATTTTTGAGTCCCTTCTTCCGACGGTATTGGGAGTGATTTAATTCTGGTCGTTCTAGTGGGGATCTGAGTCTCCAGTTTGTGAGTGAAATTATAGTGAGCGGTACGTATGGCGTATGGCCCAATATTGTCAAAGAGAGGTGATGTAAATCAAAGTAGGAACTAATTTCTCAAAAATGAATTCTCTGCCAATAATGGTTGAGAGATGGAGTATTTATTGAGGATTTGTAAGCAGTTACAAGTAGTTGAAGTAACTGTTTATCAAACAGTTAAGTTTTTTAATTGTTTCAACTAATTACAGCTTAACTGTTTTATTAACTAGAGTTGTCTTCTATTTTAACTAACTATAGCCTTATTCTTATTACATCAAGAGGGTTCAACCCATAATTGATAATATATATATATAGCATTTTACTGGGTTTACTGAGAGCTTTCCATTTCCAAGACATGGGGTCTTTGAAATGTGGGAGTTCCTTCCTTGCCCTACTTTCTGTCCAAAATGTGTTCGAGTAAGTTGAGAATGTTGTTGAAGTTGATTAGTAGTTGTTGCTATTGTTACCAAGTATGGTAGTTCAACTGAGCCTGAGCCAGTAAATAGTGCCCGCAGTTGATACCTTACTGTCCTCGGCTCAAAAAAACTCCACTCCATTGTTGCTTGGTTTAGTCGCACTTCAAAGCTCACTCGCTCATATTGGTCCAACAAGTTGTGTTCATCTCCAAATTTCTTAATCACTGTCATTTCTTCTTCTAAGGCCTCGACTATGAGTGTGACTGCAACAGAAATCAAACACCCATTGTTCTCCAAATCTAATCAAAGTTACACTCAGAACCCATTAACTGCGCCTTTATTTGGACCTAACCAAACCAATATCGTATGTTTTCGTTTTATTGCTTCCTTGAAAGCAACAAGCAACGAATCTCACTGGTAGGCTTGCAGTTGCGTTTGCTTCACCCTCGCTATATTCCCTTCACTAGCGTACGTCCTCAATCCTATGCCTACACCACACATGACAACTTAACCACTAAGAGATGAAAACTAAATCATCCAATCAACTGGAACGAATAAAGTGACTCAAATCTAATGAATATTTGTTCTATTCTAAACCAAAGTGAGGACGTTGTGTCAATTGTATCAAGAATTTTCCAGCATTATTTTAACGGGAAAAACTCCAACTGTTAACCAAAGGTGAGTTATATACATTTGGCAAGGAGAAAAGGCAGACTTAAATTCAATTATCTATTTACATTGAAATTAAATAACTAACCTATATTTTAGATGTTAGTAACAAACAAGAGACAGATTCAACTTTCGGGATTGAACTTCAGCTTTGATCTTTCCCGCAAATTTGTTCTCCCTCACTTTCCTGATCTTGAGCAGCAGAAGCAAAACACCCATCATCATTTACAGCTCCTTCCATCTCATTTGTACCTTGGGCTGGTGCATGTGATGCTGAACTTACCTGTAGTTCTGTTAACAAACTTGTAAGACCATTCTGCTTCAAATATGTCTCCAATGGTAGGCTTGCGATTTGAACTAGACTCATCATGCTCACTCTGTTAGGCACCCCTTCTACTTCATTTTCTTGGCCAGGTTGGCAATTTAAATCTAATTGGTCCTTACAAGTTTCAACCAAATTACTTTGGCTTCTAGGTTCATTTGTCATCAATTGGGCTTCATTTGCAGAAGGATCGAGGTTCAGGGATGCATGCCTAGAGGTGTTGTCCAACTCAGATTCCTCTCTAGAGCTCCACTTAAGCTGATTCTTCTGAGCGATTTCAGCTTCACGCTCAGACTGCCGCTTCTTCTTGCGCATCATCAGAGTTTTAAATCTACGTTTAACTGTCATACAAACATTGCACATGCATGTAGGTTTGTGCTTTCCCTTGCCACTGGGAGGTTGGATGCACACAATGCACGAGCAACCAGGACGATGCCTTGGATGTTTTGTTGTAGTTGCAACTGATGCAGTACCTGGATCACTGGCATTATCTCCTAAAGTAGCAGCATTCGCCAGAGCATCCAGACCAGAAGATTCATGATCCTGGATTGGTCCACTGAAAGCCAAAGTTCTCTGCCTCTTGAATTCTGGAAATTAGACATTCAATACGAAGTGTGAGGAAAAACATAATGCACTGGGATAACGAAATGAACAATCTTTAGTAGGCACTAATATGAACGCTCGCGTGGTTCCTTGCTACCTAACAAAAGGCTACTTATTGACCATGCAAATAATCATACCATCCCTCGCATTTCTAATATTCATGTCAATGACTGTAATGTTTGTCAACTCACAGTTACACAAAATTTAGCCTTGAGATCCCTCAAAGCCAATAAGAACAGACCTTGAGGTATGCAGAGCTGCATTCTCTCTGAGGTTTAAATTCACACCTAAACTCATGCAGTTAAAGTGAGCACTATTAGCTCATAATCCCAGTGCCATAACTATAAGTTTTAATATATATATACACACACATACACACATACACACATAAAGAGAGAGAGAGAGATAAAACCACATGCAGTTCAGAAATACAAACCGCTATTGAAATCTGCAATGTATAATAATATAGTGTAGTCTCTTTTGTATGTATTGATCAAGCTCATCTGTCAAAGACAGAGTGGAGGAAAAACTAACAGTAATAAGTATTGGGGAAATATAATGGTCCACAACCATACCCTTATTCAATCTGAGAATATTTTCCAGTTCCCTTGTTGTCAGTTCTTCAAGTGTAGAACATGAACTCCTGATAACAAGATTTCAGAAGTGTAAAAAATGCATAAGCTGTCTTCACCAAGAAAAATTCCTTGGGCGGACGAGCAAAAAAAGAAAAAGAAAATAAATATTTACCTGCTTTGATCCCAAATGTTTTCCAAGCATGTCCAATTGGAGGGCAGAAGTACATCAATGGGCAACCTTCGCCATTTAGAGCAATCGTCACACTGTGCCCATTGCTCTTGTCCCCTGGATGGACACATCAATTGAAAAGTTTATATTTTGGGTACTAAAATAAGAGGTTAATGAACAGGTGCAGTATGAAAATACAAACAATAATAAACAATTACCGAGTTGAATGGACCACAAAAATGCTCATCTTCCCAAAAACTGGAGGTTCCTGAATGAAAACACAGGGAATTTCTTTGTGCTGTCAGATCAATAACATGCAACAATTACTTCAAGATGAGTATTATTCCTTTACACCCACCCCCCCCCCCCCCCCCCCCAAAAAAAAAAATAAGATAGATAAATTATGAAAAAGTAGTACAAATCGAGACTTTAACAATACAATACAATGAGATTGAGTAAAAACTTTTGTCCATGTTGAACACCGAGAATAAATAATTCTCAACATAAGAATCAAAACCGATATATTACATACTTCATACTCTTCAAATTCATGATCCTCAACCATGAACTTGCTCGGTTTGACAGTGGGTGGTGGACAAAGCAAATCCTGCACCTCTTCCCATGTAAGTCTCAATTCCAGAGCTTCCTGACAATCAATGTGCAGCCTTTTACTTTTAGACCCAATATTTCGAGTTCTTTTCCTCTCTGGTACCATCATTGAAGATAGGAGCAAGCACTCTCTTGATTGATCATCTTGCTTCTCAGCTTTTTGCCAGTTCATATCATTACCAGGTTGATTGAAGTACCCAGGCAATAAATTGAGCTGGGGATCCATGTTGCCCTTCAAGGACTGGAGAAGGCTGGAATGGCCACTCAAAAGAGGAAGATTCTCAAAAACACTTGAAAAGAATTCACTCGAGTGACCGCTAGTAGAAAGAGCAGATGGATGAGAATCCTGTTCAACCAAATAATTCTATTTCAACTTAAAATTTTTTAGTGTACAATGTTTAACTACTTGCAGCAGCAGCCAGCTACCTGCATTATAGACGAGCTTGATGCTTTGCGAAATCCCATAATAAGTTTGCCCTCCGGATCCATGCGGCTAAAAGTCACTGTGCCAAAAGTGAAAAAGAAACCATCCTATATATTAGGAAATTCCAAAACGGTACTTCAAGAAACAAAAAAGTAACCTTGACAAGCAAAATCTGCAAAATTTGACGTAGGGCAAAAACTGATTCATAAATCAGTGGGCACAAACCACATAATATTTCCTGGCTTTATTAATAGAAGGGTAATCAATTCAAACAAAAAATCAATGACCATTGCTTTCAAATAATCCAATCATCAAGAGATACCAATATCTCATTTTGCTTCATCTTATTGGGGGGGGGGGGGGAATTTACCAGTGTCTCCAGCTTGCAACTGCATGGACTGAATGCAGGGAGTTACTCCTTCCAAAACATACATTCTACTATTATTATTAGGCCAAAACCTGAACTGAAACACCCACTCTTTTCCTTTGACATCTTGGATTCTAATAGGAAGGCCCTCTGGCTGAGAGATCGGAGGGAAATACGCCTGCAAAGTTGTCCAGAGATCACCTAACAGATTACAGTATCCACTACAGTAAACATAAAACATCATCACAAAACTAGTTCAGACATGTTGAATCATACTTCAGCACAGGCTTTCGGGACAACCAATCGACCTATCCGACCAGCATCACTGGCACTGAGCATCTTCTCAAACAAGGGCACAACAGTGGAATTTGAACTTAAGATCACGCAGTTAAGAAATAAAATTTTACATTTTGTAAGTGAGTAAAATGATAAAATAATTAAGACATGCAAATATGCCGCCAGTAAGTAATAGACCAATTAAAATAAAAGGGAAGGATACGCTCCAGAAATCTGCTGCAGTTCTTGGTCAGTAATCTTGGGCCAATACCGAGGAAGTAACTGATTTCGCCCCCTCCCTTCTGCAGGTGGTCTCGCAACGCGTACTTGTGAAACCATGCTAGCATTTGACTCCAAGCCTACATTGAATACTGAACGTGCAGGCTTTGGAATAAGATGACGAGACCTAGAGCATAGAAGCAATGGAGAGGATGGCTTGCTAGCCTCTTTTTCATCAATAGAAACGCCAGGAAGGGGATTTGAGTTACCACAGCCCAAAGCAAGGGAATCATAAGTAAGCTTTGTTCCACTGTCTCCTTTGCAGATTTCCTGTTTGGCAAATTCATTCAAACCATTCGTCACCTGAGTGGATTCCGAGGAACAGACATATCCAACATCTCTCACTGAAGGACAATTTTCTTCGTGTTTCATTTGAACCAAGGATACATTTTTGTTATTACTTGGAGATAGGTGTGATTGTCTAAGCTCATTTCCCTCTGTCTTGTTTCCCGATTGGATGAGTGTTATTCTATCATTGTTACCATCTTCCACTAAAAATGATTGTAAATCACCAGAATTTTGTACTTGTGATGTGCCAAGCCCATTCAACTTTTCGCTGGTACTAGTCTGTAACAATATATATAATAAGCATAACTATACATCAGATAAAAAGGAATAGGTGCTACATTACATAATCTAACACTCATATAGTGGCCATCAGTTCATTTAAATAAAACAAAAGGATTCCTTTTCTTCTATAAATATCAATTGTTTAATCATGGAAAATGAAACAGAAAAAAAAGTATCACTGAACCAAGTGGTAACACCATCAACTTAAATATATGACATGCTTAAAAATAAACATGCAAAATATTGCTCTATGAGAAGGATCCTGATTAGCAAGAAAAAATATAATTAAAATCTATGTTTGAAGTTAAAATAAAAAATGAAACATAAGAAATAAAAAACAAAAAAAAGTTGTGGATTATTAAAATATTGTGTTATAGACAATTAGTAGCAAGCTGCAACATTAATGAGTGAGTTATACTGGTGTATGTTCTTACAGTCTGAAGTCCTAAACTTTTTGCGCAGCTTATGCAATTCACACCCCCACTGTCATGAAGCTCCATCAGAAACTTGGAAGCAATGCATCCACAATGGAGATGCTGCAATCAAATTCATTTGATAAAAATCTAGCATGCAAGAAAGAGAAGGCACTGAAAAGGAAAGGAACTGATTATGCCAAATCAGATTACCTTGCCACATGAGGTGCACTCCCTCCAACCAGAGTCTTTTAAGTGGAATATATCGCAGAAAATTGACTGGTCGTAAGCAGACCTATTGGCAGTTCATGACATTTTTGGCATCTCAAGTTCAATTAAAAATAGTAACTTTTGTCTTGATGCATATTGCATAAGATGATAGAACTTATTTAGTCAAATTTCTTAATTTCAGGAGCATAGGGCAGTGCAAAAAGAAAATGCAGCTGATGCAGGAAGAAATGGAAAAAAAATATATAGAGAAACTATCCCTCAATATACATGGTTATATTGTATCAATGATTAAAGTGCTCAACGCAGGCTGTGAAATTCAGTATCCTTATTTTGTGGTACGTGCTATAAAACAGTTAATAAAAGTGAACAATAAATCTCAAGAATGGAACAAATATGTGTAAAGATACTACAGATGTATCTTTATATATATATAATCTCTTCAACAAGTTACAATATAACAATAGTATTCCCACATAAATTTGAGAACACAAATGCTCAAACAACCAGAAAACAACAAAGAACTCAATAAACCCAGAATGAAATGCAACAAAGAACAATTCAAACAAAACACTAAGACCGAACAATAGAACCTGGACTCTTCTGCCTTTCTTCCTGCACAAGGAGAATGCAGCCTCTGCTTCTTCCAGAAATTATCTTTGATTGAACTTGGTCCCCACTGAATGGTCCCCCTCTTCCATACTCCCTTTCCCGCACTCCCACGATCCTTCCTCATTTCTCTCTCCCTCCTTCCCACGTGTGATTCTATTTTTATCTCTATTCTTTCTACTACAGGTGAAGAGTATAGGAGATCTAGCATTACCCTCCTCTTCTAAAGCCACCTTGTCCTCAAGGTGGAAATTAGGGAACTGCTGCTTGAAGTCTTTACAGTCCTCTCATGTGGCTTCATGAGGTGGTAAACCCTTCCAACTGATCAATACTTCCCACTCTTTTGTAGCAGGATTTTTCCAGTACCCAAAGATCTCCTCTGGTTGAGTCAGCCATTCATAATTCTCATTCACATAGGGAACCAACTACTGTACCTGATCATGATTTCCGAGGGCCTTCTTTAATTGAGATACATGATATACAGGGTGAATAGAAGCTCAACTTGGCAACCCCAATCGGTATGCTACATTTCCAAAATATTTTGGAGAAAGCTTCTCATTCCTTTTCCTTCTTATTGACATCTGTCTATACGACCTTATCTTCGAAAAAACCAGATCACCGGCTTGAAACTCCACATCCATGCATTTGAGATCAGCATATTTCTTCATCCTCTCTTGAGCTAGCCGCAGGTGTTCTTTCAATGCACACAAGGTCACATCCCTGTCCTTCAATTGTTGCTCTAGTGTCAAATTGGGAGTCTCCATATCACCATATTGGATCAAGGGTAGTGGCAATCAGCCGTACACAGCTTGAAACGGAGTAATGCCAATTGAACTATGGTATGTGGTGTTATACCAATATTCTGCCCAATGCAACTAATTACTCCAGTCTTTCGGTTTCTCTCCACAAAAACATCTCAAATAAACTTCCAAGCTCTTGTTGATCACTTCGGTTTAGCCATCGGATTGTGGGTGGTACGCCGAACTTCTGTGCAATTTGGTTCCCGCTAACCTGAACATTTCTTTCCAGAAATGACTGATAAAGATTTGATCTCTATCCGATACAATTGACTGCGGATACCTGTGCAATCTTACCACTTCTTTGACAAAAACTTCTGCTACAGAGTTGGTCGTGTAAGGATGCTTTATGGCTATGAAATGTGCATACTTACTCAGACGATCTACAATCACAAAAATCACTTCCTTGCCAGCTGATTTCGGGAGCCCTTCTATAAAATCCATGGAAATATCCGACCACACGGTGTTAGGAATCTCTAATGACAGCAGCAATCCCGTGGGTGATAGTGCTAGTGTTTTATTCCTTTGGCATACAAGACATTCTTCACAATATTTCTTTATGTCTTTTTTCATTCCTTCCCAGTAAATCTCTCCGGTCATCCGCTTGTGCGTTCTTAGGAACCCCGAATGCCCTCCAAAGACAGAATCACGATAGGTATGCATGACAGTGGGCAGTAAAACAGAGGTTTTTGACAGCACCAATCTTCCCTTGTACTTCAACACTCCTCTGTACTCAAATGAATATCCCAAGAGCTTGGCTATCCATTTCTGGTATTGGGGTTGAATCATCCTTTGTTCCAGCAGAAATTTGAGCGCCTTCTGATCATCATTGCCATCTTCAACTTCTCAAAGGCAGCACTTGCTTCTTCATTCCAGCAGTAAGCTCCTGTCTTCAAAAGTTGTGTCAAGGGACTTGAGATACTGCCATAATTCTGCACAAATTTTCTATAGTATTCGGTGAGTCCCAAAAAACCTCGGACCTCTCGAACGCTAGTGGGGATTGGCCATTCCCTAATTGCTATTATTTTCTCCGAATCTACTTCAATGCCCTTCTCAGATATGAAATGTCCCAAATAGCCAATTCTACTCTTGGAAAAGCTACATTTGGCTAAATTCACATATAACTCACTCTCCCGTAGGATCTCCAACACTACTTCCAGATGTTGTACATGTTCTTCCACTCCCCTACTATACACCAAGATGTCGTCGAAAAACACTAACACAAATCTCCTTATATAAGGCTTAAAGATGTGGTTCATTAGCACTTGGAACGTAGAAGGGGCATTGGTTAGCCCAAACGGCATGACCAGGAACGCATAATGTCCCTCATGTGTTCGGAAGGCCGTCTTCTCCACATCTCCCGGATGCATCCTGATATGATGCTAACCAGCCTTTAAATCAATCATTGAAAACATATTGGCCCTGTTCAGTTCATCGAATACGTCATCTATGACCGTAATTGGGAACTTATCTGGGATAGTGACATTGTTCAATGTTCGATAATCTACACAAAATCGCCGGTTGTCGTCTTTCTTTTTCACTAGAAGTACTGGGCTAGAATACGGACTGGTACTTGGTCTTATGATGCCTGACTTTAGCATTTAATCAACTAGTTTTTCTATTTCTTCCTTTTGGTGGTGAGCGTAACGATAAGGTCTGACATTAACTAGATCCACTCCCTTCTGAAGGTATATATGGTGTTCAATGTCCCATTTTGGAGGTAGTTCTTCCGGCCATTCAAACACATCACTAAATTTGTTCAACAGAGGGGAGATCATGTCGTCAACAGTGGCTGGCACCTCTTCATCATCTAAATCTTCCACGGCTACCCTTCCTTCCATTGCCCAACATCCCACTAAATATCCATGATCATCAGCTCCCCATGTCTTCATCATAGAATTTAAGCTCACTCTAGTTTCAGTGAGGCTAGGATCCCCCTTTATCACTATCTTCCTCCCACCATGCTGGAATGTCATCACTAAATTTTTCCAGTCACTCCCAATGAGTGCAACCACTGCATACCCAATATTACATCAACCCCCCTAATTCCAAGGGTAAAAAGCTATCTACAACCTTCCATTCTCCTACCCTTACTTCCACATTGTTGCATATTCCCTTTCCTTTGACCCCAGCCCCTGATCCCAAAATCACCCCGTAGTTGGATGTTTTTGTCATTGGTAGGCTAAGGGTTGTTACCAAATTCTCTTCAATAAAATTATGGGTAGCTCCACAGTCGATGAGTACTACCACTTTGGTCTCTTTGATCTTCCCTTTTACTTTAATTGTTCCTGGATTGGATAGCCCCACGACTGAATTAATGGACAGCTCTATATTCAAATTCTCCACTTTTCCTATTTCGATGGTCTGGGCCTCTGTTTTCGCGTCAAAGAATTCCTCCTCAATAATTTCCAGTTCTCCATTTTCCATCACCACTAGCATCCACAATTCCTTTTGTTCCTTCACCTTACATATGTGTCCCGCGTGATACTTCTCCTCACACCAAAAACACAATCCCTTTTCCCTCCGTGCTTGAAATTCGGCGTCGGACAGACGTTTGGTCGGACCTTCCTTCCTCTTTTCCTCTGTTGTCACCCCTTTTGACGTAATCATTCTCATCGGCCAGCTTCCTTCCGTTTGTTTCTGATTGTTTGTTACAATCGGGGTTGGCTTCACGAAATTTTGTTTGAATTGTTGATTCCCTCCGAACAAACTACTTAGCCCACATTCCCCCCTCCAAACAAACTACTTAGCCCACATTCCCGTCGAACCATCTCTCTATTTTCAATCTTCTGGGCTAATTTCATCATCTGGGCCAAACCTTTGGGCTCCAGTGTATCAACTTCATATTTCAGCCATGGGCTTAGTCCATTCACAAAAGTCTCTTCTAACACTATAGTCTGAAGGAAGGCTACCGACGCTAAATATTTATCGAAGCGGTTTCTATACTCCTCCACCGTCGTCTCTGATTTAATCGTTAAAAATAGGCCTACAAGTGTTCCATCACGAATCATCCGAAATCAGACTAACAATCTACGTTTCAAATCTTCCCAACTCTTGAATCGTTCCAACTCGTCATTCGATCTGTACCAATCCAGGGCTAGCTCATCAAAACTGATTACCGCTACCGTTGACTTCTCTGAATCAGTCAACTCGTGTATCTTGAAATAACGATCTATGCGAAATATCCAGGAATCGGGGTCCGTTCAGTTGAAGACCGGCATTTCCACCTTCTTGAACTTGCTCTGATCTGCTGTTTTTTCCCCATCATTCCTTCTATCTTTCTTCGATCCTTCAGATATTTCTGAAACATTCGTTTCGGTCCCTTTGGTCTGACTAACTGCACTTTCCGTTTTCTTTCCCGCCAAGATATCATCTCGAACTATGCCTTCAATGTATTTCATGATCAACTGTTGTTGTTTATTGATCTCCGGGATACTTTTCGAAATCAACGACAGATTCTCTACTATCACTGGTAGTCGCCGAAGTTCTTGCTCCACTGTCTCTATTCTTTCTTCCACCTTCTTGGCCATGGTAGTTCTTCTGCCCAGGTTTTAGGCTCTGATACCAATTTGTAAGGATACTACAGATGTATCTTTATATATATATATATAATCTCTTCAACATGTTACAATATAACAGTAGCATTTCCACAGAAATTCGAGAACAAAATGCTTAAACAACCAGAAAACAACAAAGAACTCAATAAACCCAGAATGAAATGCAACAAAGAACAATTCAAACAAAACACTGAGACCAAACAATAGAACCTGGACTCTTCTGCCTTTCTTCCTGCACAAGGAGGAATGCAGCTTCTGCTTCTGCTTCTTCTAGAAATTATCTTCGATCCCCCCCCCCCCCCTCATTCTTCTGCCTTTTTATTATAACTAACTACTGGTCCTCAACGAATGGTCCCCCTCTTCCATACTCCCTTTCCTGCACTCCCACGATCCTTCCTCATTTCTCTCTCCCTCCTTCCCACGTGTGATTCTATTTTTATCTCTATTCTTTCTACTATAGGTGAAGAGTATAGGAGGCCTAGCAATATGGCAAAAAATTCTGACTATAACAACAAAGCTATAAACCTATTGGCCAGCCACAAGCCAAATAAACTTTGAAAAACTTGCATAAAATGAGAAGGGGAGTGAGCAAATGTTTAGTCAAAATAAAGACCAAGAAAGGGCTTAAACCTCAAAAGAACTTGCAATGTGTTCTATGAAATTTAAATACATAATACATCAGAAAAGTTACCCGCACTTATCGCAAAGAGTAGCAAAATCTCCCGATCGTAGAGCCCAACCTTTCCTCCACTCGTTTGAAGAGGATGCTCTGCATGACACATTCATGCAAGTCCTCAAAGCCATTCCTCAATCTCAATTCTGCAAATTCCATAGAACCAAAATCCAAGATGCATAAACAAAATCCCTAATATTAAATAAACTCTGGATACTTAGGAAATTCACAGCCAAAATTTGTAAAGCAAATAGGACATGATACATGAGCAAAAATGATAACCATTTCTCTTTCACGAACGACAACTAATATTTGCTAAAATCATCCACACGCCCTATCCTAAACTACATTAACTGTCGTATCAACAATAAAATCATAAGTAGTGAAGGAAACCAATGTCGACTTACAAAAACTAAAGCATTTTTTAAAACAAAGGTGGCTAGCAAAATTCACAAGAAGTTTATATACACTCCAGAATATTACATTTGAAACTCCAATGCTACCCCCAACTGTGTCTTGCCGCACATGAATCAGCCATAATTCAGAAATCTAAAATCATAATATGGCCAAAAGGTACGGATGGAAAAGCATATATGTCTCAGTTTACAAACCAATGTAAAACTCAAATTAGTAAAATGTCAATGAAAATTTGTTAGCTAATCTAGTTACAAAGATGTATCAACAAGTAAAACGCACACTAAACAACTTACAAATGGAGATCGTGGAAGATACCAACTCAAGTAGGCTCGTTGAAAACTCATATGTAAACAGCCAAGCATAGTAAATAAAGAACCATAATATCCATATTCCATACAAAGGCAAACATTTTAATAGTTCGAAGAATTCAAACAAGTCAATATGTAAACAATACAACAAAACAACTCTCCACGAGTGAGAGACCACTTACAAAAGTTTTAAAGCGCTCTTAAACTATCCGATAGACTCCTGAAACAACAAAAACAAGGTCTCGAGCTTAGAACTGGTTTTGAAATCCTTAATCGAAACCGAAAGGCAAAAGGGTTACCAACTATTCTTACCAGAAGTCGACCTTAAACCTTAATTCAATCAACCTGAAACTAATCTGAACCTAAGCACAGAAGAAGTTCGAGGTTAGAAAATGCTTTAACGCTCTAATCTAATTCGAAAGAGTCCAAGTGAATAGTTTAGTTACTGCCAAAATCTTATTAAAAATGACTTATGTCCTTGCTGGAATGTGATCAAAATAATTCGAACTCACAGATCTAAAGACTACGGTCTAGGGGATCCAAATTAGTTCGGACTGAGGGTAGTCGAGAAATGCGGCAGGCGTCGTTGCTGGCTGGAGCCACCTCAGATCTGAGGTCGTGGTGCTGGTGCTGGTGGTTCTCGTAACGAGGGAGGTCTGAGATTGTGTGGGCGCTGCTTGTGGATCACCAGTACCGTCGCAGATATGGCTCGTTTGGCAGCCGCAGAGACTTCGTGGTGCAGGAGCGGCGTCTGACGGGGGTGGGCTGGGTGCAGTAGTTGGTGGTGGGAGCGTGGAGGGTCTGCAGAAGAAAAGAAAAGAAAAGAAAAGGCCTAATAGTTAAAATATTTAACAAATAAAATAATTCCTTAGTGCTGCCCATGACATCAGAAGTAGAAGGAAAAGATGTATGGTGCAAGTTTGCTCAATTATATATTTTTTATCTTTAATTTTAAGTCATTTTGGACTCCAAATAACTTTTCAAATCGGAGTTTTTTTTTTCTAATCCATCTAAACCCAACTCTTAATTATTTGCAACATAATATCGAATTTTACAATAATTTTTTTGGGGTTATCCACCTGTACTTTCTTATCTAAAAAAGTGATATAAATATGGATAATGCATAGCTAAAAGTACGAGCTCCCCGTAACTAGTAAAGGAAAAAATAAATGATCACAAACTATGATTATTAAACAATACTTGACTACGTACGAGTCATATGTGACACAATTGTGAAATGGCGTAATTATATATAAGCCGAACATTTGTGAATAAATACAATTGATTAATTGAATACGTTTAGTTGTGTTTATACTTACTTTAACATGCAAATGACTAATTCTTCAAAATGCTTGGACACATCATCAATCATCTTCTTCTCTGCATGCGCTGCTTCTCATCAAATCTACCTCAGCACCCCATAAACTAATATCACGAATTTTGGAGCTCTTGAAAATCCCCACTCTTTCAACACTTTCTTCCCAAACCTGGTCTAATGTTTATTGTGTTTCGAAGCTGGAGGAAAATTTTGCTTCTTCTCCGTGCAACTGAACCTGGCTTACCTATCGGAGAATGAAATTCGCTGGAGAATAATTATCCTGTTTCAGCTTTGGTAAGAAGTGGAACTCAATGGCGTAACTGGTAGTGGTAGGTCTTCTGACTCTAAGAAGGAGAACAAGAACGAACCCAATCCTCAATTAAGAAATCGTGAAACTTGTGATGGGGTACCTAACAACAACAAGTGCCGGGACCAGAAGAAGTTGGTTGCTTGTGTCCAAAGTAATTTGATTGGTAAACGCGAGTTTCTTTTAATTTTTACCATCCTTTTCCGTTTTCTTCCGACGTGGATTTTGATTCCAGTTTCTGCTACTTTAGGATTTAATATTTCTTGAATCCCCCTAACTCCAGATTATGATTGAAAATTATAATGGGAACGAGGCAGTTATTTGATAGTAAAGGTCCATCCTCTATACTTTGGAATTGAGTTGATATATGATATCCGATGTGAAGTTTCAAATAGTTAACCTTGATCGCTAGGAGCATGCCAGTAATGATTTTTCCTTTCATAATTCAAATAACATCACATCACAATCTTAACGAATTTTAAGTTTTGGTCTACAGAATCATTTGATCGAATTTCACTATACACAAAGGTTTATTAAACGGTATCTGATAGCTTAATTATTTGTTTTCCTGACTAAATTTCTAACGAGTATTTAAGCATCGGAAAGGTCTATCTCACTTTTCCTTGCATGACAAGGGAGCAAGTTTTTGTTAGTTTATCATCGAGGAAGTAAGAAAAGGTAGAAAAAAGTGAGTACGGACTCTTCTCTTAAAAGTGCTTTCTCAATTAAAAGTCGTTCTCTCATTTTTTTTTTTGTTATAATTTCTTCAACAGGGTGTGGAAGACAAAAGTAATGTAAACTCTGAAACCAAGAATCCCCAAGTCATTTAAGGAACTCAAGAGGAGTTTAGGGTTGAGGTTAGTTGGAGAAAAAAGGTTTAAGATTGATGCTTTAAGATAGATTGGAAAATAATTTTATTAAGATTTGATCGTCAAGATCAATTGTTATGAAAGATGTGTCATTGTTTTTAAGATGACAAAAGAAAAGTGTCAATAGTAGATAAGGAAGCCCTAAGAAATGTTTGGAAACTGACTAAAAGTGTTGGCCAGGTGTTTAAGTAACAATGTGGTGGGTAAAAGAAACTGACCATATAAGAAGTCCGAATTTTGTCAAAACCTTTGTAAGTAGAGATGGGCTACACTTGAATTTTATTTCTCTAGAAGATAAGTTTTATGCTTCCGTTGAGTTTAATGTAAGGGTTAAAGGGTTAGAGTCAGCTGATATCGTTGAGGTGAAAGACGCTGATATCGTTGAGGTGAAAGACGGTATCGGTTGACTTCATACCATCTCTTGGGTCGAGAGTAGATGGTCCGAGAGGAGGTGTGACAAGTATAAGATCCATTCTTCTCTTAAATGTGAGGTTTTATTAGAATTCCTTTAGATACCATTAACCTGCTGAATTGCTTTGAAGCCTCCATTAAAGTGAGGGATAGAATTAATGTGGATTTTTAACTGTGGAGGTGGTCGTGGCGGATCCAGTCGTTGTTGGCAATATTATTGTTCAAATTTCTCCTTCAGGAGGTGATTTCACTCCAAGGTCAGAAATCTTGAACATTCTTATGTTTTCAATTGGTTGAATGATCCCCTAGATTTTCGGAGAGCAAAGAAGTTTTTGGAAGATGAACGGTGTTGGATTCCTTTTGTAATAATTTTTGGTTGGGAGGAGTTGATAAATTTTTGGCAACTTTTAATGAAGCGTCGTTGTTAGGAGATAAAGATTAAATTGTTTCACGTCATTGGAGAAGAAAAAAATTGTTAAGAGTGGTGTCACGTTAACAAGTTGGTGTGGGGGTTGATTCATTTAATGAAGGTATTTTGGAATGAAAGCCAATATATTAGTAGGCATGCACGATGAGGAGTTGGCAGTTGTTTTACTTCTCAAATACCAGTTTTTTGTTAATAATGCAAAATATATGGAATAATTGGCAGGCCATTTTAGTGTTCTTTTAATTGATCAAGAATCTCCTTTTACCCTGACACGTGATATTATCCCAACTGTATTCTATTAACGAAGTTGTTGAAGAGTCTGCTGGAGTTTTAAAATTCTAACTCCCTTCTATTTCCCACCAAGAGGATATTGAAAAGGTGCATTCAGAGTTTGAAAGTGTGATATCAAAAATGCTTTTCTCTGAGGATATACTCAATGTATTGAGAATCCTGAGTCTCCTTTTAGACCCCACTCTTATTGTCCATGGAAATAGGAGAGGCTAGGTTGGCAGCTGGCGGCAGAGCAGAAGGAGGTGGAGGGAAGAGGATGGGCTAGGCGACGTGAGGGAGAGAGACTAAAGAAGAAAAAAAAACTGACGGTGTCTGTGTAGGTGAGAATGTCGGGCAATGAGCTCATGTAGCCTAAATGGATAAAAGGGGAAGGAAAAATCTCCAAGAATAAAATTTAAATTTTTAATTAAAAAATTATCCAAACAGAAAGACATTTACAGAGAATTGTCATATGGGTCTGCCTACCCACCTACCTGTAGTGTATCCCTAGGAGTTGTTTGCTTTACCCTATGTCATAGGATTGACTTTTAGTTTCAAGTTCTTAGTTTTGAATTGAACTTGAGTAATTTGGAAGAGTTGGGCTGAGTAGATGAAAAAAACTCAACCCACCGTTTGGTTCACAAAAAATTAAGGAAGTTTATTACCTCGTTTTCCCCCTAAATGATAAGAGATGTGGTTTTCTTGGTTAGTGTCTTACAGGTTATAACTTCACCATATTTTCTATTCTATCAATTTTCCACTTAATTTACTGTTGTATTAAATTGCTGAAAAACCTTCCAGCCTTACGCTACCCTATTTGTGTTAGAAAGATGCGGTTGTACTTGTCATGTGTTATCACATCCTTACTATGATCAGAAGTTAGTTTAGTTTTAGTTGCATTCACAGATTGCCTCTATGAGAATCATATATATCGGTTTCTTCTTTTTTTTCAGCCGCATTTTATTCTGATATGGTTTTTCATACAAAATGCAAGAAAACCTGTTTACCAAGTTCTCTCTCTACTCTCTCTATGTATGTGTATGTATATATATGCATGTATGTGTGTATATGTGTGTATGTGTATGTGTATATATGTATGTATGCATATGTATATATTAGGCAATGTGAAGGATGAAAGGTATAATTAAAATGACTGCAGTGATACTGTTAAAATATCTGATGTCAGATGTGATGCTTAACGTGAAAAAAGAGTATTCTTGGTCGATAACTAGTCATGCACTTTTACGTTGGTAATTAGAGCAAGTTCTAATTTCTGATGGAAATGGTATTGTGTAATTCAAATCCTACGGGTCGGCACTAGCCATCTCTAAGTAGAGGAATATGGTATTTTAATGAAAAAAATTAGTAGTGGTTGAGAGCATTAATATTTTTTTAATAGCTCTTTTGTCAAGAAAAAGTGAGGCACCAAGCATTCACCCCTCTGGATTTTCTCCCTTCATTCCCACTGATCTAGGTAATTATGTTTTGAAATATCAATCACCAGAATAAAACTCTTGAAACCTTCTTGTTTGATCTAAATATTGTATCATCCCAATATTATAAGATGCCTTGTGCATAATAAGATATTTACTTCCTATCTCTGGCCCAAACTCAATATTTGACTTGAATTTTATGTGGAACAACGAGAAGAGGGAAGTAAATACTTGCAGCTGTGTAAAATTTGATAGAAAAATAGCTCGTTTTCTCGTAGTCAACCATGAAATGGTAGCATAATAAAGTTTTGTGCAGAATTTTATAGAAAGGAGCATGTTTGACATAGAACAGAAATATCACATCCCCAACGGTCCGATTTTGAAAATCTAAACCCTAAACCCTAATTTATGGATTTTTCAACAAGGAAAAAGATGTAAATATAAGGTAATTATGAGTTTCTTAAACTGATAGGCGTTGCTTAATTTCTGATATATCATATTGTCTAATATTAGTAGTTAATGAGAATACTCTTAGGCCTTATGCTTGCATTTTTTTCCTTCTTGAAAAGTCCAGAAATTGGGCTGTTCCAGTCCTGAACGAAGGAGCTACGTTAGAAGTGAATGCCACCAGAGGAAACTTTTGAGAGGAGCTTAAGATTTTAAAACTTCAACGAGAAGGGTAAGGGCTTATTTCAACCTACTAATCTTTCCCACATGACAATTGGCAGCCATGTGTAAATGTCCATGTGTCATAGACTCATACTATACCACTGTTACTCTATTCTAACAATTTTTTTTAGATAAGAAACAATTTCATGATTGAATGAAGTATCCAGAAAGTATTTTCTTTACCACAGATAATGTATTCCATATAGACTTTCATGCATCAGATGCAGCAGCTTCTAGAATTTCTGTTTTTCCACTTCTCAAACGAATGTTTGCACGTCTTACAGTTCAAAACAGATTCCTTATTCTAAGATGGTTTGGTTATGTATCAAATTTTTGTCATAATAATTTTTTGTGGTTGAATTCGTTAATTTTATTGTGCATGTGTCATGTGAAAATATTAGGACAAGTTCCAACTATTTTCTATTTATTACAGTTCTTTGAAGATCTGACTCTTGTTTGTTTGACGATCTTGACTCTGCCAGAATCTTATCCCCTTTTTTCGAAGTCCTTATTCTTGTTTGTCTGTTACAAACTTACAAGTAACTCACCGTTGCATCCTACCATTTTGAGTATCTGGAATGCTTTGGAGTCGTTAGTAAACCACTGTGCCTGAATACTTAGATATAGAAATTAAAGTTTTCTATTCTCTTATTTTTCACTTTTCAGATCACCATTCCTCAGACGACTGAAACAAGCAGGAAGTTGATATTAGATGATGGAAATGGAGAGTGCGTGCTTTACACAAGCTCTCTTGTTTCTGGACAAGACACTTTTTCTGCGTCTCCCCTCATTAGACCAGCTAGCAACACCAGTAACCGGTGCGTGTTTCTTAATTCCTGCAGTCCTAATCTTTGGGGTGCTGCAAGTTTAGTAGGAGGCAAGCAGGTGGTATCCCATATCAAGAGCTTGAAATGGCAGTGCCAGAATCTTCCTCAGCTTGGAACTGCTGAAGATTGGGATGATGATTGGGATGAATAAAAATTCTGTGAAATCACCAGGGAGGCCTCATGTTGAAAACATTTTAGCTAATGACCTTACTGCTAGGTCCAACAAAGATGGGTGGGAGAATGATTGGGATGTTTAGTTAATGAAGCAGCGTGATAAGAAAACAAACTTCTGGTCTATCGACAAACTGGAAGGCAGGACGAACAACAATGCGAATCACATAACGTTGCCCTGAAGTTATTCCCTAGTTGAATGTAACTGTAAACCTTCTTCCTATATCTGATTAGGTTATAGAGTTTGTACTTGTAGCCGTCGCATATTGGGTCAGAATCCATAAAGCTGTTTCATACCAAGTTTTGGGTTTGTTTTGGTGCGATGTAGAATGCATGGCTTTTTATGTCTTTTTTGAATTTTTACTTCTCTAGATAAGAGTTCCAATTTTTTCTTTATGATAGCTTTACATTATATAAATGTTCATGCGAGCTTTAAAATTATGATTGGGTTTGCCATTGCAAAACATTGGTAAGAGAACCATAAATGATACAATACACATGCTCATGTGCGTGCATCCGTATCTTTTTGGGAATGGGGAACAGGTTCTCTCTCTATAACCTGTAATAATTTTGAATACACTCTTCTGAATTACATTTTTTGTATTGATTACTGGTAAGCACTACCTCTAATGTATTGTCACGCCTGAATTTTATTTTTACCTCCGCGTGCTTCTTTTTCCTTTTATACATGTCGGGAGTAATTGTGAAACTGCTTTGTTGTCTCTTACTGAAGCAAAAGGGCAGAGAAGGCTGATTTAATAATTCTGTTTCCTACGTTATTCTGTCTTTTAAAGTTTTGATTTTTTGTTTTTGTTTGTTATCTAAATAAACAATGGGTTTTACTTGAACTGCTTATAGGATGCTTTCCTATATATATATATATACTTTTTATTATTATGGATATGTTATGTATTGCTACCGTTTCTTCTCCATTCGTTCACTTATGGATGATTCCTTTTATGTTACTGCTTCTGCTCTTGGCAATTATGCATTTGGATTGAGTATTACGATACATAATAACTTCTAACATGATTTTGAACAGTTAGTTTCTTTAACTTAAATCTTTGATTGCCCCTGCATTAAGGAATCAAGATAAAGATAAAGGGAGAGGAATAACGATGGGTCCCATCATGAAATGACATCATATGGAGAAGAAAAAAGGTGCTGCTATATATTTTTAAGGGTTGCAAGTGCTAAGGAGGACCCGCCTGTAAATGGGGGTATTGATTATATTGAAGGCATTTTGAATGGGGTTCACAGTTCACTAGGTATGTCAGGTCTGCTATCATTTAATTATCTAAAACTTGGCGTCTAAGTCTTAATTATTAAACATGGCTCGCAAAGCAGGCGGGGGGGCTTACATTCATTGTGAGATGTGGGAAGCTGCACTAGGAAGCTTTTCCTTGAAATAGTGAGAATGAGTTGGGCATATCATTACCATCGCATAATAGGAGTGGCTAAAGATAGCAACCCATGCCCATCTCAATCACAAGTGTAAATAAATAAAGCTGAAGTCTAGTTTTGTTTGTTTCTTACTGTAGAATCATTTATGTTAAAAGCAAAGGTATCAATTCTTTTAACACATTTCTCATGTTTTGGCAGATTTGGAAACGGTGCAAAATGCAGAATACTAGACAGATTCTTCATTGGGCACCTATCTGCATGCTGCATCAGTGATACCTTCCAAATCCTATGGACAAAGAAAATGGCATAGGAAATAAAAATGTAACCAAGCAAAAGATACTTTCTCGACCATGTTTGAAGGGATATACTATATGAAATACTATGTAACTCTTCATGGTGAAATGAATATGGTGTGGTGGAACTTTAAGAAAATGAATAAAAGAACTACAAGAAAAATTACAGTAAAACGTTGGAAATCAACTCGATCGAAGTTGAAAAAGCATTTGATTCTCCATGTAGTTCATCTTCTTTCTCTTTTTGTGAAAACAAATCGAGCAGATTTGCTTCACCCAAGGAATCGCAAGTGTCCATTTTGCTTGTTAATTTCATTCCAACTCCTCATCAACTTCAGAGGGAGATTGGATCAACTCTAATATATTGACAACCTCATTCATGTCTGGTCTGTTCGATGGTACTTGAGATGCACATATCAAACCCAGTTTCATTACCGGAATAGCTTCTTCAACGCGGAAGTTCAATTGGAGCCTCTCATCAACACATCGTTCCACTGTCCCTTCATCCAGAGCTACCCTCACCATTTCACAGAGAACTATAACATCATCTTCCATGTACTCGACAGGTCTTTTTCCCGTCACCACTTCCAAAACCAGAATGCCAAAACCATACACATCACACTTTTCAGTTATAGTCACTGTCTTGCAGGCAAACTCAGGAGCCATGTATCCTAAAGCGCTTTGGATTTTACTGCTTAAGATGCAACGGTCCAACATTGGCAATAACATTGCCAACCCATAGTCCCCTACTTTTGGTTTACCAGAACTGTCTATCAAAACATTGGTTGACTTCAAGTTGTAATGAATGATATTATTGTGGTGCAAATAAGCCAATCCTTTGGCCATCCCAAGAACAATCTTGAACCTCTGCCGCCAAGACAAACAGTAGTCGTCGCCAGTTCTGTCGTGTAGATGCTTATACAAACTTCCATTGGTGACATATTCATAAATCAGGAGCTGCAAGGAGGTTGTCCAGTAATACCCTTCAAGTGCCACAAGATTGTGATGCCTGATCTGTCCCAGCTTCTTCACTTCACTCTCAAAATCTTCTCGTGACTTGATCAAGCTTGTGACAGTTAACTTCTTGATTGCAACTAAATACCCATCTCGAAGCACTGTTTTGTAAACTACCCCAAATCCACCTCGACCAAGTTCGCAGTCCTTGTTCAGCAATGCTTGGGCGCCAACTACAAACTCTGCATCTCCAGAAAACATGACGAGCTTTCCATAGTCCGGATTAGTTTTTGGGGAGCAGCTAAAGTCCTCCCGGACAGATAATACAAGAGCAGCAGACTGTGACTGTGAGGACCTGGCTCGGATATTGAGGATAGTGACAGCTACTACACCAAGTAGGATAAAAGAAGCTGCACCAATGGCAATAATGGAAGATATGCTTAGTATGATCTCATGATGGTGGTTGTGGGAGGGGGAATTTCCGTTGGCATCAGAAGAATTTGGGTTTAGGACGATCGGTTTTGGATGGACGGATGGGCATGACCTATTGACAACAGCGCCACAAAGAGATGGGTTATGTGATATGGACAAGGGAGATATAGCGTTGAAGAAGCCACCAACTGGCAGTTCTCCCTCAAGGTGATTGTGGGAGATATTAAAGGAGAGGAGGTGGGAAAGATTAGTCAGCTCCTTGGGCAGGCTTCCGGATAGTTTGTTGAAAGACAAGTCTACATCTACAAGATTGGAAAGATTTGCAACGGCAGCAGGAATTGAGCCTGTGAGGTTGTTGTGAGAAAGAATCCTGCAGTAATCACAACACGCAAGTAAATGTCTTTAAGGTGAACACACTTGCACACATTGGTCCTAAATTGAAACTCAACTGGTAAATTATGAGGAAAAGTCCACTGTCTATAGATAAGAAATAAAGTCAATTTGCAAATGAGAGAAAGACTGCTTACAATGATGTTAACAACGGGCATTTGCCAATCTTGATTGGGATTTCCCCAGTGAGGAAGTTCTTCTCCAGCCTTAACTCCTTGAGTGAGATCGCTCCCCCAATTTCAGCAGGAATGCTTCCGCTTAATTGATTGTCACTGAAGTCAAGTGCATATGCTGATTTTAGTTCACCAATGCTCCTTGGAATAGAACCCACGAGATGGTTTCTAGATATGTTAAGCAACTGCAAGTTACCAAGTTCTCCAACATTAGATGGAATGTGACCAGAGAACATATTTGAAGATAAATCCAAAACTTGAAGACCCTGGAAAGAGGCTGGAGATGAAAGGTTTTCTCCCAACCTGTACGAAGAAAATGGAACACTTGGCATAGCTGCCTTAAAGATCCATATAGGGAGATTGCCAGTCAAACGATTATGGCTAGCATCAATACTCAAGAGGTTATTACAATTTGCCACGAATTCTGGCAAGTTTCTAGTTAAATAGTTTGTGGACACATTAAACTTCTTCAAGAATTGGAGGTTGCCAATTGAACTTGGCAGCTGACCGGAAAAGTTATTGGCAGAAAGATCTAAAGTGTCAAGATTTTTAAGTTCCCCAATCCAACGAGGGACTTCACCCGTGAGAGAATTTCCACGTAAATTCA
The DNA here is from genome assembly GCA_025688845.1 of Cucumis hystrix. NCBI lineage: Eukaryota > Viridiplantae > Streptophyta > Magnoliopsida > Cucurbitales > Cucurbitaceae > Cucumis > Cucumis hystrix. Next base: position 27,595,335 of record CM046886.1, read on the forward strand.
GGTAAGTGCAAGAACTGAGCATCTGCATCGACTCTGGAAGACCCCCAGAAAGGATATTCTCACTAAAATCGAGTGATTTTAGAAGCAAGCAGCCACCAATATCCTCAGGAAGCTTTCCAGACAATCGATTCTTGTGAAAGCTAACAAATCTCAAATCGTACAAATTTTGAATTCCAGTAGGAATTTGCCCCTCAAGCAAGTTGTCAGACAAATCCAGAGACTGGAGCTCTCTCAAATACCATAACCCAGAAGGCAATGTTCCAGAGAGGTGGTTGGAGGAGAAGTTGAGAAGCTCCAGAGAGAAGCAAGAGGTTAATGACTGAGGGATATTTCCTATGAGGTTGTTTCTGGCAAATGAAAGAACTCTTATAGACCCACATTGCAGGAAAAGTTGTTCAGGAATGGGTCCAGATAAACTGTTGTCACTCAAGTCAATAACTTGCAAATTTCCAAGGTGAGAAAGAGCAGAGTTGATTGTGCCAGTGAAGTTGTTGTTGGCAAGTGAAAGAATTTGAAGGAATTGCAACCTCAAGAGTCCACGACCGATGTGACCAGACAAAGAGAATCCATCAAGGACAAGTTCAGAGACCCTATTGGTTTTAGGATTGCATTTGACACCAAACCAGTTACAGGGTGTTTCGTCGTCTTCGTTCCATGTGACCAGTTTACCCATGGGATCTTGAAGGCCAGCTTTGAACACTATCAATCCTAGAACGTCATCATTGAAAGCAGTGTCTACAGCAGAAACGCCGGCAGCAGCTAAGACAAGAATGAGGAATAGTTTGAAAAGCATGCTTCTCCAATCAAGCTTATTCCCAGAGGAACCAAATGCTAGTTCTCCATAGACGAAATTTAAAACTAGATTGAAGGAGTGTGAAAAATCAGAGAGGGAGAAGAAATGAAATACAAAAATTGGGACAAAGAGAACAAAGTTTAATCCCACTTTTTCTCATTTAGCTGTTGCTAAGAGAATTGTAGGAGAAGAAAAAGATACACGCAGAAACAAAACACACCCAATGCCAAGCCAACTGCAAGTATTTGTGGAACTGAAGAAAGAGGAAAAGAGGTGAATTGTGAAAAAAAGAAAGAAACATTAAATAAGAGAGAGAGTGAGTTTGGTATTAATTAAGAACAAAGAGTGAGGAGAGGTGTAGGTTGGTCGGAGAAAATACTAATAATTATAGGACTAATAATTATTAGTAATAATGATAGTGTCTGGTTCTCTTTTTAGATTGTCTGTCTGCCAAAGAGAGAAGCAACAGCGAAAGTGAAACAGTGATAGTGTCACACTTGTCAGGCATTGCTTCTAGTTTTTGTTTATATGGAAATGGCTCAGGCTCACCACCACCTTTTTTCCTTTCATATTCATGAGCCAGGCCACGGCCAGGGGAGAATCGGAGTAGCTAAAGGGAGCATCCTTTTTGTCTCACTCTCAATATAGAATTTCTAGTTGCAGTCACAAGAAAACTACACTACATGTCATTCAATTTTGACATTTTCTTGCAGACTCACGTTGCCATCCGGTAGTTTATTACTTTATTTGACCTATTTGAAACCTTCTTTTCTTTGGATTTAGTTTCGAAGTTTCCACACTGAATATCTCTCCTTCCGATGTTTTATTTAAAATTCCAAGTTTTAATCAGTCTTCTTATCTCGGGTTACGCAAGGATGCTCACATGAGTGGCGTAAATGTCGCCTTTTTGACAACGTTGGACTTTGTAAATTTTTCTAGTTATTATTATCAGATAATAAAAACAGCCTTCCTATTTCCCAATTAATTTGCCAAATGGGATCAGTTCATGACATAATTTCACGGGCGTTCAATTTTAACCAGCAATTTATATTTTAAAAAAAAAAAAAAACAACGTTGTTTTGAATGTTTCATACATGCAATGCAATGCAATGCCATGCCAATGAATAAACTCGGTCCAACATAGTTGATTACTGGACCCATAATAAAGACAATGCAATTCAAAATCTTAAATGCAGTTGAGTTTGGCATCCAGCTCAGCTCAGCCTTTTATTAGGAAGAAGGATCTCAATACTCCCACACCTGTCCCCATTGGACGCATTAATAAAATGTACACTCCAGGCTTCAGTCTTGTGATAACAGGTTTTTTCAAACGTGGGAGAGGGAATTGATAATATCCCCAACTATTTCTCATATGACAACAAGACTATAATAAACCTCCCTACCTAGCTTGGCTATATATAATTTACAACGAACCCTAAGATAACATCCACCGGGCTTCACATGTTTCATGTAGTCGGGGGTTCCACATATGTCCAAAAGCTGTATCTTCCAATGAAGTCACTATATCAAATGCCCCAACGGGCGACGTGATTAGAAGTCTCTCCTTGATTATCCAAGGGCATATATTGAGCCATGATAGCCCGTATCTCTGAATCCATATACCTCTGCATTTTTTGAAATAAAAATAAGAGTGTCACTAAGTCAAGATATCAGCATTAACATAAATATAGACTCAATTCATGAAGTTTCCACAGAGCTTTACTGCGATTTCTAGCATCAGTAGATTGTAATAATATTCGGTGTTCATGCACCTCATTCAATTATTAACAAGAACACATCAACATCAAAGATGCAAGCAAATAATAGTACCCGGATTCTGTACTTGTAAACTGCAAATCCTGTTATCCCAGTGATGGCCAACACAAGGATAGTAATCTTTACAACGCTCCAGCTTGTCACAGTGCTCCCTATGTTACCTAGTGATTTTTTTCAATGCAGTTAACAGAGTGATAGTTCATCAAACGTACAACTAGAGCACCAGTTAACAGAGGATCACACATAACTGAGAATTTCAACACCATACATGGTTCTAGAGTCTCTAATGTTATGCTTCAGGACAAACTCACACCGTCAGGAAGACGGGGACTCTCCACGGTTTGATAAAAGATGTCAAGTAAAGAGCGTAAACTTTCTATTACTCCTTAAATAATAATAATCATTTGACCAAAGTGAGGCATTTCAACGATACCTATACATGTATCATGTTCGTGCATATACAGTAAACCATTTCGGCAACTGCAATCATAGCTGCCCCATGTATTCTGACATTTGCACTCCGGGCACTGGCATGCTAGCTTTTCCTTGCACTCGTCCACATCTGACAAGCAAATAAAACCATGTAAAACATGTGAGCTACTTCAGAAACACATAAAATTAACGAGTATTCATCTTTTCAATCCATGGTCATACTATCAAAGATACAATATTGGCTGCTGTACGTTGAAACAAGATTCACTTTTATCATGCTTCATTATGAAAAAGCCTAAGGAAACTTGAGAATCACATCCAAATTTATCTAACTCGATTATTAATTATCTCTAATCAACTTTTAGGACGTCATTTGACATGATGAAATTGAGCCTAAAACGATTCAAGTCCAACAAATGCTGAACCATTCCCCACATGCTTTCAAAAAATTAAGGCTGTGCATAAATACAAGGGCGTTGAGCACCTTCACACTTGCGGACTCCATCACCTTTAAATCCTGAAGGGCACTTGCAGCCCTTTGTATGGTCATCCTGACTCATCCATCAGAAACAGAAGTAGATGTAGTTATAACGACAGTCAGTCCATTTTATCTCAGAGTTGAGAAAAAAAATTTCAGCGTCATACAGTAAAAGATAAACTTACAGAACAGGCAGAGTAAGTTCTTCCATCTTGGGTGCCCTTCCAACAACCCCCATTGTTTATTTCACAGCGTAAAGCTCCTGACGCTGTCAAAAGAAGGCAAACACGTGCAATCAAAAGATAATACTAACAATATTCAGAGAAATGGCTCCGATAATTAGTAAACATAGAAAGGGGGGAAATTTTGAAGTTCCTAAAAGAAAATACTAACAATGTTTGGAGAAATGGCTTCGATCATTTGTAATAAAAAAAGTGTTAAAAAAACATTAACAAACAAGGATAAAAAAGATAAAAGGGAAGAATTAAGACGAAAAAGATTCTAAGCATCCTCTCAAGTACCCTCTACTGCCCTTCCCCAAAAAAGTCTGGTTTCTTATGACCTGAATATATTATAGGATTGCTAAGAATTAGCCTTCCTGAAGGAAGGGTTTTTTTCTTTTTTCTTTTTTTAATAAGAAACAAATTTCATTGTTATACGAAAATTACAAACTAAGGGCAAAACGCCCAAACCAAAGGAGTTAAAGCCCAATACTCTTTTACAAAATGGAAGACGAATGATAATTTTTTGTTAGCATATCCCAATAGTGGGGGATATCAAGAGCCGACTTTGACACCTTACAAAGAATTTTACCAAATCACCCCTGAATAGAAACATCACCAAAATAAATTATATATATAATTGTTCCAACACGCTACCAAAGTCCTAGTCCCAAAGAGGGAAATCCCCAGATAACATTGTCGCTATTAATCCTCCTGTAAAGACAAACAAAGTAGAAAAATCCACTTTCCTCAAAGTTCTCCATCCTCTGTGAAAATGGGCGAAGGGAAAGTGATGTTGGATATCTTGTCATTTGGATCCCTTATTGTTCTTGGCATTTTTGACAAGTCTTGAAGTTCTTATGTTATATTCTTGGTCCAACTGGCTTTGTTCTTTGGAACCTCTCAGTTCTTTGGTTGTATTTTTATTTTACAGCTGTTAAACATTACTGTTTAGTCCAGCTGTCCACGTTAGTTAGTTTCACCCAGCCCTCCTGGAGTGAACCCTAATCTCGCCTATGTAAAAGAAGAGAAATCACTTGTTGAAGGGGAGATGCACGTAATCATGAGAATAGTTAGCTTCAGCCTATGTAAAGGGGCTGCTAGCTTCATTAATAATACAACTTGAATTTCTTTGGAATATTAAAACTATCTCCCTTGGACTTCGTCGGAAATGGCTTGGAGGGTGGGGGTAGTACATTTGTTAGGGACAAAGCCCAAAAGTTCAAGAAGGAAAATAGAGTAATACCTGGAGGATGAGTTTAGGCAAACTCCGTAGTGGAAGGTAAAAGATAAAAGGCTCAGGTAGTTCAAAATATTCCCAAAAGGCATATATGGTGGATTTTCCTACATTTGGCCAAGGAAATGAGAGATTTCAAAGATGAAGATAGTCGATAGACTAAAGGAATGGGAATTTTAATAGCCTCGAACATGAACTTATGGAATTGAATTTATCTAATAGTATATTTGCATGGAGTGATAAAAAAACATATTCCCTTATTGATAGGTTTTCCTCTCAAAAAAGAGGGATTCGATGTTTGAAAGTTCAAAGAGTACCAAAAAAATTAATGCCTTTTCTTTCTGATAACTTTCTTTAACTCATGGAGGCTGACAGTTGGAATTGGGGGGTTTCCATTTTGGTTTTGAAACAGTTGGCTGAAGCTTGACGAGTGTTGCAACATTGTTGGGCAGTTTCTGTAATTCATCATCAGAGGTGTGCTGCCAGCATATGGTATTATTTCAAAACATAAAAATTTAAAGATTCATCAGGCAACTCATTGTCAAGTCCTAGAAAAATGGAAAGTAGAGGCATTGGTCATCTGATGAACAGGGAGATATTTAAACTTCACACTCCACATTCTTCACTGAGTTCGAAGCTCAAATCTCTTCATCGTTTTCTTGGAAAACCACAAATCAAATATAATATAGAAGTAGAAATAACCCCTCATTTGACTGAAAAAATATAGAGGCTTTTGATAAACCTCAAATTATTTATCAATACTTTTGGCAAAAGCCAGGGAGATTCAAGAGCTCCTCCCTCCGAGAACACTCAAAATATGAGTTCACACTAGAAAACCAAAAAGAAGACATCCCTCTTCCCCTACTGCAACAACCTCATACAATCCCTTACAAAATACCACAGAACATTCTCCAACTAACAGCATCCTTCAAGACCCACAAAATCACCACACTTGCCCAACTGACTACACCCATTCCCTCATTCATCAAGTATTCCATCAATTGGCTCGTTATTCCTTTCTTTCCTACATGTATAGAGCTTGTGACTTGGAGTTCTTGCCCAAAATCACAAAGGGGTATCAAGAAACATTACCCAACCATTGTAGATTGTTTCTTCCAACTCAACTCAACTCAAAAGCTCGACTCTTCTCCTTGAATAGAACCACTGTCGTGTTATCAATTTTATCGGATGTCATGTTATCAAAATCTGATTAAAGACAATATGACGCCATATTTTGAATTTAAGTCTTGCTCAATCAAATTCTAGGAGTCCAATACTCTCAACTCCAAACCAGTCCCACCCTTGAATGTCATAATCAGAATCAACTTGCTCCTCAAAACGAAATTTATTTCCTTTATAGGTTCCACCCTTACATATGACGTCCTCCTTCAAGGGGATGATAGAATTTAATTTGGAAGGAAATTCTCATATCTGGTCAGAAAAACCACCCATCCTTGACTTTTCCCAGGAGTAACTTCTTCCTTCAAAAGGTTAAAAAAGATACCAGTTCAAATGATCCCTCCTATTTGACAGGATTTGGAGAAGAAACCTAGAAGTAAAGGTCCTCCATAATCTGAAGACCAAACTATGGAGAAGAGGATGCTCCGACTATGCCATCCTTCAATCAAGCCACCAAACTTCTCCAAAATAGATGAAAACCACCATGACTCCAACCCCTTCAGAATGTCTTTAACTCTGATTCCAGCTTCAAGTCTAGTGCGGCCAAAAAAAATTTCCTCGTCAATCAGATAATATATTCGAAAAAAATCCCATTAGCTGTTCTCATAAAACAAAGTTTAAAATATTTCTAAAACCCAGGCAATATATTTCCTCTGCATACAAGAGGTATATCAAATTTTAATAAGGCAAGAGAAGCCTGTCCTTTTAAAAGGAAAAAGTAAAGCCTCCCCCTTATGGAAGTAACATTAAGTTGTATATTAGTATTATTACACAAATTTGCCTAAAATATTTCTTTTCTTTTAACCTATAAAAAACTAATATAAGCGAAAATGAAAAATGTGTCGTGTAGCTAAAATGTCAACAAGCAAGTGCATGTGCCACTGACAAAAAGTAAACACATTTCAATTACCAAACTAATAAATAATCCCCATCCAAATTCTCTCACCCATTTGATCCTAAGAATCACTAACTATTGCTGTCTGCCAACAAAATCCATCTCACATATTGTCACTAGAGTTTTTTTACAAAGGTGTCATTACCAATTACTGGTCATAATAAATTAATGAAGCAGAGCTACAACAATTTTAATGGTAAGATCTTCATTTTGACTTGCATAGTCTCAGGATAACTTACGTTCACAATGAGTGTAGCCATCTCCAGTGAACTTCACACCTCGAACAGTAGGACATTCACAAACTCTTCCTCGAAATGTATCCTAAGTGGCATATGCATTCGATATAATTCTAAAATACATAGATATATACAGAGAAAGTTACCAGAAAACCAATACAAATAGATATTTGAAAAATGGAATACCCTGCATGCAGAAATATTTGCATCCTTATTGTGCCAGCAACCACCATTATTTGTTAAACACTCATTTGTTTCCATGTCTGCAAATAAAAAGAAAAATAAGGAAATAACAACCATCTCCATTACTTCAGAATTTAGTTGAGACAATGGATTAAGTTGTTTACAGAGTTGAATTTTGAAATACATATTATATGCATCTATCAAAATTCAAAGGTGCATTGGCATTCGTGTATAATTTGGGGATTGAGGTCTGTAATTTAATTTGATTTGAGTAACTAGTAAGATAATCCACACGAATTAACTAGAAAACACTATAAAACTAGGGATAAATAAAAGAATTGGAGTGTGTTAGTTGGGTCTGTGAAGGACGGTGGAGATTTCATTATAGGGAAGGGCCAGTTAGTCAGGACCTTCAGTTAAACAAATTGCAGGCTCTGTAGTCTCCTGGAAACCAGAACAAATGCCTTTCAGAACTGCTCCTCTATCCAGCTTGCCTAAATCAACGAAACAAGATTAATCAGAATATACATTGCAAAAACATTCAGTGAAAATTTGCACAGACAACAGAACCAAATTCTCTCAAACCTCTATACTGTCTGTTATTTATAACAAGAGTCGGCAATATAGTAACATCTCCACGGGAACCCCTACCAATCTGAAGAAAATAGCTAACAAGTGTAACATTAAGTCTAGGTTGAAAAATACCAAGGAAGAAAAATGTAAGAATAGAAAATCCTAGAGAGGAAAAAGCCAAGGAAACTCCACCTGTGCATCCTGTTCAGCTTTAAGAATTGAGTTCTCCATATCTGCCCCTGGATCTCCAATACAGTCTTTTATCTTGTTAAGATCTATACCTACACAGCCAAACCAGCCAGTAAACACGTTAGAGATTGGTTCCAGTGTTGTAACATGAACCAAACACAACCAAGTTGATTGAATAGCTCAAGGAAATGAAAAGGACAGAAAAAATTTGGTAGCTCCAACCGAGTAAAAAAATAATCATTGAATTTCAAACAAATATTCAACAATTGACCTACCAAGAGATTTAATAACTTCATTGGCACATTCCTCGTCGTACTTCTTTTCTTTCATGGGACAACGGATTGAAAAGTCAGTGACATAATCCCACCAAAGCCAAGGTTTTCCAGATTCATTTGCAACTTTAAAGAAACAAATTTGGCGTAGATTTTGAACAACCACATCCTTTCCATCATATCCTTTACTGAAATCCTGGTCAGGATCTGGTGCACAGTATCTCCCATGATTGATGCATTGAGATTTGCACTGCTTACTCAAAGTAAAAGCATCTGGGCAATACCAGGTTATATAATGGGGAGTGAATTGAGTGTAACCTTTCTGCTCAAGTGTCTGAGCAGCTCCTTTGAAGCTTTTCACAAACTCAATCTGACTATCACACTTTGGCCCACACTCATCATTACTATTTGTCCAAAATTCATACTCAACGCGATCATCGGGATGTGGAAGAGCTTCTGTCCAATCAAGATTTATATTGACCATCTCTCCACTAGATAGAGCTTTCTTGATGTCATCCCCCAAGCTTTTGCTAATAAGGGCAGAAGGTATTGCAATGCCTTTTAGGTAATTGGAACCTGCCTTCTCTTCTTCTGGAGAGTCCATGGTAATTAATGGTTCAAGTCTATCATCTGCAACAAGAATTGCTGCAGCTCCACCATTTTGTGCATTCCACGCCTTCATGGTGAAGTAACAATCTAAAACAAAGGCCAACCAATTCCTTAACAAATAACAAAAATATTGAACAAGGGCCAGACATGAACCCAGAGTTAATAAAATTAGAATTAAAATACAGGAAATAGGTAACATATAGTCCCTTCGAGAGAACAACGTCCTCAAATATTTAGTTTATAACTCGTATCTGAAGCTTGATCGATGACTTGTCAAGGAACCAAACAGTTCTTTTGTTTTTTTTTTTAATGATATTATGTTCACCAATTGGGCGGTGAGATATTGGTGAATTTGAGACCTGCACATGTACATACGCTGGTAACAATCTAAAGATAAGCAACCCTAAGTTGGGTAGGATTTTTCAGCATAACCAAGCCCCAAAAGTGCTTTGGATGACCCCTAAACCTATATAATACTATACTAACGGCTAAGCCACTTATTTCCTTGAACCTAAATAAGCGTAGGGAGAGCCAAATTGTACGGAATTTCAGCACCGACCGTGCCATCGTGCATACAGAGTTGGCAAAGCCAACTACGAAAAAAACACATCGCGAGAAAGCTAACCTCCTCGATCAGCAAGAACAAAGGTAGGCAGACTCCCAGGTTTGGACTTGAAAGAGATACCGGCATCATCAAAGCTCTTGCATGCCTTCTGATTGGCTTTAGGATAATGCACGATGCCAGTCATTGTGCCTCCATATTCAGGAACCCCAAAATTCCCAATGGCACATTCGTAAACACCCTTGATGGAGTCTGGGGAGGTTATCTTCAAGCTGTTCTTCTCGACAACAAATCTACCCAAACAGGAGACAGAAAGAATAAAACAAACGAAGAGAAAAATGCATGGTCTTCCGGCCATGATCGGATGGAGTAACTAAGTTAAGCCTGAAGAGAATCGAAGTTGAGTTCAAGGCTCCCAATTAAAATGAACAAAAAAAAAACTAGGGCTTTTCGATATAGAGTTGGATTTAAAAGGAAAACAAATGAATGGGAATCACAATAGAAGACAGATGGTGGAGAAAATCGCGAGGGCGAAGTCAGAGTTGGAGGTTGAATAGAGGGGTAGAGACGTGTAACGATTTGATTCTGAAGTTGGCTAGCAAATTGGAATCCAGAAATGGGAGGGTACCTTAGTGTAGAAGTAACAGGCAACACAACTAAACTTACTTTACAAGTACGTATAAATAGGAGGGAGATTTCGTTAGTTTTTTTCTGGTTAGACCTTGGACTTTCCCTTTCCCTTTCCCTTTCGGCATCGAGGTTGATTCAACACCGTGATCATGATTCATGCCATTGACCCCTACAATTTTGGGTTAACGTACTTGCTGCTCTTCCGCCTTCAATTCTCCACTGTCTTCTCCACATTCGATTTTTCTACAAACTACTCTCAATTCATTCCCAATTTTCGTTTCACCAACATTTTTTACATCTAAAAAGTTTTTTTTTTTTTTTTTTTTTGTTTCTATATCAGTGTGATTTTTTTTTCTCTTTACAGTATATCAGTTTTATTTATAACTATGGGTAGATGGTGCTTATTTGATTGTGGATAATATTTCTTTTCATTTTGATTTATAATTATTCGAGATGTTATAATTTCAAATTTTAATTTGCTTTAGTTATCATTATTATATCTTAATAATTAGATTGTATACCAAATATAAAGTATATCAAATTAACGTGTTATGTTTTTTTTTTTTTTTTATTTATCCGATGACATGTAAGTTAGATATAATTTGGTATTTCAATCATGTGACGATTATACTTTCTATTTTATATATCGGTTGATAATTGATATACCAATTTATAAGAAAAAGATATATAGCTAGTATTATTGTCGATCCACAAAATATGAAGTATATCATGTACTTGTAACATTGATGTTACAATTATCTAATAACACTAATTCAAAATGCATTTCAAGAAAATCATAGGTTCATCCAATAGAATAACATTGGCATATCATTAACATATTGGTTCAATGCATATGTACACAAAGTAATAACTCAACACTTGTTTAAAATTTTGGTGTCAAAAGTAACATTGGTGATAGTAGTTTATCTATGTTCATTCATTAAAATAAGTTTATTTAGATCATTTTAAACCATTTTTCAGGGTAGACAGATTGGTATACATTATTCACGTGACTTCACATGCTTATGATCAAATTTAAATTTTTGTTGAACTATCTTTCATCCATCTTAACTAGGAAGTGTTTAGGATAAAATTGAATAATCAAAGAAACAATGTTTTAAAACTATGCCTTTCCTTGTTTGCAACTTTTTTTTTTTTTTTTGGTAAAAGAATCTTGCATGAAATATAAAATAATGGTGGTAAAAATGGTAGAACTAGACTCTTAATTTTAAAAATTAAACCATCGAACCATGGTAAACGTGTTAGAATCAAATTCTCGTATATGTGAAAATTAAACTCATGCATGCTCTTGGTTAAAATGAATGTGGACGCTAATCATACTTGTGTATATAAAATTTTAAAAGAACTAAATGATGACATATAGTATAATGGGGTGGTGAAATGATACTGATTAAGCAACTTATTCATTGTAGATAAAAGATATTATATTAATGGGAATCCATACATACGGTTGATGTGTTTAATTTGGCTCTGGTGGAAACAGGGGCTTCTTCAACTGAGGCTATTATATATGGTTATATAGCTTGCTCGGCCACACAGCCACAAATCAAACAATTTATAGTGCTTAAAAATATAAATAAAGGAAGCACTATTATTGAAAAGGAATAACCCAAATTATTCAAATGAATGAAATCCCCATGCAGTGTGCAGAGAAAGAAATTGGTGAACTAATTTGATGACTTGGAAATGCGGTAAGTAGCGCATTACTAAACATATAATATAGTATATAAAGTAAATGGGGTTAGGGATGCATATAAAACAGGAGAATTGGTTCTGAGGTTTAAGTTAATGAATTAAGATGGAAGAGTTGTACATAGATGGGACATTGATGAGCCTGAGCGTGTTGCTTGTGGTGGGGTATCACCTGCATCTGTGGCAATGCTTGAAGAAGAAACCGGAGAAGACGACCAGGGGAATCCAGCGGGAGGGAAGGAGAGCGTGGGTGGAGCGGGCGCTGCAGGTGGAGGGCGGTAGCATGCAGGTGGTGCAGAGCTTGAGAAACAATCTCATGATCATAATCCTCAGAGCTTCCATATCAATCATCCTGAGCTCCTCCGTGGCAGCCCTCACCAACAACGCTTACAAATCCAAAATTGGATTCCTTGGATCAACTGATCAATCCATAATTAGTTGGCTGTTTGCTGTGAAATACGCGGCCGCCTTTGTGGTGTCAGTTTCCAGCTTCCTTTTCAGCTCTTTCGGGGTGAGCTTTCTGGTTGACACCTGCATGTTGCTCACAACTCCAACTCCAACCACCCATATACACAGACTGCTGGACACTGGGTTTGCCTTTGCTTTTGTAGGCAATCGCTTGATGTGGTTCAGTTTTGTCATCTTGTTGTGGTCCCTTGGTCCTATTCCGGTCGCCCTCTCTTCCTTCGCATTGGTTTGGGGGTTTTCTCTTCTGGATTTTATTACCAAATCAACTACCTATTCCTATTCTTATTGATCTCAATCTGTGTATTTCATTTCGTACTACTTCCATAATTTGATTCTGGTCCTTCCATCATTCAATCATATTCTAAATACTCCCATATTGGAATCACCATCAAATCAAAACAATTGTGTTATTTGTTTCCATCATTCTAGTTTTGATTAATTCAACAATTACCACAAATTTTTATAGATCAATCAAATCAACCCCTTTGGTTTCTTTTTGAGTCTAGATAAGACAAGTCAAATGAATTATTATCTTTGATAGGTTTTTATTAACAATATGGTTTAGAATCATATAGATATGATGTAGAAAAGTGAACAATTAGTCATTAATATGAAAACATCAATATCTAATACTAAAACTAGGTTTCAATGTTTTTATTTTTTAAAATTTCATAACTTACCTTTTCTTTTCTTTTTAAATAGTTATAATTAATCGATTCCAACGTAATAAAAAATTTGACATATCAATTATAGTATTTTTAGACTTTTTTCCCTTTTATGTACATTAATAAATTATAAATTTCATGTGCATATGTTATGAACTAGTTTAATTAAAATATATCTAACCAAGTTTTATAGATAGTGATCTATTTAATGTGAACGCATATGTGATAAAATTAAAATAACTAAAAAAAAAATCTCATAGATATCGAAAAAAACAAACTATTTACCTAATATAACAAAAAAAAAAAAAATTTGAAAAACACGGTAAACTTTTAAACACCCAAATTGTCCCTATTTCAATTGAACTTCGCCAACTGATTTCTTCATTCTCACTAGTAGTAAAACGATCAGGCTACTCATCCTCCCTTTTTTCTCGTCGTCGGATTTCTTCATCTGTTTCACCATTTAGGAGCATTGAAGATAATCTACATCATTGATTTTAAGAAAATTGAGACAAAAAACGAACTCAATCGCTAAATTAAAGGTTAGACTGAAAAGTACTCAGAAGAATGATATACCATCATCGACTAATTTGAAGGTGGAGTCCTCAAAATATGGCGACTGCGATCTTCTTAGTTTTCTAGGTTTTTTCTTACCCATAAAAAAACCCAAAAGAAAATCTTCCGTTGAATTGAAAGGTTGTTTAATAAGGAATTGAAGCAGAATTCATTAGGCCAATTTAGAAGAAATGGGAAAGAAGATAGAGGAAGACGAAATTAGGAGAAAGGTAGAAGAAAGAAAATAAAAACGTTAAATATTTGTAGCCAATCCACTGCTACATTTCTCTTTCTATTCTCTAACATGTATCAGTTTTTATGGATAGATCTCTATCAATATAATGATAAAAAATTGTACCTTTCTACTATCATCGATAAATATTGATAGACTTAAAATTATATACCACTAATAGAAAGTTATACATTTGTATCATTGATCTATTATTAGACAACTACTAGCAACATTGATATGATTATATATATATACCAACAACTAGCAACATTAATATGATCATCTATTGTTATATGATATACCATTGGTAGTATTCCAATCATTGTTTACTATTGATAGACAGTAATAGAAAACTATCGTTGCTTGTTATAAATAGATGGCGATAGACAACTATCAGTGTCTATCTATGATTGATAGATAGGCAATGACAAACAATTGTCAATGTCTATATGTGATAGATAGTGATATTGTTCTATCACTTAATCTTCAATTGTCTATGATCATCATTCTAATTGCTATTCGGAACTAACAACACAACTTCCAATTACTATAATTACCATTCAATCACTTGATCTATATCACTTTAATGATAAAAATTGATAACTTTTTATCATTGATAGATAGTGGCAGATTCCTATTACTGTCTATAATTGAAATAAAGTTGTACACTTTTATTATTGACGGTCAATGATATACTTTTATTAACGTCTATCCAATTTTATCAATGATAGAAAGTTGTACACTTGTACTATTGATTTGTATTTCATGATATTTTAGTGAGTTTTTTTTTTTTTTTCTTTTTGGAGGAAAAACTCCTCTTGATAATTTTGGAGCTCGATTAATTATTGTAGTTTGGTGTTTATATCATAGAATCAAAATTAACTTTCTAAAATGTTTTTATGAACTAAAAAAAAAAAAAAATCTATCCATATATGAGATTTGGCAAAGACATGAATACAACATGTGGAAATCATAGAGATATTATTCATATAATTTTTTATTTAATTAGAGCCCAAATTACTATGGGAACAATGTTGGAGCACTGGAAAGGGTAGAATATTCAGTGTGGATGAGATGCTCGATGTTCGTATTACGAGGGAAAAAACTGGAATTAGAGCAATAATGCTCTAAGGAATAGCGATAGTGTACTGAAGTAGTGGCCCTCACAAAAATGCTTTAACGTGCGTATGGACACCTTTTTTCCCGAAAAGCAATTCATCAAAAAGGTATGGCGGCTCGTGTGAGTTGAAGTTTGGATGGACAAAAATATTTTGCCAATTAATTGTCCATTAATTCTTGGTTACTATTTCACTAGGATTTAAAAAAAAAAAAAAAATCTTAGATGGTTTAAAGCTAGATACTAGTTTAATTTTTATTTTCTCTAGTAATTAAAGAGGATGCTAAGTTATTACTTTACGAACTAAAAGTTGGTTGAAATTATTGTTTATTTATAAAAAAAATCATATTTTATAGAAAGGAGACGAAAACATCCATCGGTTTTGTGTAAAATATATGATGATGGGGCACGTGAATAATGGATTTCACTCTCTCAACCTTTCACGTGTAGTTTGTAATTGGATCCTCATAGGCATATGTAGCTGATCCCCAAATAATCCAACATGGGTGAGAAAGTCTAGAAATTAAAGCATAAGACTGTGATTACGGATACATATACCTGTGTGTGTTTGAAAAAATTACGTACGGCACCCGCATAAGAAATGAAACAAGCAAGTAATGTATGTAAAGAGGAAAAACATATCGGGATTTTTATATGCCCCAGAGGCTTAAAGAGAGATGGGTGCAGGAGTGTAGATACAATGTTTCTAGAGCCAGTTGCAAATTATTCATTTACATCACTGTCTATGACAGCCTAGCTGAAGTAGTAATGATTTAGCTAGGCATCTTAAATAGATCAACTAGGAAGATCAAGGGGATCGGAAGGGGAATTATATTAGAATTAAATGGATCAAAAGTGGAATGGTGGTAAGACATCATCCTCAAAATCGACGACGGAACCCATGAAAACCTCGCAGAGATGGTCGTCGGCCGTACTCATGTAATCGGATGGGGAACAGACTGCCTCGTCATCCCTGCCACTGCCAGCATCGGGGGTTACAACTTCTTCCTTCTTAACCAACGTAGGATCGTGTGGGAGAAAAAAGTTGGGTGCTGCAGTGGTGTCAAAACTGAGGAGCACTCCACTGCAGGAATCGTCGAAATTGGAGGAGCCGAGCACTATGTCGGAAGCCTTGAGGAAATTGGAGCAAGTGTGATTCCCATAATAGGTAGTACGGAACTTGGGGGGATTGTCTTGCAGTCGCTGGACTTGTTTTGTGGCTTGGCAGGCCTGGTCGTATTTATGGGTGCATCTGTAGTAGTTTCTCGGGTATTTGGCATTTAGAATCGTCTTCTGCCCGTATTTCCTCCACGCGTGCCCATCGTCCACTAGGTCGCAGCTTTCTCTTGCCCAACTCTGGCAACTCTTCCTGCAAATTTCAATTATAAATATTTTTATTCTAAATACAATTCTCCCAAATTCTCTATTATTCATCTTATGATCAATTATATATTAAACTTAGTTTAAATTAATAGAAAACCTAGCTACCTTCTCTTATAGCAACCCCTGCGATCATGATTAGGGGTGGAGCTCTTGCAACTGTCTCCAGATTCCTCGGATTTTCTACTACCACGATCCTCGGGTGAGTCCACAATAGAGCCATTTATGTCATCGGAGTCGCAGCGATGATTCAAGATGGAAAGTGTTTTGGAGAAAGAGGATAGGATTCTGGTGAGTAGATCTTGGGAGGCCGGGGTGGAACTTATCTGTAGATACGCTCGTAGTTGTTGTGCAAGTTCGCGGCCACGAAGCAATTCATCGGCTGCTTTCCTTCGATCAAAGGGGGTAGTGTCAGGCCAGGAGCAATCCATTATATCTATATCTCTCTGTCTGTGCTCTTCTTTTGCTTAGACTTAGAGTAGGAGACCCCTCTGGCCCTTTTTTTATGTGGTTGTGGAAGGGAAGGCCAGCCAATTGTATTAATATTATAATTATTGTATGAGTATCTTGTCTTCATCTAAATGCAAATGCAAATGCAAATGCAAGGAAAATATAAGGAAAGTCCTACTCCAAATTTTCCACACAACAAGGACATGTATAAAACCAACGCGCCTTCTCCTATGTTTAGCTTGATGGGCGGCTGTGATTGTAGCCAGATAACAAGGTGCGGCTGGACTAAACAATGCTGATTAGGGCTGAGGTAAGGCAGCTGAGCTCAGGCGACCATCGTCACCCTCCAGTCCCACTTAATTTAATATTTCCAGTCTCCCCTTTTTCTCTTTCTTTTTATCCCCTTCGTCTTTTCCCCCTTATTTGCCCTTTGTTTCACATTTAAATTACCAAAGTACCCTCTCATACTCCATCCCCCAAATCCAAACTTTAGTTTTATGTCTGCATGATCGTTTCCTAATACTCACCCATCCTCCACCATATTATTGCAACTTTAAATTTGTTTTTTCATCTAATTTATCCCCACTTCTTATTTAATTTTATGTCTATAAGATGTTTAAATGGAAATGAAAATTTGCAAAAACCAATCTCATACTACTTTCCTAGATGTATTTATACTCTTAAACTTTCAAATTTTGAAAATAAACTCTCAAATTTATTCAAATTTTGGACCATCAAACTTACGTAATGGTATAATATAAATTGTATTGATTATATGAGTTTGAATTATTGTAAAATTAAGGATTCAACTTTAATATTTTTATAAGGGAGTCCAATTGTTCTTATCAAAAGTTTGATGATGGAATTGCAACTACAACATGTGATTTTACCATATTTTAACTAATTTAAAAAAGCCTTTTTTATACATCTCCAAATATTTAGTTCTTTTCTGTTGAGAATTCCAAATATTCAAATCCCTATCTAATAAACAAAACTTTAATTGTGTATTTAATAATTTATTGACTTATTTAATATTTTAAAAATCAATAAAATAAATAGATATGAAAGTCTAGAGTTTACACTATTCGTGGAGAAATAATAAATTTATAATTTTTTTTATTAAATATCGAACACGAAAATGAAAGTGAAATTTTCAAACAAATCTAGAGTTTAGGTAGATACAAAATTAAAAATTAAAAAAGATATATTGTAGGTAATTCGTAGTTTAATCTATTGGGAAAATAAATAAAAAATACTTCATTTTCAATCCAAGGTGTAAGAAATAAAGAAGTGGTAATATAAATATATATAAGAGCAGTTGCCATTGGCATATAGAATAAAATTAGAGATGGGACCAAATTATGATAAGAACAGCGTGGACTTGAAAGTTGCGAAAAGTAAGGGTTCTTCACGTGATGTGGAAAAATAAAACAAGAAGGGTAAGAGGTTTCACATTGGAGAATTGTAGATGATTAAATGATAATAATAATAATTTCAAGGTTCCTTTGGAATCCCTCTCAGGAGGACTAAAACAATGTTTTCTACTATCTTTTTATTCATACATATATCATTCTTTATGATTAGTTTTGTTTGCTTTTTTTTTTTTTTTTTTAAATGGCAAAATATTAGGATTGTCATTCCCATTCCCTACCAAACAAGTTAAAAAAAATAACTAGGTATCAACTTTCAACTACTAAAAGAAATTCTATCCCTACTTTCGAGTTCTTCCAATTAAACACACTTTTAAATTTGGGTGTGAAAAGTCATAGGCTTAAACAAAATACTTTTGTAATTTGGGTCTAGAAGAAAATTCATTGCGATTTTAATAATTTTTCACACAGTAAAATTTGTATGGTTCATGGTTTTTTCACATGCTAAAATTGTTTTTTTTCTTATTTTATATTTATTCCTTGGGATAGCAGAAGAGAGATTTTTTTTCTTCCAACAAGTGGTATTATAACTTTAGGTTCGTAGTTTCTAAGTGTCTAAGTGTGTTCTTTGATTGTAGTATTGTCTGAACTTCCAGAAAAAAAAAATTGAAATATATTGTGGTGTTGTGAATAGTGTTGGTTGTTTAATATTTGTAGATTTGTTAGGAGCAAAAGCAAATACAACAAGCTTAATAAGTCCAATAAAGTTTGACGATGTATAAATCAACATTGACCTATGACAAGTACTTAAGGTTTTGAAGGGAAGACTCAATCAAGCAGTGGTCCTTCTAAAGAGCTAAGAGGTGATGGTGATCTAGGAGAGTCTAGTAGAGGTTTAAAGAAGTTAAACACAAGCGGTTAAGATTGGGAGAATGAGAGGTCCAATTGCAATAGCGCCAAGAATGTTATTACAAGTGTGCATCAAAGCTTGAGAGAGAAATAACGACTTTAACAATACTGATTTTAAAAACCTAAACATAGAATTAAAACACTAGTTTGAAAATTGGAATTTTCTTTTCGGTAAGAAATTGGAAAATTACTCAAACCTTGTATATGTTATTGATATAAATGCATTGAAATTGTAGAAGTGGAGGGAGTTACACAGCATACATATTTTTGGCATGGGTGAATGTGTACATATGTATAATTTAAAACCACGTATTTATTTACAACTTTAAAATTTGGTTTCATATGATGGAAATTATAAATAATATTTGGGTTAATTTTGAAATATAAGGAAATAAGAGGAGGACAAGAAGCAGTGAAGTAAAAAAAGGGAAAATCAATGAAATTAAAATAAGAAAGGAAAAACGTAATATTGTGTTGTTTGAGTCGCAATGTGCAGATTATTGTATGTCTGCTGGCGATCTAAGAAGACCGCCAATATTAGTTTTTCTCTGTTGCAGTGATTAGTTGGCTGTGGGCGCTGTCTTCCCAATCTCCGGTAACTATCTTCTTCTTTGTTCCTTTGTTTGTGTTTTTGTTTATGGGAATTAGGTTTAGGTTCACATTTTGGTCAGGGGCTAGGGCTTGGGTTTGAAATTCCAGATCCCCTAGTCTTCTTTCTTTTCACTTACTCCTCTCATTCCCGCGTCTTTCCAACCTGCACTCACTTTTCCTACTTTTTTGTCCTCAGGTGAAGTCAAGAGAGTCCAAAGTTATTCTTCTTCTCTCCTTTCTGGATCCTGCATCTGTCTCTATCGAATTTTAATTTAACCAGAAAATGGATAAGGAAAAGAAGAAGAGAAAAAACAAAAAGAAGAAGAACAAGCAGATTAGAACCTCAGAAGATGAAATGGTTGGATCAGAGTCGACTTCCGTGGATGATACTCACCCTAGAAATCGACAGAACGATCAAAATCCAATTTCTGACACACTACTTTCATATCAGCATAGCAGCGGAACAAAAGATGTATGTTTGTGTTCAAATTTAATTGTGGTTCATCACCATTCTATATAATGGGGTGCTGTGATTCATCAGCTGCCGGTTGTTGTGGATGACACGAACATGTGCAGTCCCTTCTATTTATTCCTATATCTTATCTTATAAACATGAATAAGTTCTATCTTTGAATCATATGCATACTATCTTACCAAAGACCAGAAAACAACCCTGAAGTAATTGATGTTCTTCTCTCCGTCTTTTCAACCAAGGTCTCCGCAGATCAAAAGAAATAAAGACAATAAATCCATTTAATCTAAATTCATTACTGATACAGAACTACACTTAACGTGGTTCTTGTAGGCTGTCTTAGAAGAGACAATTGAACATTTGTGAAAGGAAAGTTTTTTGCTTGCACATGAAAAGGCGATGTCATAATTGCACAAAAATTCCACTGATGGCAATAGGGTGC
The DNA here is from genome assembly GCA_025688845.1 of Cucumis hystrix. Classification (NCBI taxonomy): domain Eukaryota; kingdom Viridiplantae; phylum Streptophyta; class Magnoliopsida; order Cucurbitales; family Cucurbitaceae; genus Cucumis; species Cucumis hystrix. Next base: position 27,615,964 of record CM046886.1, read on the forward strand.
TTTCTTTCCCCTACTAATGCATTTTCTATTTCCTTGCAGGCTAAGCTGGATGATACAATTAAGCATTTACATGAGGAAAACAACATACATATAACAAGAATGGTAATCAATTTTTGCAAACATTCAAGTACCATCTTATAACTATGTGATTTTTTGTTTTTGAAAATGAAGCTTATAACCAATACTTCTACCTGTTAATTTCTCTGTTTTGTTATCCATTTATATCAATGTTTTAAGAAAACTAAAAACTTGTTTTTGTTTAAGAATTCAAGTGTATCATGAAGAAATGTGAAAACCATGGCACAAAAATTGGGAGGGAACAAGCATAAGTTTCTAAATAAGAAAACTAAAAATGAAATCGTTATCAACGATGCCTCAAGTAACTGATCTATGTGCTTGTTCTTACATTTGCTTTCATAATTGTGTGTTTTCAAATAATTTTTTCTTGCAGGCTGACTTAGACTTGAAGCTTGTAGAATGTGAGGCTGAAAAACACTCATGGCTTCAAAAAGAGGTATTTTTTCTTAAAATATCTTTTTCCTATGCACCAATCTAATCATTTAAATTTTAAAGTGGCCATATTTGATTTTCTAAAAGCAGGAGGTTGAAGAACATTAACTTTCTTTATTCAAGTGTGAAGTGCCAAAAGAGCAAGCAAGGACTTCTTTTTTAAGCGCATAATATGAAAATATAAATAAGATTGTCTCATATGGAAAACCATAGTATTAAAAATAAAAACAGAGAAAAGTAAAAGAAGTGTCAGCTTTTTAAGACATTCTTTAAGAGCAGGCTTTTAGAGAACACTGCATATTTTTTTAACTAATATAAGAAAAATTTGAGAATCGACGTGGCATCTTGAAGGTCTTAGGTCCTAGTTTCGGTCATGCCTGCACACAACATTCATTTTTGCATTACATTACAGTTGATTTGTTTTTGTTATTGTCTTTCTTAATGCATCTGTTGGTTCCTTGTTCTATTCTATTTACCTCTTTAGAAGTTCCATTGTTTACAATCTACAGGAAGCGTTAATGGATAAAATTAGAAACTTACAAGAGGACAAGACTGCCTTGGATTTAGAAGGGGTAATAATTTTATGCTACATAATTCCTTCCTCTACCAAGCGATTTAATTGTAACTTATTTTTCAGCTTTCCAAGTTATTTGTTCTATTAGTTACCCTGATGTTTAATGGCACGTTACTAAATTTCTTCCTTTTCTATCATCTATGAAGGCCAGGTTATTGAACACAATTAAGCTTTTAGAGAGAGATAAAGCTTCATTGATTCTTGATGAGGTAATCAGTGTATTGTTGATGCTTGACAGAGACATGGTGTGGTTTCTCCTCTTTTTTATTTGTAACCCTGTTAAACAAATAATATTATTTTTTTGAATAAAGGTGCATGATTCTTAATATCATTAAATATGTATTCATTGAAGAGAGAGAGGACAATTTTGTTTCTTTTAAATAGCGAATTTTCCATAATTGTAAATAAACCAAATTGGATCAACTTACCAAACCAAACTGAATGAACCAAACTAACTAAACTTAACCAGATTGAAAATGGACCAAATTGGGATGAGAAACTGAACCAAACAAAGGGTATTGAACCGAACAGGTTTGAATGACTGAAATCAAACCGATCTAAAACTGAAACCCCCAAGTATTGTAGCTGAGAGGGAGACTTGGATCTTGGCTAGGGGATAGACAACACAGATTTGTAGCAGAATTGAAGCAGGTGTTGTTTTGCGGCAAACAAGCAGAAAACGGGTAGGAAGAAAACCCTAGTATATAGACGGCGAGAAAAGAAACAAAGATCTGACGATGGTCTGTGCTTGAAGTGGATTTGGTGGCGGCGACGAAAACTTGCGAAGGTGAGTAGGGAGCAGTGGACAATATACTCGAGTGACATTCTAGGAGTAGTATTGGATGGTCCATGATAGAAGGATCCAACCATCGTCGGATTTGGGGCAGCAATGCGAGTTGGACATCGAATCTAGGTGGCGGCGGATCTAGGTTGACTGAAGTGGGTTGTGGTCAGTCGGATCTGGGTAGGGGCAAACCGGTATGTCTGAGAACGAATGCACGTTTTGATGCTATAGATCTAATTGACGTGTCATGTGTGGCTGGGTGTAATCTGAAAGAGGCATGTGATTCGGTGTAATCTCGTCGTAGCTCTGGACGGAATAAGAAGGCAGATCTACATGTGGGTCTGCCTCTGTTGATGACTAGTCAAATTGGTGGAGGCAAAGGTCAAATAAGGTTGTGGCGGCTAGGGTCCAATGTGTTACAACCTAAGGTTATGATACCACAATAATTTTATATAACATATCCAATATTCAGACAAGGGGATCCTTTGTCTCCTTTTTTGTTCTTACTCGTTATGGACGTCTTAAGTCGGCTTTTAAGCAAAGGGGTTGAAGGAAATATTGTTGAACCTTTTAAGATTGGTAGGAATGAAGTGACCTTATCGCACCTGCAATTTACTGATGATACTATGTTATTTTGTTCTAGAAAAGAGGAGTCCTCCTCACCCTCAATCATATGGTTGCTTTCTTAGAGAGGTTGTCTGGTTTGAAAATCAATAGAAGCACGTGCACCATCTTTGGTATTAATACGAATATTGTTAAGTTACAAAGCTGGGTGGAGATGTTTGATTGTGAGGTTGGTTCCTTCTCTTTGTATTATCTTGGGCTCCCTTTGGGGGGACAATCTGAGAGCTATGTCCTTTTGGGACTTGTTTGTGAGAAAATTCGGAAGAGCTTGGCAGGCTGAAAGAAAAAGTTTTTCTCAAAAGCTGAAAGATTAACTTTGATTAGATCTGTTTTGAGTGGAATTCCGGTGTATTATTTGTCGCGTTTCCAGGTTCCTAGTTCGGTTTGTAAAAGCATTGAGAAGTACATGAGAGATTCTCTTTGGGAGGGGGTTGACGAAGGTTATGGTTCCCATTTGGTGAGTTGGGAGATGGTGGGGTGCCTAGTGTATCAAGGGGGTTTAGAGACTTGGCAACCTTAGAATCCACAATAGAGCATTGCTGGCTAAGTGGCTCTGACGCTTTTTTCTTGGACCGTACTCTTTATGGCACAGGATTATTGTGAGTAAACATGGTGCCCATTCTTTGATTAGACGTTGAAAGGGGGTTTAAGGCACACACCAAAATCCCTTAATGATATTTCCTCTGAGCTTCCTACTTTCTCTCGGTTTACTCGTTGCTATGTGAGGGATGGTAAGGACATCTATTTATGGGAGGATCCGTAGGTGGGGGAGAATACCCTTTGCTCTTTATTTCCTTAGCTTTATCACATATCCTTGTTAAAAAATTGTATGTTTCAGATCATCTGGTTAGTTTGGAGAATTCAATGTCTTTTTCCTTCGTTTTCGTCATAAATTTACCAATAGGGAAGCGACGGGTGTGGCATCTCTCCTTTTTTTGCTTGAGGGGGTGCAACTTTAGGGAGGGAAGAAGGGATGTTCGTGTTTGGAATCCTAATTTTAGCAGGGGATCTAGGGGTTACACGTGTAAATCATTGTTTAGTCTTTTGTTAGATCCCTCTCTCCATACGGAGTTGGTTTTTTACTTGGTATGGAGGGCTAAGGTTCCTAAGAAAGTTAGGTTCATTATTTGGCAAGTCTTACTTAGTCGTGTTAACACTATTGATAGGTTTGTTAGGAAGAGGACTTTGCTTGTTGGCCTTTTTGTTGCATGCTTTGTCAGAAGGCGGAGGAAGATATTGATCATCTTTTTTGGGACTGCCACTATGCGAGGGTAAGAGTTTGGTGTTAGTTTTGCTGGCACTCAGAGTGTTAGAGTGACAATCGAGGAGTTCCTCCATCCGTTTTTCAAAGAAAAAAGGGGTTTTTTTGTGGTTGGCTAGGGTGTGTGCTATTATTTGGGACATTTGGGTGAGAGGAATGATCGGATCTCTCGGGAAGGGAAAGGGAGCATAGTGAGATTTGGTCTTTAGCTAGATTTTATGTTTCTCTCTAGGCTTCGATTTTGAAGCATTTTTGTAATTACTCCATTGGTTACATTTTACTTAGTTGGTCTCCCTTTTGTTAGTTGGGGTGTTTTGACGGGTTGGTTTTTTTCTATATGCCTTTGTATTCTTTTATTCTTTCTCAATAAAAGTTGTTTGGTTTCATAGAAAAATAACATATTGAATATTAAGGATAATTGAGAGTACAAATGACCTTTTACACAGGGTAATAAATAGACCACAAAGAGACCGCTAAAGGAAAATACATAAATGGAAAATACCAAAAACTAAAATAATAAGGAAAAAAAATTCATAAACCCTAATTTTTCTTTTAACTATAACCCATCCCTTCAAGCTTTTGGGTTAAGTGATTTATCAGTTTCTTTAATCTCTAACCATATTTGCAAATTCTTCTCTAGCGTCCAACTTCATTTTTGTTTAAATGCTCAATGAACAATTAGGGACTGGGAACATATGGTTTAAAAGGTTTAATATATGCAAAATGATTGATGCTCGATTAGTGATTCACCCACGAGCGAACTAAATTTTTAAAGTTTGCTGATATGCTTTTTAGTTTTTAGTTTTTTTGTTTTTTTTATAAATACTAATATGAGTGGACAAATTTGTGGACACATGTAGCTTGATGATATGTGTAATTTTGGATCCTAAATGGGCTATCGTTGTGTATTGTCATTACTAGGGATTATATTCTTACTGAAGTATTTTTTTCCCTTTCACAGAAATTAAGCAGGGAGACGATAGTGGATAAGAACAAGGACATTTCTAGGTTACAGGCACAAGTATGCTGCTTCATTAACTTACGTATTCAACTAATAAATTTCACAAAGTCAACACGAGTGTTATCTTTTTCACTTGCTTTCTGGTTGTGCAAACAGCCACAAAATTTGATTGTGATGTCAGTATATCACCATGTTCTTTGGAAGAATTAGTAACAAGTTGAATAGGGTCGGGAGGATGTTGGTCGGTTGAACTTGACTTACAGTTATAGTTATCGTGCAAGACCATTTATTTACTTATGGGTACATGTTCATTCATTTAGGTGCTGCCAACATAGGACACTACTTTTTGTTCTGATGAGGAATTGAATACAAAGTTTGACAGGTTGTGGAGTTGGAAGAACAAAGACGTGATCTGTTGCATGAAAACAAACAACTGACGGGAAAGGTTGCTGACAATCAGTCAAAACTTTTGAACCTTGAGAGGAAAATATCTTCCACTTACATACACTCTTCAGATCGAGTCACAAAGGTGAACTTCTTACTTTCACCTATTAAATGGTCAAACTTCACAAGTTTATTTTTGCATTGAGAATAAGGTCCATTAAATGAAATTCGGAAGATCTGTTGAAATCAAGCTGTTGACAATTCTCCTTTGGGAGATAACTTATTGGTCTCCTTTAAGATTTTTTTTGGTCCCTTTTTCCTGAGTTATAGTGCGGACGGATAATTGTTTGCTCCTTGTTTACCTCATGTCAATGCATACGGGATGAGCAGGAGATATTGAATTCACAAGTTGATGCAGCTCGTATTCTGGTTGATAAATTGATTACAGAAAATGCAGAGCTTATTGGGAAGGTAATAGCACTTCTGTGATATCCATAGTGCACATCTGCTATGCTTCCTCTTGCCTAGTTTCATTTCGTAATGTTTTACTTTAGTTTAATCTGAACTGACATGTATTGAAAGAGGGCATAATTGTTGAACTCCCAGTATCGTGTTTTATGCTAGAGTGATATTATATTAGATGCGGAGTAGCTTGATAAAAATCCTTTTCTTAGAGATGTTATAAAATTATGGTTATTGCTTTATCTCGAGGTTAACAACTCACGTTCGGTATTCTTAGGTGAATGAATTATTTGTTGAGCTTCAAAGAGTTACGAAGACTGAGCTACCTTCAGGCGTGGAACCTGACCAGATGGCTACAGAAGCTACTGACACTACCACTTTCAACGAACCTGAGCCTCCCGTAATTCTGAACAGTGTCACATCTGGTAAAAGTTTGGATGCATTAAAATCTGTTTCAATTCACAGCAATAGCATTGGTGGGGATTTTGTGGATCTGGATAGCGATTTTATGGCTTCAAAATCTTCAATGCCTATGGCGGCTGGAGAAATCGAACAGATTCAGTTGCATCAATTTGAAGATCGGAACGGGAACAGAGAACTGCCAGCTACAGAGATCGATGAGAAGGATGTGTTGCTTTCAGATGCTCCTTTGATTGGGGCTCCTTATCGGATGATATCATTCATGGCCAAATACGTAAGCGGTGCTGACTTGGTTTCCAAAAGTTGATTGCTATGGAATCCTATTTTTGAATCATCCGGGAGCTCAAGTAGGAGTTACTCTTTTTATACAGAAGTTATGTTTTTACGCGAGATAGAAAGGAAGAAAGCAACCCCAGGTATTAAAACCAAAGCTGATGATAGATGACTTACGTCAATTGATTTTTTAAAGCCATTCTTTCCAATGCCTAATTATTATGCACTTCAAAACCCACCATTTCATGATCTATGAACTTTTCAGACTCCATCTTCACGTAATATGAGCTAATTAATAAAATTTTATCTTATATATTATGTAATATCCTTATAAAAATGAGAAAATAAGTCTGACTAGCAGTTTTTTAGACGGGACAATGACATTTATGACTCTTTAGATCAAATCTTCACAAAATCAACATGTTGTATTTGTATGTACACACATAAGTGTTTGGGTCTACTTACTCATTACCTCCACTAAATCTCACGAAAAAAATCTCTAATCCTATGATGTTTGAATGTTACATTAACTTCTAGGATATTAGATTTCTTGGTATTTGGTGTAACGAGGTTGATTTGGACACTGAATTTTGTCGTTCATTTGTCTGGTCTAAGGATACCCTCTGGTTCAACATTCACCTTCTTTTTCCTTTAAATAATTGTTCATGTAGGTTATTTGTGATATTGGACACTTGCTATTTGTTACTCTGGTCATGACTGTTGCACTATGTTGCTCACAAGATTCTTGCGTCCTGCATGCCTGAGTAAAGAAATGTCGCCAAATATGCATCTTCATGCATCACGAATAATAGCTAGTCAAACATCCAGGAAAACTCACTCATTGAGAATATGAATAGGAATATGTAGAATCTAGTGGTACATGGAATGCCCAACTCTGCAAAACTGCCACTAGTACCCTGCGCTCTTGCTTTGGCAGTGCCTTCCTCTCCTCCCACGTCCCCTTGCTCCCATCAATCAATTGTGCTAATGCTTAGTAACATGAAATTTGATCCAAAAAAATTGAAATTCTGTGTGCATTGCATGTGCAAGAAATAACCTAGTAGTATATTCAATGAGTTTTGAAGTTTCTTGGAGGATTATATTCTACATTTTAAAAAGTAAATTTTTATTGAATGTTTGTCTAATAAAAAGTCTGTTGTGAAACCAGTTAGCATTGAAATGTGGAATGGAAATGGTGAAGGAATGAATACTAAGCCCAAGCCACTTACAGTATTAAAATTCAAGAGCTATTAAGACCACCTTGTTTAGTCAAAGAAGTAGTTTGACATGAACTTTCATCCACAAAAAAAGTAGTAGGTTCGAATCTTAGCAGTCCACTGACGTAGTAAATTGTAGACCATAAAATAGGAGGGAGAAATGGCTTCTCCTTGAGTGCAAAGCAAAGAACATAGTCGATAAAGAGATATCAGGTGGTGAAGGAATTGGTCAGTTTGGGAATGGAATGACCATCAAAGGATGTCCCCGACTTCAGCTGCCCATGTAGGAGAAAATATCAAATCAAATGAAAGTGACAGCAGTATCCATATTTGCTCTGTGTTGTGATATTCTCCTCCGATCAAATCAAATCAAAGGGTGGGCATTGACTGGCCTGTTGGGTTTAGTTTATCATGGAGTGGGAGAGGCAATGTCGTCGGATTGGCCACTCAACACAGTTTTATATTTGTGCAGTAAAGCGAAACTATAAAAAAAAAATGAAGAAATGTGTGATGCCAACTAACTACTCACGAGTTGCTAGTCCTACCAAACATAAATTGCATTTCAAAGGATTGTCTTGGGAGCTTGACTTAGCTTTGGCAGAAGGATCTGAATTCACCCATTGCTAAGTGTGAGTGCCATCAAGTAAATCCGCCTATCGAGTCACAAAATACTTTTATTTTGCCATCAACATACAATCAAAGAAACAGTAGAATATATCAGTCTCTTCAACAATGCCTTGTAAAATCTGCGTTCCTTTGGTGAATATTACACATTATTTAAAAGTAACTAACACAAGAATAAATCCAATAATTATATTCAGTGTATGTGACAGAACGACCTCACCAGATAGAAACCCCCCAAACAAAAATACACAATCTTTACTCACTAAAACCTCTCTCTCTCTCTCTCTCTCTCTCTCTAAATAAAAATGAGGAAGACAAAAAGACATCTCTTTCTGTTGTTTCAAAAATAAATAATAAATAAACTAAAAAAAAAAGAATATTGACCATCCAATTTTGTAGTTATGTTGAACCCTAACCTGTTGGCAGGCATTTCAGTGATCAATTTGCATAATAGAGAGGAAAAATGTATTGGACAGCAATGTGAGCTCTCAGCGACCAGTTTTTGCACGCTTCATCCCGCTTGAATTGAAAGGAGAAACACTACCGCTGGGGCCAGGACTCTCTTCTCTGAAATTTGAATTCAGCATTGCTAATTCACGCAATTGTTGTCTTTTGATATAATCATTTGGCTCGTCCTGCGTACACATGGAGCTGACATTTAGATTGCATCACTCAAGGAGAACAATTTCTTTTTACCTTAACAAAAATGATTCGTCAGAGTTGCATGAACCATCCACCCCTACCCTACTGACAGACAAAGCAGTTCATCTTTCAGAGATTAGACAACAAATCTCCCTTTCATTCTTCTGATTCCTTCTACTCCTATGAATCTAAAACCATTCTTGGACTGCAGGCATCAGCCATGAATTGGGTTTGAGTTATGCTCATATATCTAATTTCTTCCGAGGATACCTAAACCCATGTAGCTTAACCCAAGGACATGTTTCTGTTAACATATATTGCATATAATGAAACTATCTATGCACTGATCAAAAAGTGGAATGGAATGGAACAAATAACGGATCATCTATTGGGCCCATCCCTATCATAAACAAAATTAAACTTGATAAGAATTAGGTTGGAAAGTAATCAGTACCACGGGTTTGAGTAGTTCTTCTATAATTTCTTGTGCCTGTCGCAGCCTGATATCAATGATATTGGCTGGTAAATCAGCCTCAATTAGGACATGCAGTGGTTCGTTCAGATGTTCATAACCAAGTCTTCCTCGGAGCTTCTCTTCCTTGAGAGTTTAAAACAGTCATAGATAAAGAAATAATAACCAGATAGCTCATTATTAAACATAAGCAGATACTGCTATGACTATCAAACACAATAAGAAACACCCAATGGAAAAAAAATTAAGTGATCACTTAGAGTCAGCGATTTATTCAAGTGTTTCATCCAAGCAATTTCACCTAAAATACCTTCTCTGGATCTTTAATTGACCCCTTTCCTCTGATATACACACGACATCCTGTAGTAGCTTCTACCCGTTTCAGAGAATTGCCTCTCGGTCCAAGAAGCCGTCCCACAAAATTGAACTGCCATCCAAGAAACAAGACAAATTAAAGTTAAAAAAAATCTGCATTCTGAAAGGATTTTAGAAACCACATACAGAGACACTTCTTTATTGAATTACATTCGGATATGTGTCCACTGGAATTTCCAACCGCAAAATCCTCTTTACAGTAAATGAACTAGGGCTTGCAGGAGCACCTTGCCAGTCCATTGTCATTCCAGGATTTCCACTTAACCTTGGCTGTGAAAAGGAAAAAACGAAAGTAACATCGGTGGTCATATTGATTGTTTCTTCTTCTATGTTTTAAAAATAATAAGTCTGTCTAAGACATAAAAGTTTAAAAAATTTGGGTTGTAGGCATCCTATATAACAAAAGGAAAACTTCTGGAACGCTTACAAGTCAAGGTAAATGTTACAGACATGGTGGGAGTTTCTATTACCTTCCCACGATCCCAAGATAACAATTTCATATCAAGTTCAAACAACTTTTCTGATTATGGAGAGAAATAATAAGCATACTGCATCAAAATATGGAATTAAAGAATTAAAATGATATAAGTTCCCCAACTCCACATAACTGTGAAACCTGTGGTATTTTGCAGTGATTCTACGGATTGGTTTATTATGCCGGAATACTTTTCTTTCATGTTTGTGAGCAATGAGAACTTTGGTGTTTAACTTCAAAAATTAAACAACCCGGGAAACTGTCTAGAATATTTGCACCATTATCAATAACTGATGACTCATTCAAGAAAACGTAGTGGCAGAATGTTAGCAGGATTATAGTACAACTTATGGATTTTATACATACATAGGAAGCGAATAGTTTATTGAATCCAATCAAAGTGGGCAAATACTTAAAGCTTTCATACTTCCTTGAAAGTAAAACAAGAATGCTATGTATAGATACCCCTTTTAGCTCCCAGTCCCAAAACCCTTTTTTAATTCAATCCTAGGTCCAGAAATTATAAGATATACTTCCTAAACAACTTGTGAGTTTGATCACTTAAGATGCTATCCAACCAGGCCCATGATTAATATGTAGGGGATCAGGAATGTGAAACAAGCAAGATGGAACAGAGGAACTGTTTGTATTTTAGAAATTGTTTTTTGCTTTTTTATCAAAAACATAAGTTCAGTGAAAACATATTTATTTAACTGTTTTTTAAAGATGGTTTTCTTTTTCTCCTTTCCTATAGCTTGTTCTAGTGAGTGCGGTATGCCCTATTTAGGAGAATAACAATTTTTCTTCCATTGAAAACAAAAGCTTGTAAATAGTTTTCTAATAATTATTAAAGTTTTGTTTCGGCAACTTGTGCATAATCCCCAAAGCAATTATGCTGAACTACTCTGCATAGTAAACTGCCAAATCCTAGGTTGTTCAATATGCAGCCTAGAGAGGATTAGACTAAAGAACATAGAAGCAAATTCTGCCAATCTAGCTAGACAGATTCACACACAAATTCACTCCTATGTATACTAAGTTACAGCCACTTCCGTGAGGGAAGAAGAAAAAGGAAGCTAAGGATCATATAATTGTAGGAAGTTCCCAGAAATTGAAATTTTCTTAGCCAGCACTTAATAAGTTAAGGACAGTATGTTATTATAACTCTAAAACGTCAAAAGCTATTGAGCATTATAGCTGGCATGTAATTTCTAAGTTAGAAAAGTTTCAACCAAATAAAAAGCAAACACGAAGCACTAGAATCTTGCGATTGATGATCTGTTCAAATAAGTCTAACAAATTCACAATTGAGAAATCCAGAGAAACAGACTAAACAACTTACTTCCTGAGGAAGTCCATTCCAGCTGCCAAAACCTGTGCCAGAAATATTTGACACAAGGTTAGAAGAAGCCATTGGACTGGGGCTTCTATGTCGTAATCTCTCAAATTCACTAAAACCTTGGTTGGACATCATTCCGGAAACCCGCAAAATCTCTGTGCACATAAAGTAACTTGTCATATGTAAAATCACTATAACCTTTGGTCGGACATCATTCCAAAAACCTGCATAAAGGTACTTATCATATGTAAAACAAACCCAGATTTCCGAAGTTTAGAATGTGAAAAAGTAAAAAACGTGGATTAGCAGAGTCAAACATATCATACCAGGTTACTTCTCCATCGATTGAGAAAAGACTTGATATGTATTACTGTCTAGATAGGCTTCTGAATATTTAGTTAGATTTCTATGTAAGATAACTGAATGCTTCAGAGGTCTGAAGCTCTGGTCAGCACAACATGCCTCGTATTTCATTAATATTTATGCCTTATCTTATCATATGTAATAGGGATTGTACGGGTAAGTAGACTTCCATAAAAAGTTTGTCTTTTTTTTTTTTTTTCCTTATTCCTTGGTTAGAAAATAACTATTAAATAGTATTTTAAGGAAATAATGTGATTGAGTGTGATAGTGAAAAAATTAAATGAGATGCATACAATGGCTCCTGGGATGGCTTAATGAATCGGTGTTAGAGGAGATCCTTCTGAAAGAGAGAACATTTTGTGGCAAGCAAGTGTCTTGATCACTAATTGGAAAATTGATCGAGGAGGAAGAGAATTTTTTTTTAAAGATGTGAAAGTTTCTTGGGAGGAGATGGATAGGAACCCAATCAACTTAAGATTGAAAATAAGGTAATAAGAATGAATTTATTTTATAATATAGAAGAAAGTTACATTGGTTATATAGCATTTCAAGAGGATATCACTCTCTCACGAAACTACTACCCAAAATTCGGCCTACAGACCCTGAAGTCACTCCATGAACTTGTAAACAACTCACATAACTACATTCTTAATAATTCCCTCACTATTTCTCGATTAGCACTCTTTAACTGATCTAGATTGTAGTTAAATTTAATGCCGTAACTTTTTCTGCTCGAGAGCATGGTTAAAGCCATAACATTTTGAAAAAGGGCGAATTAGAGTAAATAACACTCAGTTGCATAAATGCTTTAAGGAAAAAAAAGTTTGGTTTAAAGCAACTAACAAGTAACAACAGATGAAATGCAAAACCTGACACGACTTTTAAAGCTGTTACAGTATTCGAAGTCTACCTGAAGACTCGGTAACAACTAAAGCAGAGTAATTGGTAAAAGAATATTTCAACTTTTTCAATTAATAAATGAAATACCAAATATAAATTGAAGGTGAATCTTGAAATATTAATAAGAAGCATTTTGAGTTTGAGATTATAAAGCAGAGCGTTGCTGATGCGTGGTGGAGATGTAAGTTATGGGCAATGTGGTTAAAATAGACCTTGCAATCGACTTAGAACTATAAATCTCCGATTAGATATATGTAAGCAGTTAGTAGATTTAAAAAAAGGCAGACGATTTTAGAGACAGCAACAATCTGGTTCTCATGGAGAACCAACTCTTAAGGGAGGAAAATTGGAGATGGAAAAAGCATGATGATATATACATGCGTAAAGAAATTGAAAAAAGAAACAACAAAAGAGGTGCGGTAAGAAGTTATAAGGAGGAAGCAGCAGGCATAGATTGGATGGTGCGATCTAAATATAGGAAAGTATAGTTGCGGTGAGAGAGAGTGGAGTTGTAAAAGAGAAAAGAAAAAGAAAAGTAGACCTTGATTTAAAAGTCGGCTACAAATAGGAAGGATTTGCATGAAGGGTCCGAGTTTCTGATGCTCGGCCAACAGCTCCGACAGGTACTGGCTAAAGAAGATCAGAAGAAGATAATCACCAGGGGGATAGGGAGAAGGTGGGAAGAAAAATTGATGGGATGTTGGGAGTAGTGAGTAGAATGAAAGAATGAATCTGGGATGGATACCTGTCAGCATCACCGCTGGTTCTAATCTGAGGAGAAGCAGCTCTTGCAGGAGAGAAGTTGGGATTATACAAACCTGACATTACTTGGGTTGCTTTCTTTCTTTTAATTATTCGGAATCTGAGGCAACAAAAGAGTAGGAATAGGAAGATAGAGTTTTCAGGTGTGTTGTTGATGCGGAAGAAAAGAAAGAGGACAGAGCCACCAATAAAGGTAAGGGAAAAGAGAGAGAAAGAAGAAGGGGGCTGCTCGCGAGTGAGAATGTGCAGAAACAAGGGCAAATTAATTTCTTTTTTTTTTCTTTTTTTCTTTTTAATAATTATATAAGGGTATAATTAATAAATTTTACCGACGGAAACGCAATGCAGTGTTGTGTGTATTCACCGTTTGAGAGACAAAATTGTAAGAGACAAAAGTAAAACCAAATAATTGAGAGAGAAGAAGAAATTGAAAAATGAGAGAAACAACCGGGAAGAGGTGGAGTGGAGGGTGTCGGACAAACTGGCGCATCTTTCCAAGGAAGCTAAATTTAAGGTGGTAAAGATTTCCCAATTTTTGGCAACTAATGTAATGCCACACACTCACCACTTCTCTCTTTTAAACTTTTACTCTGCCCCTTGGTCGTTTTATCCAACTTTTTCTTACACGCGTTACCCATGCAAACCTTCAAATTTAATTGGGCCTCAGCTCCCTTGGCCCAATGGGTAATTACCCTTAACAACTCTCCCTACAATAAACTCAACATTTAGACCATTCAAAACGACAATGACTACCTCCAAGGATCAACTCCAGTAACAATCACATATGCCTGCTAACTCTAACCGTCCTCTTCCACAACTAACTCCAACCACTAACTTTCTTCTTAATTTTCAACAACTAACTCAATTCATAATATAATATAAAAAATCAAAACCAATAACTTGACTAACAAAAATGCTTTTAAGTATAATTTTCAAATTATTACTTTTTAATACTCAATAGTTTATTTTTATAGTAATTTTGATATTGAAAAGTTGTCTAAGAATGGTCAGGTCATCTTTAAAGTCTTCTTTGTCACAAGTATTCCAAATATTGGTTGTTTCTTAACAAAAACACCACAATCAATGAAGATATATTGATTGTGTGAAGTCCATGTTTTATTGTAGCGAGGTTGTGAAGAAATAAGCTAAAATAATTACTAAGTACAAGTACTACACATTTTGAGGAAGGAGCATGTGTTATGACTAGACGATGCATGAAAGGGTAATGCGTGTCATAAAGTTGATCACTTTCTCGAAGTTCTCTACGTTCTTGCCTAACCTAGGGTTGGTAGAAATGCATGGAGGACCTTATCCCGATGGAGGGTAGAAATCTTCGATTTAATCAGGGACGAGGTCAAACAGGAGACACTAAACGGGTCTTCGAATCAGGGAAATAGTAAGAAAGGGGAAGTATCCCACTTGTCCCCATCCCAAATAAAATTTTTTTTTATCACTTTTTAATATATATATTAATTTTTTTAAATTTCATAATTAAATTAAGAAGAATTGTAAAAAATAGCAAATTTAATAAAATATTTACGAGATATAGCAAAATTTCAGATTTTATCAATAATAGATATTGGTAAACATTGATATGCTTTTATAGTAACATAGATAGAAGTCTATCATTTTCTATTATTGATACAATTCAAAATTTTGATCTAGTTTGTAAATCTTTTAATTTATTTTGCTACCTTTCAAAATGTTCCTCAAATTTACTTCACCATTTTATTAAGGAGTTTTTTTATAAATAAAAATATTGACAAAGTATTTATTATCATATAAAACATAAACAATAATAATATTTTGACAAATATTCTAATTTTTCAAATTTTCCTTTTACTTATTAAATTTACGATAAAAATACTAAAAAAGTTTATTTTAATTTAAACGTCAAAATCTAATTATTTTAATTTTTAAAAATAAAAAATATTAAAAGAAAGGAAAATCCAAAAATTATCCCGGTGGTCCGATCTTCAAACAATGGGATTCCTGACCCACTCTCCAGAACGAAAAATGGGATGGAAACGGGATGAAAATTCTTCACGGACACGGGAATCCCCCACCCCATTGCCAACCCTAGGCTAGCCTCACTAAAGCACTAAGCCCCTCCACTTGTTTAGGAAAAGAAAACGCTTCCATGCACCAACACCTCCTTCACCGTCGTGCCGTTGATACTTTGTCACTTTGTTTTAATGAATGAGATCACACAATTGGTTATTTTAATTGTTTTATATCGAATTTTGTTCGAAAAGCTACAATGTGTAGTTGAAGAGAATAGTGAAGTTGAATCAATTGGAAGAGGGTATCATTGATTGTCGGTTGTAAGTGAGCTTTTTAGCGCAGTTGATGTCAAGTTTTGTCATATTTGCAATTATTTTACAACCTAAATCACATTCCATAGTAAACTAAACAAAACAATAATGATAAGAGGAAGAAGATGAAGGGGAAAAAAAATGGTTTAGAGGAGAACGAGATGTATATATTTATTGATTGCAGCGGAAATAAGAAAAGTCCGCAATATTTGAGATAACAGAGAGGCATAGGCATTGGGGATAAGTTACAGAGAAGCCAGACCCAGGGGGAGAAGGGAGGAGGGAGGAGGGTGAACATGAATTAATTATGAAATAATAATAATGTGGATTCTTTTGAGCATGAACTAATTAACCAATGATTGGTTATTAATAATACAATAGATGGTTGAAGAGGAGGAAGAATATTGGGTGTGGTTGACGAGTTGCATAGAGAAGGCAAAGCAAAGGAGGAGAAGAAAATAAAAATATGGAAAGGGGATGAGACGATGATCGATGAGAGAGCCGAGAGAGGTGTTTGGACTGGGAGGGTGGAAACAGAACAGAACATGGAACGGCGAGCGAATCAACAACTCCGGACGATAACACTGCGCATCATGTCCTTGAATTCGAAGAAATCAACCCGGCCATCCTGATTGCGGTCAACCGACAAAATCATCTTCTGAACCCTGTCGATCTCATTCCCCTCCGCCAATCTCAGCTTTCTTAAAACCACTTGGAGTTCGGTGGCGGATATGTAGCCATCTCCATCCTCGTCGAATACCCTGAATGCCTCCGATAGATCTGATTCTTCCTGCGACATCGACGACATACTTGTTTCCCTCTTCTCATCCTCGTCCTCATCCTCCACCATTCCCCCGAAATACGTGTCATTTAGCGATTGGTGCAGGGCTGCAAAGTCTTCGAACCTAAGACCCACATTTCCCGGTTCGATGAAGGAGTTGACCGTCGAATCCAGCTCCGATTCATCAGCATCCAATCCAAGAAGCCCCAGAGCTTGACCCAGCTCGTCCGTGGTTATCATCCCGTCCCCGTTCTTGTCGAACATGTCAAATATGCGACGCAGGCGAAGGGAGTTCAGGCTCGGGCACCGAAGCCTGAACGAAGAAGACAAAGAAGAGGGTTTCTTCGTCAGCCGGGGTCGGGGAACATCTGAGGCCACCGCTTCCATTTCCAAGATTTCGGATAAACGAATCAAACAACAGGATTGGAGGGATGAGGCCGAGAGGGGATTTGATTTCGTTTTTTTTTTTTTTTTTTTTTGTTTAGACAAATAGGAGGATGGATACACAGGAGAATTTGAAGGAAGCCGTCTTCACATTCTCATCACCCGTTGCCATTAATTATAAAATAAATCTCAAGGGATCCTGCTTGTGGTCAAGCCCATCCATTTCCTTCTTTCTTCGGATGGGAGGGTATTAAGAAATAAAATAGAAGGCCTATTTACTTTTAGTAAATTAAAAATAACTAAATGACATGGGCCATTTGCGTATGGAACATGGACCGTGTCCTTGGGGGGCTAAACGTTTGAAACATGGTGTGTGCTTGTTTGGCGGGCGTTCGCGTTGGAACCTCAACACGGCTGCACCACCGCACAACCACCACCTTTGGTCAATACTATATATACCACGCCTCTTTCTTTTTTAATATAATGATAATTCAACTACTTGCAAAAGTCCAAATCATATTTATTTATTCATTCGAAATCGCGTTCAGATGAATGGATCAAGTCAATCGCCCTCCCTACTTGACTTGACTCCCCACCCTTGTATATCCATCCAAGACTTTTCATGCCCCAGTTCTTAATTTTGAATCACCCCTGAACACTGAGAAAAGAAGCAAAAACTGATATTCTATACCTTGCTTTTTAAATCCACGCTAAATTATAAAAAAAATTACAGACAAAAAACTTTCTAAACTTTTTAAAATATCTTTAAATTCTAAATTACCTCAATCTTAAGATTTTGTTTAGAAAATTATCCTCAACTATTCAAAAGTTTAATAAATACTCTACTTTTTTTAAATAAATCAAAATACAATTTTTGCATTTAAAATATAAAATTCCACCCTCTCACAAAATTCAAACATAAAAATATCTTCTTACACCATACTAAAATAACAATTAGACATATATAAAAAGTTGACTATTAACATACAACTTCATTAAAATATTTTAGTTTTAAAATCTCTGAGTGCTTATATTATTTTATTTATTCTTATTAGAGTTCGTATACGTTGCTAAAGTGTGAAATTTTATACATTAATTATTTGTATTGAAAAAGAGATGAACGAAAAACGAAAAATAAAAGGAGAGAAATAAGATGGTAATAATTGTTTGTGCTATATAACAACATGTATTTTCTCTTGACTTTATATTTTAAGCTTTTTGTAAGGGGATGGTTTCAAAATTTCAGTGTTTTTTAATAGTCAAATATATTTTTTTATTTGACTATTTAGTATTGTAGTATGTTTTACGTAAAAAAATTTATTTTAGAAATTTTGGAATTTTATGTTTTTACTCTAAATTTTATGTTTTTATTTTGGTTGATGAAAAAATTAGTATACGACCTTATTTTTTAATTTTAAGAGTATTTATCAAAAATTTCGATAGTTTAAGGGTATTTTTTAAACAAAACTTTAACCATTTTCATCCAAAAATAATTGTAGGATATTTTTGAACAAATTTTAAAGTTTAAAGATATTTTTTAAACTTTTCAAGTTTAGAGATATATTCGACTCTACAAAATTTATAAGCAACTTTTATAATTTAACTTTCAATCAAGAATAATATGGTGGGTAGTAATAATGAGAAACTTTTCTTTCTTATTTTTCAAACTTAGTGTTCTATTCTCACCATATTTTTATACTAATTTTCATATTTAACATCTGAATTCTTAAAAAAAAAAACATTATGATATATAGATAAAAATAGCTTCGGGTAAGTGAAAGTTATCAAACTATTGAAAGTGAGTTTGAGATGCTAAAAGTGATGGATTCTAATCATAAACTAGAAAAGAGTAGGTGAGGAAAACTTTAATTTTCAAATTAATGAAATGTAGGAAAGATAATAGTGAATGGTCCCGACAGATTAGTGTCAAATATCACAAATAATTTAGAAATTTTATGATCTAACAAACTCTTTCTACAGTTGAGTTAATTAATTAGCAAACTTCAAGCCACCACAAAGAAAGAGATACAAAGAGAGCACCAACAATAATTTCTCAACCGTAGGGCATGAATCCCAATTAATTCAATAAGTACACCAAAACAAAGCTTGATTAAAAAAAAACTTTAAATACGAGTTTTTTTAGAACAATGAATCCTTACATGTATCAGTCTAATGGTTTGACCAAAGACAATAATAGAAAGTTGAACAGGTTGAGACACATCTTAAAGCCAACTCAATTCAAACAACTATTATTAAATATTCAACACAACCGTGAAATATTTGAGTTAGATTGGTTGAGTTAGTCGGTTTGAGTTGTTCGGGTTATTCGTTCATAATTTTGTTTTGAGGAAAAAATAAAATACTATTGTTCAAAATATAAATTTTCACATATAGAAAAACGTCAAACTATTTATAAAAATAGCAAAAAAAAGTTATAGATAGATAATGATAGACTTGTCATTCTCTATTAATCATAGACTTGTATCAGTTTTTATGAGTGATAATATTGATTCATATCATGAAATTCATAATTTCGAGCCTTTATTTGTTAACTTTTACTTCGAAAAATGGATTCTTACGTGAATTCTCTCTTAATTTTAGTCTTAGTCTGTTAAAATGAACTCATTGAGGGATAATTGTGCTTAAAAGATGTTATTTGCTGTTTTTGGAGCCGATTTGGTAAACTTGGGTAGGTTTTTAGTTATTTTCCGCAAATTTTCTATCCTGATGTGCTTGCAACAAGATGCACCCGCATCCTTGGGCCTAAACTTCAAAATTTTGAGCCAGTCAAGTGTAGTTTCGATTTTCACGTTCTAATTAATTAGTTGTGCAACTCGGATTTTACCTGGAAATCGTTTAGAACTTGCTTTTAGATTTTCTCTCCAACCATTTTTGTGCCTATAAAAAAGGAATGAGGCCCTTCATTTAACCATTATCAACTCCCCATCATCGAACCAATCTTCATTTTCTTAGTGCGCGCCTATAAAGAAACGTTTCTGTCATTTTCCAGCAGCTCCTTGGGTTTCTTCTCAAAGCTAGTTTCAAGTCAGTATCCTTAAGGTGGAGAGACTCGAAGATTTCTCTTCCAATGGAAGTATGTCGTGTGTTTAAGAAGACGATTTCATCTTGAAAAAGGAAAAATCATTATTAGGGAAAGATTTGAAGCTTGAGGAATTATCCCAACTCCCAAGGTCTTTGAGTTGTATTTTAATTTCTAGCATTTCTTTTATGTATTTTCTTGTAATTTTTCTCTTTTCTTTCTTTACCTGTTGACCTTATATCATAGCTACGGTTCTTGATTGAATAAAATTGTTCATTGTACATTTTATCATTTATCATAAGCTAAATTCTTTAAAGGGGTTCTAATATGTGAATACCTCAGGGTTTTATGGCTAGAGCAATGCTTATATGTTTCATATACCTCTTTGACGTTTGCATTTCTTTTGTGCGATTTATGGATAAATATTGTTAGGTTAAACAGATCACTTAATTTAGCAATTCAGTAGAGTCTTAATGTTGAGAAGGTTAGGATATGAACTGATGTTACAAAGAAATACATGACAAGAAGCCTAAGAATAGGAGGGATAACTGCCCTATGAATGAAGGACACCACATGATAAAGAATCTAAGATAATCCAGCTACGTACACCACATGATAAAGAATCTAAGATAATTTAGCCCCCATGAGAACATGAGGTAGTAGTTACTCAGAGTAAGAGTAGTTTTCTGTTAATGCATATTTCACTATTTTGGTATGATGCCTGTTACATATCCATTCTGATGTAAAACCCAAAAGATTGGAACATAATTGTATTCCTATTCAACACTCTTCTTGACTGCTTTGCTCAAAATTCAACCTCAAAATCACTTTACTGGCTACCTCTGGGTTTGCGTAGAAAAACTTTCTTAAAAAAAATCAAATTAAATGGCAACTCTTTGAATACTTTAAGATTTTATTACTTCGTGAACGGTGTTATGTGATGTGTCGAACATATCTAATGCATGAAAAGCTTCCAATCCGTAAAAGAAGGAGGAAGGAGGCTTAATTAGTTCGTAGCTAAAAGAGCAGAGTCCCTTCAAGAGAATTTGTATGTTTTAGAGCATAATTGTTGAAGGTGTGAAATTTTTAATAAAATAAATGTTGATAAACTTCTTTCATTATAAGGAATGTTAAAAAAGTTTTTGTTATATAAACGGTAAATAGTTTTGAAATATTTTTCTATAATTAAAAAAACCTGAAATTTTTTTATTGCTTTTTTAAGTGTTGTGGTGGAGAATAAATAATAAAAAAACCTGAAAGTTTTAAATACCCATATATAAAATTAAAATAAATATATTTACCTATACTTTTATATCATATGCAAAAGTGTATATATATATAACAAGTTCAAGTTAAACTATTTTAGGTCTAACCCAAATTGGGTTGGGCGTTCATTGGGTTATTCGAGTAGTGTTAGAATCTATTTCATCCATAAATTGAAATTGAGCTAAAGTTACATAATTACATATTATAGGCTATATGATAGATTGACAACACGTTGATATTAAATTAAAAATCTTTTGAAAGAAGTCTTTGTCAAATGCATTCACAATATCTACGGTAGAAAAAATTGCACGGAGCTCGAGACAATGTGTGAAATTCTTCCAACTTTTACTACTTATAAAGAGTGTGCATTTGCGTTGAACTAGATCATTTTAAAATATTTTCAATTAAGGCAACACATTTTCAGTCGATTAAGTTCTTGTTTGTGGTTGTTAGAAAACAAAATTTTAATAATCCCTCTCTTAGAAAACCTGATCTTTATGTTTACTTATCTTTTTTTTAGATTAAGGTTGACTGCAACAAGAGTGCACAACGAGCTTGCCATGTATTATAATTTCTCATATTTTCTTTGTGTTTATGGTAAAGAATGCCATTTATTTGAGAATTGTCCTTATAACCTAACTCGCTCCTTATGGTATATAATTATAGGGATCCGGAGCAAGATAGTCAAAAGCTTGTTCAATTATATTATCAATATGCTCATGAAGGAATGAAGAAACAAATAACTCCATAAGTGTAGTACTGAACATCAATGTTGTATTGATGCAAAGCTAAGTTGCATCTAATACGAAATTTGGAGATCTAGATTAAACAAATTGCAAATGAATAAATAAATAACCCACGAGGAACCATGCTTAACAACACACATAGACTTTGAAATAAGTAGAAAAATAGCAACCTGAGGTGGGTACATTTAATTTGGAAATGGGTTTGAATGCAAAGGCCCTGAACTACTGGAAGAAGTAGAAAGCTCATTTCAGCAAGTGAAAACATAAAGGTTATGGAAGAGAGCCAATATATCAAAGAAAAACCTAAAAAAGAAAAAGGAAGAAATAAAAGAAGGAAAGATGAAGAAGAGAAGAGAAGAATCCTAATTAGGAAGTTGGCATTGAGTCATGCAATTGCAACTTCGAGACCAGTGATATTCAATAGGCTCTAGAAAGTGAAACTCCCTAATGAAATGAAAGGGTGTTTTATGATTGGTCTATTTCACACCACCACAACCACCAGGTTTACATTTTAAAGAGTTGTTTTTTAGTTCTCTATTTTAAAAAAAAATAGAAAAGATCGAAGAAAAGAAGATGTGAGAGAATGGGCTAACAGAGATTACAAAAAAGTTTTGGTGAAGAGGGACTGTGAAACCCACATTCTAAAATAGAAGGGTTGCAGAGGAAGGAGGTTGTAATTACTAAGTATAAGGCTTAAACGTTTTGAGGAAAGGTTTAAGGATTTGGTGTTTTGAAGAGAGGGTTGCGTTCTAGCTAGGAGACACAAGGAAAGTGTAGTCATGTGTTCTGGCTAGTTGACGAGAGGAAGGGTAAGTTGAGTTTTGAGCTAAGTGAGGAAAGAAAGTTGGGAAATTTAAGAGGGCCTACTAATTTAGATCATTAGTCAGTAAGTTACGTGTTGAGTTAAAAGCTAAACGTGATTAAAGGAAATATTAAACCTACACGTGTAATTAGTTACAAAGAAGGAGCTGACGAGTTAATATGAGTTTGAAGATGACTAATAATCTGATTTAGGATTAGTATAAATTAGTCTTGTAAGCTGAAAGGAAAAGTTATAATGAAGTTCTAAGCAAAGTTCGGTCAAAAGAAGTCCAAACGACAAGAGGAAAGAGAGAACTAGGCAATAAGAAAGGAGAGGAAGTCCAAACGACAAGAGGTTAGGAAGGAGAGAAAGAGTAATGAAAATTTAAGCTGTGTGTGAACAAGTCAACCGATCCAAATATAAAAGTCACGGACAAAGTCGACGTATGACGTAACCTTCCTTCGCGTTATTGAGAAAATTGTTTATAAAACGCAAGAAAGAAAAAAATATATTGAAATCAACGTTATAATATGCATTGAAGACTGTCAGTTGCAAGGAAAAAATGTTTGCTTGCAAAGAGTGCGACAATGCTTACATGGGGATTGATTCAATTAGTATACCTCCCTTACAGTACATTTTGAACATTTTCAGTTGTGGTAGACTTACATATGAAAACGTCGAAACGCCACACTCAAGCTTTATGACTTAAAATGAAAAGCAACTACCTAAACTAGATATAAGACATAAAGATAAGATAAATTGAGGGTATTCGGGCATACGGCTATAAGCAAACACGTCCTGAACAAGTATGACTGTGACACAAAGCATGTTCCTTTTAAGCCTAAGTTTAAAATTTAAATTCGAGCGTTCTGGCGTTTCACTTTGAGACGTTGGACTGTCCAAGTCGTGTCCACACATCTGGTCGCATTTCGAATGGAGGCGTGATAGGAGTATCTGAGACCTAGGAAGAGAAAGAAGTTGTGTCCTTCCCGTGTATCTATATCTACATTATTCCATGTTAAAACTCGAATAGATGTCGGTGTGGAAAATTATATATGGAATAGCGCATTAATTCAATAGATGACAAAATAAAATAAAACATCCAAAAGATTTTTAGATTAGGAGAGGTAAAAAGAATGTGGTCCATTCTCATGAATGAGGTGATTTAAACCTAATCACCTCATTGCTATCTTATACATGTTTCCATATCTTCTATACATATTAATTAAAAAAAATAAAAAATGTCTTGTGTAGCACGCTATTTTTGGGTGCAGTCAGTGCAGCGGACTGCACCCAAGTATTTTTCTTCAAATAGTTACGAGGGGAAGTGAAAGGTATTCCCGTGAATTGTGATCCTTGTGTTAGTTGTTTTGTGTTGAATTCTGATTCGTCAGTGATGCTTGTTCCAATTCCTACACTAGGGTGCGAGTCAAAACTGAAGCTACGGGTTTCTTCTTTAAACATGTGTATGTGTGTGTGGGGTAAGTAGATTTGAAAGGCACGAGAGAGATTAAATTTAATTAATTTCACTGTCTTCTAGTTTTATTAATTAAACACATTAGGTATATACATCACAGAGTTGAAGTCGGTCGCTATATACAAATCCTGGGAATGACTGGGATTGGATTGTTATGAAAAGAAATAGAATCTATTGGAATGGCTAGATTAGAGGCTAGGAAGAGAGTCTAAATTTTTCTGGATGATTAAATGAAGGTAGAAGGTAGATGGTACTGATTCTTTCTACGGCTTAATGATTTGAAATGAGCATAGCAAACTGGAGTCGACGCTCATAAAAGCTCCTGCGTTATCGAACTCCCCGCAATAGTTGGGTGCTGAAAATATTGTAACCAACTGCCTGTCTGCGAAAAACTCATAACCATCCTCAACTACCTGTAGGAAGAAATTTTAGAAGAATGCGAGGGTGATGATTATCGAAAGAAAGAAATAGAAAGAGGCACCAACCTGGTGAGCGCGACATATTAGATCAAGATCGTGTTTCTTCAAGAAATTGGTGACCTTGTCTGCGCCGAAGGTAAAGGAGACTCCCCTGTCATTTTCGCCCCAACCTCTGATGTCTCTATCTGGATCGGCCCAAAGAAGATCGCATAGAAGGCCCTGGTCCGGGACGTCAATGGGTCTCTCTATATCTCCCACCTGATTCAAGCTATGCATTTCGGGGGAAAGCCCACCATGCATGCATAGGATCTTGTCGTCTATGACAGCCGCCACGGGCAAGCAATTAAAGCAATCTGTGAAGTTCTTCCAAAGACGGACGCTGAAACGCCTTTTGCATTCATCATAAAATCCGTAGATCCGATTGATAGAAGCACATTCGTGGTTTCCTCTAAGTAGGAAAAAGTTGTCGGGGAACTTGATTTTGTATGCAAACAGAAGGGTTATGGTTTCAATGCTCTGTTTTCCTCTGTCCACGTAGTCCCCCAAAAAAAGATAGTTGGCGTCCGGAGGAAACCCACCCATCTCAAACAATCGCAGCAGATCCGGATATTGCCCATGAATGTCACCTACCCCAAATAAAACAATTCAATTCAAATTTAGTACCCGCGCGCGCACACGTATCAGAGATCAGATTAATCGATTAGAATCTATACCACAGATGTTAATCGGAGCTTGTAATTGTAAGAGATTAGGCTGGCTGAGGAATACTTGTTTGGCCGTGAAGCAAAGCTCTCGGATTTCAGGTTCTATTAGTTGAATCTTTTTGCCATTGTTTTTTCTTCCCTCCATTAGCCTGTCTATAAGCCCCTCCAATCCTTCCATTCCTCACCTCCCCCTTCAACAATTAATCCGACCGGTCTCGTTTTCCCACAACAGTCAACAACAATGGTTACAGAGCGAGGAGAGATATGCACAAATTCAGATGCAGCATGAGATTCCATTCACTTTTTTCCATTAAAAAAAAAAAGAAGAAGAAGAAGAACAAAGTTGTGAATTAAGGGTACCAGAGAGTGGCCTTCGTTAACCAAGAATCAATAACCTCCCTTCCCTAAATATTAGGCATCCCATCACCCATCTTCGACCTTCCTTGCACCGCAACTCTCACCCATTAACGTCCTCTTCATTTTTCCTCTATTTCAATTCCCTTTTTGACTCTCCTTCATTCATTCTATTCTATTCACTCTTTAATTACTCTATTCTCTCTACTTGTGTGAAACTTTTTAATCACTACTAATTCAGAGATATTATAATAACTTACGTTATTTCTCCTACTTTTCACCATTCATATATTTTGATCGGCTTCCTTTTCCACCTGCTGAAGACGAATCAAAATGTATTAATGAAACTCCAACTATTTTAAATGGGAGGGATATAAAATCTCAGAGAAAGTTTTTTTTTTTTTTTCCTTTTTTATATTAACCCTATAAACACTTAAGTTCATTTCGTTACCTATTTCTAAAGATATGTCAAAGATCACGTCAAATTTTGAAAATTACGAATTTGACTTGGAAGTTTAAGTGAAAAGCTCAGTAAAAATTGTGAATAAATAAGCATAATTTTTAAATATAGAAAACAAAAGGCAAAACAACTATCAAGCCTTGGTCTCATTTCCTATTTCTTGTTTTTAATTTGTCAGAAACATTAGTCTCGCTCGATATCATATTAACTATCTCAACTTTTCGTAAAGTGGATAATAATTAGTTCGGATTTACTTTATAAATATAAGGGAGAAGGAGTCCTCAAAGTTTTAAAAAGTGTAAAAAGTACATTTTTAATCAAGTTTACGAAAATTGATTCATTTGGTCTTTAGAAAGTACTTCCCTACATTTAAAAATGCTGTCTCAAATAATACTTTTATTTTAAACCATTGTATGACATTTAAAATTAAAAGAGTAATTTCTAAAATTCATATGTTCGTGTTTCGCAACTTGAGCAATTTGGAAGATTTGGATTGGGTGAATTAAAAAAAAAAAAATTCATGTTTGGTTCACCAATAATTAAAAGGTTTGTTATCTTATTACTCATGTCAACTCAAATTTTTTACAAAAATACTCATATTCTCTCCTCGGTAATTTTTTTATAATTATTATCAACTCAACTCAATTCTTTGTTTTTATCGCTAACCAAACACTACTAAAACTAATTTTTTCTAATTTTAAATACCATATAGTTATTTTTAAAGAATCAAACAAAAAAGTACTCTAAAACCTTGTAAACCTATTTTTAAAAATACATGGACTAAAATGATATATTTTAAAAACTCATAGATCAAGTGAATTTGTTTTCATAAATTTAGAGACTAAAAAGTACATTTTTAAAACTTAGGGACCAACACATATTCATTGAAATTTGAAGAATACCTAAATATAAAATATTAACTTTTATGCCATATAAATCACTATAATTGTCCACTTGTCATTGAAGAGACATATATTGTAGAACATATTTATACTGAAGATTGTATATGTTAGAAGTCAAATAACCAAAAAAACTTAGACTACCTAACCTAATTAAAAATGTAAAGATTGGATTGAGTTAGTTTTGTTCTTGTGTTGGGTTGGGTATATATATATTTTTTGAATTTGGTTAGCTTTGTTCTTGAGATGGGTTGGATCGTGGATTGACTTAAAAAAACTTGTTTATCAAACCCAATTCGAATAATATATATAACATAAAGATTGAATTGATTCAGTTTTTTTTTTTTTTACCTGATATAGCTTAAACATATAAGCTCAAATTATATAAGAAGTTTAAAATTACCATTTTTTCCCTAAAATACACCTTGTGCTTCAAATTTGTAAGACTCAAATGACCAATAATACACATTATTATAATTAATATTATTAAATAAAATGAAAGAAATTCATAGCGACAAAAATTGAGAAAAATTTGAAAATGATTCTCATTTAGTTAATTTCAAAATTGACTTTGCGTATTTATTATTATTTATTTTAGTTGAGAGCAAATGAGATAATAAATATATATTTAGATATTACATATTTATTTTTTAAATTATAAATATTTGGTTTATTTTTTTGTTTTTCATATAAATTATATTTATTTTCATTTTTTTATCATTGTTATATGATTTTTTAATTTTTTTTTCATTTATATGTTTTTATGTTGCTCGAGTTTTGTACAAATGTATGTACGTTTTTTCCTTGTACAAATGTTATGTTTTTCGAAAATATACCTTGAGTTATTTTTTTGTGTTGATAAACATATTGAAAAAGGAAAATATATATATTATATTATATTATTTGGTATATAAGATTATATGTTATAAAATTGTTATATCCGTGTACTTTATTTAGTTTAGTTATTAATTATAATGATTATAGATTTTTTGGTAACATATATAATAGTAAGATATATATTTGATGTCCTTTCTTCTATATAGACATGTATTATTCTCATATATTTACATACATATTATTCTTATATTGGGGATAGAGGGTGAAAACATGGACGTTTGACGTAGAAATCAGTGGATATCCACCAACTATATTGAGCCCTTATTATTTATTAGGGTGTTCAGATTAAATGACCCAACAACATAAAGTATACACAACTCAAAGTCTCAAACTATAAGAGGGATTAGATTGGATTGGGTTAGTTCTCGTTTTGGTTTGCATTAGATTAAAATGTTATTTTAATCGGGTTGGGTTTGAGTAAACCGTAAATACTTTTTTTTTGTTAGTTTCCCTTCCCTTCATCTATTTCAATCTCATCATTTCCATCGTCGTGAATGCTCCCTTTTTCTGCCTTTAAATTTTCAGGACCAAACTAAATGTGGAGAATGTCAATTATTCTCAGGTAGTAGAAGTTTGGTTGATAGTTAATTGTTGTAATGAAATTCTATAGATCCATTTAAGATCTTAAGGAATTTTTTTTTATTAATAAAACATACTATAATTAATTATTTGGAGCAATCGACTTATCTCTGTAATATTGGTGTGATATTTGTTCACTTTTGAGCATAAATCATCATATAGTTTTGTTTTTTTATTTCATTTGAGAAGTTTTGGTATGGTTGAAGATAGTTGTTCCCTCTTAAATCTTCCCGAATTTGATCCAATTTCCAATAATAATACACAAATCCCAAGCCTATAAGCTGTGTGACGTTTACGGGTCGTTGCAAGGATTGAACTTTTCAGCATTCCTAATTAAACTATTTCAACCTAGTAATAATAATAAGTTAAAAAAGGAAATTAAAAACACAAGATAGACAGAAATGAGAGGGGTTGATGAGATTGGGGGAGGAAGAATGTTGTTAGAAAATTGTGATGTCTATATTACAGTTTATTATGTACAGCGAATGAGGGAGAAGCAAGGGGTCGGAAAAGGCGTTGATTAAAAAGGAGTATATATATCGGAGAAAGCGGGGATTGTTGATTTCGAGATTGAGTACGAAAAATTTGTCAAGTAGTAGTGGAAGAAGATCCAAACATCTGGTCCAGAAGGATGAGGAGGGCCATGGCTACCGTGGTATCAATCTGAGGCTGGACGACGAGGCGGAATACGTCCGTGCCAAAGCTCAACCCTCCCGCTGCTTCCTTGCGTTTGATCTCCGCCACTATTCTCCGCTTCTCATCGTACACCGCGCAGCATCTCTTCCCGTAACACCCCTCGATCTCATACACACTCATACCCTTACTCGACATTGATCCAGCTAATTCAACAACACGAGCCAAACACTTCGATTTAAGCAGATTCATCTGCTTCCTCGCAGAGAACCGGGGGTTCGCGCCTGTTTCACCCTCGTAAACCACCCAGCTATCGGCGAGGCTCAATCTCTATATGTATTTGATTATATATTATATATTCAACCAAAAAGTGCAAAAGTAAATTAATGTATGTATATATATATATATATGCATTGCAGTACGTACCTTGCGACGGATTGTAAAGAGAGGGTTGCCGGCCGCGTCCATGAGTAGGATCTCGCCCTTATTGCCTGCCAGATAGTTGTCCACCCTATAAACCAAATTACCTTGGGCGTTAAAAACGGTAAACCCCTCGCAATTCAACAACATAGATTTCTTCCACACGGTGAGGACAGTCTCGGTGGCGTCGTTGCAGGAGGAGGAAGGCCCGTTTGGGAATACCTTCGTCATTCCTAATAATATTATTTACTAAACTAGTTGTCTCTGGAAAGTAGCTTACAGCTTCTCTCCTCCTCCTTGTGCGTGCGGTCAGATATATGTATCAGTATTATTATATTGTGCAAGTAGGAGAACATGAGGCTGCCCTCATCCTCATCCAGGCTGCGATGTCTCTTTGTTTGTTTATGCCTCATTGACTTTGGACGGGGGGTGAGAACAAACAATTGTGACGGAGGGGGGAAAAACAAATCCACGCCACCCGCCTCTACTAATATTATACTAAAGTTTTATTTTATGCTATTTATTTTGTTACGGGAACCCCGAAACCTATGCGCTATCTCCTTTTCTTCCCTTAAATTAGTCTTCACCCAATAAATTAATTTTTAGTGGCTCAGGACCATCGTCCAGCCCCTGTCAACCATCATTGCCAAAGATATTTATTTCCTATTACTATTATTTTATTTTATTTTTATCTACACTATTTAATTTGGTTTAATTTTGTATTGGTGCGGCTGCCATATTCAACTAAATTATTGTCCACCTACGGCTTGGGCGGTTGTGTTGGACCATGACCAATGTATTCTTTGACTCCCCCTCCATTAACATAAATGATATGTTAATACTTATCCACACTATACTTAAATGGTATTATCGGGGAAACAATAAACAAAGGTAGGAATTAAATTCCTACTATTATGATTTCCCATTTTTTTTCCACTTTGTCAAGGTAAGGAGTCAGGACCATCATGGTCATGTACTCAGTATGAAATTGTGCGTTATCAAATTAAAAAGTTGAGGAACATTATGCATTAATTAGCCAAATCTGAACCAATCTCATTTATGATAATCTAAACATATAATATAATTTTAGAACAATTTATAAATACTAGTTGAAAATCACACACAAACAAAATTACAGTTTTAATTTAACTTTATAAAATTGAAACCGTTATTATAATATTTTCATATTTATATCATTTTTATATTCACATCGTAATGAATGAAAAATGAATTTATTCCGTAAAGAGAAAATGTTGTCATCTTTGAATTTGATTTGTTTGCACAATTAAAATTTCATTTCTTAACATCTTGAAAAAAAACAAGGTTAACACATAGCATTATGTAATATCAGTTATGGAAGATTGAAAAATTACATTATGGCCCTAATAACATAGAGCATTAACTAATATCAGTTAGGGATCAAAATCTTTTTTTTTTCCAAATAAGGAGATGAAAAGTTAACAAAGTGTAACTTCCATTTTGTTGAAGGTAAAAATGATCCCAAACATTAAATCTATGTGAATGATAAAATTGCCACTAAAGCAACATTAAAAAAATTATAATGAAAGGGTAAAACATCCACCAAAATCATATTTCTTGTTTTACACATTTTATTACCTTTATTTATACTTAATAAATTTCAACGATATTTACATTGTTTTAACAAAATCAAAGCATAAGTCACCCAATCATTTCATTAATAAAATAGTTTTAATAAAAAAAAATTAAATGAAGAAAAAAACATGAGCAAAATTCTCATGGTTACATTAAAAAAAATTCTCAATATTACATGATTTACATATGTACATATCAACCACAACGTTGGTGGTTCAAGTTTTCCCAACTTATGTTGTGTACTAAAAAGAAACCTATAGATGGAGGAATAAACATAAGCATACTTCTATATATATATATATAGACAAAAAAAAAATAGAAAAACATGATTTGATTTCTTCTTCATCCTTAGCATTTTGTTGTGACTTGTGAATATGAATGAAAAAAAAAATTTATAACAAGATTTGGAAAAGAGGAATTTGAAAGGTTGAAAGAGATAGAGAATGTGAATAGTTGAGAGATAGAAGATTAAGGGAGAGAGAAGAATATGAATGAATTTGGATAAATTTAAATGACATAATTAATTAGAGTTATTTTTTTTTAAAACAAAAGTTATAATAAATAGATGAAAAGTTAAAAAAATCATTCCCACTATCATTAAAAGTTATAATGAAAAGGATACAAATATTAAATCTATATAAATGACAAAATTGCCACTAAACTAAAATTAAAGAGTGATATAATGAAAGGGTAAAATGGAGTTAAAAAATTTCTCCACTTCCATCCTTTTATATATAGTATAGATGGTGTAATTTGAAGTTCTATCAATTAATGGTAGACAATTCACTTATTTAGATGTTTGTTAGCAATAGATCCATCAATAACTAAGGTCTAATCGATATTAACAAAAATTCATATCGTGATAGATGTTTATAAATAATTGGTCGGAAGGTTCATTCAATATTATGTTTAAATAATGATATTATTAAAATATAAATATGATGTATGGGAGAAATTCTTTATTCTTTTTACTATTACATGTTTGCTAGCTATTGTGATTTATTTTTATATTTATCAATGAATAATTCACAATTTCACATTATCAATAAAATAAAAATCTTACATCACTCATTTTAGTTTTTTATGATTATTTTGGCATGTTGATTTATTGTTATGTTTATATTATAGGTGAATGGTCAAAAATATAAAATTTGATAAAATATTTACGAGATATAGCAAAAGTTCATATTCTATCAATAATAAATATTGATAGATATATATATCCCTCTAACAGTCACATTGATAGAATAGAAGTCTATCGGTTTCTATCATTGATAGAATCTAAAATTTTGTTATAGCTTGTAAATATTTTAATTTATTTTGCTATTTTAAAAAGTGGTCTATTATTATATAATAAAATAAAAAAGAATAGTGATAGTAAATAATAAAAGAAATTATAAAATATATAAATTTTTTGGATTTTAACAATAGTAGAGATTTGTAGACTTTGCATTGATAAATATTGATAGTCATTATTAATAAAATATAATATTTTTACTGTATTTTTGTTATATTTAGAATTTTTGTTATATTTAAAAATGTACTAATAAGAGTGTGGCACATTAATGATATTCGGGATAGATTTCAAAAACTAGGCTTTACATAAACATTTTCTATTTGGGATGTTTACGTGCTAATTTGTCTTGAGGTCTATATATTGTTAATTTCTCATGTACTAAATAAATTTAAATGACAAAGTTGCGGTATTAAACTTTTGTTTTTTACAAGTGATTAGTTCCAGAATGCATACCCATTTATCATCTGGTCTCTGTTGGGTCCTTGACATATCATACCAATAAAACTGTATTATATTAGAAATATTTAAAATGATAAAACTGTATTATATTAGAAATATTTTTAAAAAATTATCTATTAATAATTATTTGGATTTTCTTAACTACTAGGTATATTGTTAATAACTATATCAATATAGTTGTTGACCATGATAATAATAAAGGAAAAACAGTTGTAGAGTTGTAAAATCAATTATTAAAATTAGACATATTGTCTATGATTTATGATTTTTCATAAATAGTAAAATCCATAAGTCAACCCAATTGGAACATCCAAATGACTAAAAAGTCCACAAGAGTTAAAAATGTGTGATTGTTATCTAACTATCATCTTATATTGATATTGTTTGTTATCGAATTGCTATCTTATATTGATTAGTTATTTGATTGTTGTTTGATGATATCAATTATTATCTAATTGTTATTGTATATTTATTATTGTTATATTTCTATTTGATATTGATTGTTTTCTTATTGCAGTGAACTTTAATCGTTGTTTGATTGATGTATGAATTACTCTGATACTTTAGTTGTCAATAACACTAAATACTGACTATAAGATATTAATTGTGTTCACGTAATAGAACTTACAATTTAACCTAAAACTTTTAACATCAAATTAAAATTCCTGATTTTCAGTAAACTCTGGAGCATACGAATGCAACCCACAGAGCCCTTTTAACTTAAGAAGCTTAAATATTAAGCAAGGTTTGATAGGAGAGAAAATAGAGGTAAATTTATAGGAGGATAAACGACAACAGAGTGCAGAGAGGATAATATTGAATCGTTGATGAGGTTAAAATGCAGAAGGTCATCTCGAGCCTCCAAGCCGACCACTAGTGTATATTAGTTTGGGAAGAAAAGCTAAACCCCACATAATGTAGATCAAATTCACTTAAAATATTTATGTCCATCATGTATGTATATGTACGCAAATATTAATACAAGGTTTATAATCATACATGTGGCAACCTCTCGAAAAGAATTAAATCTCCACACCATTACTAGAATTGGTGGACTCCGCCGATACAAAAATAACTGGCCAATATTCAGACAAGTTCAATGTATGCCATAGGCGCGTTGTCCCCTCGCCTAGGCAGAGTTCTTATAATTCTGGTATATCCACCGTTTCTCTCCCCATACCTATCTTGGACTTCTGCAAATAATGCATGAACAATCTGCTTTTCGTAGATGAAGCCTAAAGCTTGTCTCCTTTTATGCAAGGAACCATCCTTTGCCAATGTAATCATTTTGTCAACATACTTACGCATAGCACTTGCTCTTGTTCTGGTGGTTTTGATCCGACCATGCTTAAGGAGTTGGGTGGTGAGCCCTCGCAATAGTGCACGTCGTTGGTCAGGAGGCCTATTTAGCTTAGGTACCCGCTTGCCATGTCTCATGGCAAAAACTCGGTAACCATTATCAACAATTTTGAAGTTATGTTCAAAGCCATTGTAATCTGCATGATGGACAAGCGCATTATAGGTTCTATAACAATTAGTACACATAAAAGAAATTACAGAAAGTTGTATAAATTTCAGGAATTCTATGCGCTATTAGCTTATGATTATAAAAAAAATTGTTATTTGACTAGATTTATATACCAATGACAAAATATCATTTTCATAATAATTGTTGGTGTATGGGGTAGCATATGACATACATCATTTAATCTTAAAAGCTAACGTCCTAACTCTCTACAATATTCAACGTGAATAAACTTCTACAATCCTGAGCCACTAAGGCCTGACATTCAGAACCTCAAATGCATCGGGCCATTTCTATAACAAATGCATCTAGAAATTCGTATTAACTAAAAATTTAACGTTGAAACGTTAACTTATCTCATTAATGGATATGTAAAAGTATAACAAACTCTATGAGACCAATATGCTAGAGCATTTATATCATGCCCACAATACTTTAATCTGATATGTAAGGTTTGTATCCACCTAGTACAAAGCAATACATGATATTGACCACTCGGTAATTTAAACGCAATATGTTGAGAATAAAATTAAAGTGCCCAAGAGCCCAGGTTTCAATTCATGTCTGAATATGGTAATGGAACTACTAAATCTGGTGCCCCAAAAACGTTTGAATTTGCCTGCAAATGGTGTTGTTTGATTTGCTATATTTGTTACTGTTTTCTGATTTGTGGCTCTCTCTCTCATAAGGTGTGGGTAATATTCTCCGCATCCCCTTGTATATACACTCACTCCGCCTTATCGAATGAAATAATTCATTTGAGCTTTCTACTATTCTAAACATTCCTATTCTCCATCCCTTTCTTTTGTTCCGTCGTAAGTTCACACTCTCTTAATGGTAGAAACCCTGAAAATACACCAACTTCAATGGGCATATTTATATATCATATTTCAGGCCTAGGAATACAGTCAAAACATCAACCAGATACCAAATGTAAAGGTGCCCATGAAGCCACAAACGAAACCCCTTTGAAATAATTATGAACTATGACGGCCCATGTAAAACCAGTCAGTCCAATCCTGTAATTGAGAAGAGCTTCACATACAGAATGCAGCAGGGATGGAAATATATAAACTTCCAAATTGTGTTTGATTTTTTACACTTGTTATTGTTTTTTATTTGTCGTACTACATGGCCCTCTCTTATAAGGTAGTCAATATTTTCCCCATCCCCTAGTGTATTATTTATATACTCAGCCATATATAGTGAAATAATAAATTCATTTGAACTTCCTGCTACCCTAAGCATTCCTATTTTTTTCCATTTTATATTAACTTTCTTAATGATAGAAATCCTGAAAATGCACCAACTTCAACGGGCTTATTGCTAGAAATACAATCAAAACATCAACCAAATCCTGTAAACATGGCCCATTTCATTTTTTTTTTTACTCATGGTTTAAGAAACCAAGTTCAATTTTGAAAACTAAAAAGTAGCTTTCAAAAATTTGTTTTTTTTGAAATTTACTATTGTACTCAAGAAATATGCAAATTAAGATAAGAAATGTGAATAAAATAGGCTTAATTTTCAAAAACAAAAAACAAAAATTTAGAAATGAGAGGTTTGTAAACCTAATTTTCGATAACAGAGTTTGAGGAAGACAAACAAACCCCCCGAAAGAAAGATTTTCACGTTTTATCTCCGATTGTTACTCAATAGTGGAACAAAACGGGGAACAACGTTTCATTTCCTGCGAAGATTAACTTGAGATTTCCAATTGTTACCAAAATTAGCAGGAGACTTGTACAGTATTTGTACCAGAAGGCTGCTGAGAAAAAGCCTAAAAGGGACGTATCAATTCAAGTAGAAATCACGATTTTTAAAAAATAAAACAAATAGTAAATAATTGCAGAACCATTCAATTCATAGGTCACGAATCAATCGGCCATTAGAAGCAGAATAAGCGCGTGCATTAGCGGAAGAGAAATCGAATTAAAAGGGGCGGCATAGGTAACAAGTGAGAGAGTATGGAGTTACCTGCTGAGCCAGTAGAAATGAGTGGGTTTAAGGGGCATAGACCCGAAAAGGAGGCGATTGGGTTGCTGCAGGTTCTGCGACTGACTCGAGCATTGGACAACGGAAAGCTAACGCGAGTCCGAGTACAAATTTCTGATCCCACAGACGGTAGCGCTGACCTCAACGTTGTAAAGCTCCATCGGCCATTTGCAGTTGCCGTTGCCGTTGTAATCGCCATTGACATTGTTTGGGTGGCCTCGGGGTGTATGGATAAAGATAAGAAATAGTTAGGTCGTCTGGGAGAGGAGGCCTTCAGTAGAAATTTACATATATTGCAACTTCTTTGGGGGGTGGGGGGGGGGACTTCAAAAAATAGAAGTATTTTTTACATAAAAAAAAATAATAATGATAAATGCATAAATAAATAATTTGATTTTTTTTTAATTTTGCCACATTTCATAATTTTTATTGGTCAATTTCTTGAGATGCCTAGTAAAACAATAAAATTACGATAATGTCACTATATTTTTTAAATTGTAAAAACACCAAATTTAAAAGTTGATAATTTTATAATTACTATAAATATAGTCTGATATCAGTAATTTTTCTATGTTCGCAATATGAAATAAAATAGGTGTCATGTGTGGTTTTTTTCTAAATGTTTTTGTTGCAATTTCCCTATTAAATATTCATCGAAAGGAAAATTATGCTTTTGGTGATTGATTTTAGATCGAGTTTCAATTTAGTATTGAATATAAACATTTTGGAAAACATTAATTTAAACCTTGAATTTGTATAAATTTAAATCTCAAACTAATAATTATATCAATTTAAACTCTCACATTTGAACGTATATCAATTTAAACCTCAAACTAACTATGGTGTCAATTTAGACTCTACATTTTTAGAAGTGTATTAATTTAAACCTTGAACTTACATAATTACACCAATTTAAACCTTATGTTTATGTTTTATTTGGATAAACTTATGAAGGTTAAGGATATGAATTGATAAACTTATGAAAGTTAATGGTTTAAATTGATACAATGTTGGTTTTTGGTTTAAATTGATACAAACCCCTAAAGTTTGTAGTTTAAATTAATATAATCATCGGTTAAGGGTCTAAATTGACAACTCAATAGTTGATGATATAAAACAATCTGCTATTATATTTATATAAATGTTAACTTACAGGTTGGTCTCTAATGTTTTAAAATCATTTCTAACAAATCTCCCAATTTTAGTAACAAATGACTAGATCGTCCACAAACTTTTAATCTTGTTTATCATTTAGCCTTAAAACTTATAACTAGTAAGTAATAATATTACTTTGACTCAACAAAAAGTGTTCAATAAGACCTATTAAACCGATAGTTTAGTTTATATGTAATATAAAAAAAACAAAATGTAGCATTTTCAGATACAGTGTGTGCATGTACCATGCGTATGAATCTATCAATCTTAAAACAAATTTTAGAGACATGTTATATACACCTTTTAAAGTTTATGACCATATACAGAAATAAATTTAGACATGGCCAACACTTTTAATTGTATATGAAAGTGCTACCCAATATTAAGTTATAGCCACGTCACTAATTACAACAATAGGTAGACAAAACAATTTTATTTTGATGGTAGAATATGGACATCTTTTAAAATAGCGCAATAAATTAAAATATTTACAAGTTTTAGCAAAAATTTATTTGTTATTTTTTAAGATTTCTTAATTTAGAAACTATTTTCAGTAACATATTATTAGAATTGGAGTTAGTTTGCAAAACACATATTTACGGGAGAATCTAACGAACAACTTAACCGATAAATAGTCATGGGATTCGATGTGGCGCGTACGGTTTAATTCCCAAGGGACCAAAACAAGTCCGTGTGATAGCGGAAGGAAAAAAGTTCAAAGCAGCAGAAGGGAGAGTTGGTGTCAAAGATCGTTACCCCGGAAAGGAAAAAAGATAAAACTAATCTCTCTGCAGAATGAAAGTCTGGAACAACAATCACCTCTCTCTCCCCCGAGGTCTGCCACTGCTGCTGTCACTGTCAATTCTACAACTACAACAACCATTGCAACAGTGATTTGTCCATTTATCGCCTTTGTTCCTCTTAGTCAGCACACCAGCCAAGCCTACCGCCGTCAGCACTGCTGCATCACAGTCCCAATCACAACTTCAGCCACACCAAACTAAGTGAAGTCGAGATGGGCAACTGCGGTACTAGAGAAGAGTCTGCGGTCGTTTCCAATGCTCAAGGTACATTTTTTGCCTCATGTGTGTTTGCTTCTTCCACAGAAAACCTAGATCTAGGGCTTTTTTTTTCTCTTTTCTCTTCGTTTTCTGCGCTCCCAAGTTCCAATTCCATTCTCTCTTTTATACTTGTATCGATTCTTCAGCAATGTGCTTAGTATCTGTATGCGCGCTTCCGGTTTAATTTTCTCAACTGCTCAACTTAAAAACAAACTGAATCAAACT
Source organism: Cucumis hystrix (assembly GCA_025688845.1). Lineage (NCBI taxonomy): Eukaryota > Viridiplantae > Streptophyta > Magnoliopsida > Cucurbitales > Cucurbitaceae > Cucumis > Cucumis hystrix. Next base: position 27,654,893 of record CM046886.1, read on the forward strand.
AAAACGATGACGGCCTCGTTGTCTCCTACACGGGGATGGTTCTGCTGCAAATTATGAACTCAATTTTAGTGCCTCTCGTTCTTACACAGTTCAACAGCTGCATACTTCGTCTTCCTTGGCTGTGAAAAACGCCAACAGCAATGCTACAGATAAAAGGCATATTCATAACCGGTCCATATCAGATCTAAGCGATCCTTCAACACCTCGCAACCTCGAGGACTTCAGAAAGAATTCGGTGCTCTACACACATGTCATCGCCTTCACATTATACGAGCTGGAAACGATCACCAAGAGTTTCCGATCCGATTACATTCTCGGAGAAGGCGGTTTTGGAACTGTTTACAAAGGCTACATTGACGAGAACGTCAGGGTTGGCCTCAAATCTCTTCCTGTCGCTGTCAAGGTTCTCAACAAGGAAGGGCTACAGGGCCACCGAGAATGGCTTGTATGTCTCTTCTTCCACGCCACCGCACAAGTCATGTTTTTGAGTCCCTTTTTTCTCATTGGCATTTCATTCCCCTTGTTGCTTTATTGCAGACAGAAGTCAACTTTCTTGGTCAGCTAAGACATCCACACCTTGTCAAGTTGATTGGTTACTGCTGCGAGGATGATCACAGATTACTTGTCTACGAGTTCATGTTTAGAGGAAGCCTAGAAAACCACCTCTTTCGAAGTACATACTCGTCTTGCTTTTCTTCTTCTTCACTTCGCTGATTAATAATTTTATTACTTTCAACCTCTATTTGTCAATTGCTCTCACATTTCTCTTGCCATTTGCCAAGCACCAACTATATTTAATTCTGCGGGCTACTTAACGGTAGATGAATTTGATTATGTGCATGAGTGGAGATTTATTGACTAAAGCATGAAGCACGCTTCCTCTTATATCGAATGTGTGGTCTCTGCCCCCACTTCAAGCTATAATCTATTCTTTATATTATTCAATGTATTCACATTAATTAACCCACGTAATCGAAAGATGCATGCATTACTTCTTCTTCTTTAAATGTTATTATTATTTTTTCTCTTTATTGAATTATTTTCCAGTTCATTGAATGCATTATTGTTTATTCTTAGCGTGGAGCATCCACGACAGAGGCCACTCCCAGCAGGATTCATTTGTTTTATTTTCTGGTCATCTGGCATATCGCTGGTGAAGCATGTGCCAATCGATAGACCTGACTTTGTATCACTATCTTAGTTTAGATTAATTTTGACCTCGTATTTTGTATTACATGCACTAATCTCGTTTGCTTGCAGTCCGGCATAATTTTGAATTTCGATGTTGGATTAGGAGAGAGTTTCTTGGAAGAAAATTAAAGAAATTGAAGTGGATGGATGAAAATTAGTTCGATGGTTGACACGGCTATATCTCAATTCACTCTCCATCTAAAATTTATCATTGACGAGTTTTATATATGTACCCTTTTTCCTTTTAGGAGAAGTTGAACTGTCATAGAGAAAAATGAAAGAATAGAAGTGGGCCTGTAAAGCGATAACTTTATAATCTTAATGTAACTTCATGCCAGACTTGGGAGTCCTTTATATTATTCGTTGGTAGTTTAGACAATTCATCTTTTGGATACATTTTCCGTCGGTGATCAGTGATGACAAGCTTGTCTACTATAATAGAGATTAGTTATTTATGCTACTAGCGATCGTTTCAATTAGTATAGCACTTGATTGGTTCCACTTTGATTTTTCGTTTTGCTAAATCTTACATAATCTATCCTGTGGGAACTCAGAGACAACTGTTCCGTTGCCATGGGCAAGAAGAATGATGATAGCTCTTGGAGCGGCCAAGGGACTTGCTTTCCTTCATAATGCTGAACGGCCTGTTATCTATCGGGATTTTAAAACCTCTAATATACTATTGGACTCTGTATGTGAAGTTTATTGTGCACCAGCTCTGTCATTATTCTTTTCTCAAGCTTGTTGGTAAGAGGATGTTTCTTCTCATTTGCCTCCACTTGGCCGATTATTCTGCAGGACTATACAGCTAAGCTTTCTGATTTTGGGCTTGCAAAAGCTGGACCACAAGGTGATGAGACGCATGTTTCTACTCGAGTAATGGGTACTTATGGTTATGCTGCCCCGGAATATGTCATGACTGGTATGATCTTTTCTTTATGATTGCAACTTGTAGAATCTTCTCATTTGCTTGAACTTCTTGTTTTTCCCCTAGTTATGCAATTCTGTGTGGGCAATTTTGGTATTTTGTGGCCCATGAAGGATTTCCTCCATCTTTATTACTCTTTCTAGCCCCGCCGTTTATTTCAAGCTGAAGCCATTTTCAAAATAGCGTCGTCAATGAAATGGAGAATTATTTATTTATTTATTTATTTATCTACTTTCTAAAATATAAAGGGGAGAGGTTAACCTTAGCATGAATATAGTGCATAAAAGCTTAAGTCTCCAAGAACTTACTAAAAAGAATTTGATTTATTTTTCTCTCCCATTTGGGTTTGTTCCTTTACTATCTTGAGGTTAAAAACTGATTGTTAATTTATGCAGTAAGCAGTTAACATCGGTATAGATGGTTCTATACTATATCGGTATACTTAATTATGCAGTAGGTAGATGGTTTTGATAATTGAGTGTTGGTTGAAATTCTGAAATGTGTCTTCTAGGTGGGTTTCTTGCAACTTCTTGCATTCTTGGATTTTCTTTTTTTATGAATTTCTAGTCTTCTTGGAGGTTGAATTGATTGTCTATATTTTCTTGGCGATTTTGTTGATCATACCCGTGAAAATCTTGATGAAAATTCCCACATTCTTGGCCGAGGATTGAATTGATGTGTTGTTCTTGATTGTGCGGAAGGTCATGGTATTGTTCTTGGATAGGGATGACATTATTTGGAGCTGCAAAATTTGGAATCCTTCTCATTTTTCGAGTAAAATTTTATACAGCTTGCTGGACGGGCAAATTTGTGGCCATGATTTTAGCTATATTGGTTTGAACTTCAAGCAATTTCGCGTTTAACTCTCCACAAGAAGTTTCTACAAGTGTTAGTTACTGGTTGACAGATTGAGGGGGAAAGATGTTGCTTTTTCATCTAATGTAGGAGAATCAGGATTCATGTTGGTGTTTAAGATCACCACCAAGCCCCTTCACGAAGACGTTCTGGTTTCAATTTGATGTAGACTAATTCTTGTAAGTAGAAGTATTATTCAATTGTTATTCATACATGAGGGAGAAGAGTCCTATTTTATGAGTCTGAATACAAGTGGGGGTAAAAAGTGAACTAATCTATACTTTTACCCAACTACTCAATTTAAACCACCCCTTTCTACTCATACCAAGGGGTGTGTTAGGTTATTTGGGTTTTGTGGGGTGAGCAGAATCGAAAGGTGTTTGGGGGTTTGGAAAGAGATCCAACAGAGATTTGGTCCCTTGTTCGCTTTCATGTCTCTTTACTAGTTTCGATTTCAAAAATCTTTTGTAACTATTCTATAGGCACTATTGTGCATAGTTGGAGTCCCTTTCTTTAAAGGATGCTCCTTTTTTTGTATGCCCATGTATTCTTTCATTTTTTTTCTCAATGAAAGTTGCTGTTTTCCCTTCGTTTTGGAAGCCTATTATGCACAAAATTAACAAAAGATTGAACATATGGCAGCATAGTTCTCTCCAAAGGAGGTCGTCTGACTCTTTTTATTGTTTCTCTATCCAATTTTTCCATTTATTTTTTTATCCCCCTTCCCTGTCCCCACAAAAATCATCGATGCATTGAGCGCTTGTTCAGAAGTTTTTTATGGTCTGACCACGTGGACAGAAACTTAAGTCACCTTCTTTTGAGATGGCATTTTTAGAGGTGTGGAGAGGGACTATAAGGATCTTTGCTCTATTGTTCGTTATCACGTTTCGCTTTGGGCTTTGTTATTGAAAACGTTTTGCAACTATTCTTTGGGTCTAATTAATCTTAGCTGGGATCCATTTTTGTCATGTGATTTTCTTGGGGTTTGGCTTTTGCCGCCCTTGTAATTTTTTCATTCTCTCTCGACAAAATGTGTTTATTCATTAAAAAAAAAGTTAGAAGTTGAAAATACTCTCCTCCTTCGTTCGATAACAATGACAGTTCTTCACACTTCTTGGAAGTGGAAAAAAAACTCTTTTTACTTCTGATTTGAAAGAGGAAAAGTTAAATTTCAGCTTGGGAAGAGAAGTTTTTGGAAAACTCCGAACACTCTTATTCCATTATTCAAGACAAAAAGGCTTCTTCTAAATTCTCCAAGCTTCAAAGGATCAAGAACGATGTTGTTAGATACTTAAGCACCTTGGAGAACTACACCCCAAAGGTCAGCTATTGGAGCCAAGCCACCTAAGTACCACATTGGTCATTCCATTCTAATCAATGTGGGACAAAGGCATCCCATACTCCCTTGGTTCCTAACTAACCATACCTCATCCTCGGAAAGTTGATGGACGGCTACTCCAGTGGTACTTCACTCAGCCTCACTTGGTCAACACCCTTCGTTGGTTCCACTCCCAAATGTTGACAACCAACTATGATACCGTTGTTAGGTACTTAAGCACCTTGGAGAACCACACCCCAAAGCCAACTATTGGGGTGAGAGAGCCAAACCACTCAAGTACCACATTGGTCATCCCCTTCTAACCAATGAAGGGCAAAGACATCCTATGCTATCTTGGTTCCTAACAACACTATTTGAGCAAATTATGAGGTCTCAACTTTATCCCCAAATGAACTAAACTTTTTAAAAGTTGACCACTCTTCTCGCCTTCATTCAGTAGTGGAAATAGGGCGAGTTTCTTCATTTGGTGAAGTTAAGGTCCTTTTTGTTGCTCTTTATCATGATAATATTTTGTGAAATTCAAGAGGCCTAGAAGTTATTTTCTAATGATTTTGGATGTAGAGAAGATTTTAAGGTTTTTTAGGGGTCACTGGTAGGATGATTATTCTCTTGGTAAAGTGGGGCAAGATGGAGGCCTTGCTTTTAGGAAAATTGCATCAAATGACAAAAACATTTAGAAAACAACAGCTCATGACTCCAATTTTTGCATATTGTGAATATGGCAAAATTGGTGATATCAGACGGTGATCATAGGACAATCAGGCGGTAATCATAGGGCTATCAGACGGTCATCACTTTTAAATTTGCTACTTTTGCAAATTTAGAAAATGTTGTGACATGGGCTCTATTATCATAATTTTTTTTGCTATTTTTTCAAAAGTCCCTTACTTTTAAGAGAATTTAAAAAGAACAGGATCCTGGCTTTGTTAGCAAAATTAGGTTGGGGTTTTATTTTTGAGGAGGAATTTTATTTTTGTAAAGTGGTAAGAGTTTTCAGGGAAGCGATTCTTGCACCAGGGCTCGATGGGTTCACAACCGAGTTTGTCTTGAAATATTAGAATTTAGTGAAGCCGAATATTCTTTCTTTATTTGAAAACTCTTACAAGAATGGAAAACTCATACAAGAATGGAAAACTCAAGGTGTGCGTCAAGAAAACTTTTATTTGTTTGATTCAATAGAAGGAAAATGCAGTGGCTGTCAAAGACTTCAAACCAATCAGCATAACCACCTTGTCCTAGAAGGTTATAGCCAAGGTGCTAGTGGAGAGACTCAAAAGAGTAACCATCATTGCCCCAACTCAAAGTGCCTTTATTGAAGGAAGGCAAATTTCAGATCCCATACTTGTAGCCAATGAAGTAGTAGAAGAGTATTGAGCCAACAAGAAGAAAGGATGGATTCTCAAGCTTGACTTTGAGAAGGCTTTTGATCGGTAGATTGGGAGTTTTTGGAAAAAATCATGCAAGTAGATTGGGAGTTTTTGGAAAAAATCATGCAAAGTAAAAACTTCAAGCAAAAATGGATAATTTAGATCATGGGTTGTTTAAAGTGTCCTAGGATCTCTGTTTTCATCCATGGAAGATCGAAGGGGAGGGTGATAGCTTCAAAAGGAATTCAGTAAGGTGATATCTTACCTTTTCCTTTTCTCCTTGTTAGTGAGGTGCTGGGTGCTTTGATAGACAGAGTCCTCCAAAGCGGTCTCTTTGAAGGTTTCTTGGTGGGAAAAGGTAAAGTTCATGTGTCTATACTTCAATTTGCGGACAACACATTATTGTTTTGCAAGTATGACAACACAATGATTGATATTCTAAGTTTTTCGAATTGTGCTTAGAGTGAAAGGTGAACTGGGAAAAATCTGCTTTGTGTGGAATTAATATATACAAAAATGAGGTGGTTTCTACCGTCGTACGCCTAAATTGTAAGCCAGATCATCTTCCCCTCATGTACCTTGGTTTGCCTCTAGGTGGTTATCGAAACCAAGCATCGTTCTGGCAATTGGTGATTGATAAAATCCACACTAAGCTAGACAAGTGGAAGAGATTTAAGCTATCTAAACAACTTGAAACTAAAAGTCAATCCTATGACATAGAAAGGGGGGGGGGGGGGGGGTTATGCTAGAAGGTGTTCTCTCGTAGAATCCTAAGAAACTTTTTCTGGTAAGGGCACAATGGCAGCAAGATTGGCCAATTGTCAACAAAATCGACATTGATGGGGGTCTCGGCTTAGGTGGTCTAAAAGGAAAAAACTTGGCTCTCCTCGCAAGATGGGGCTGGTGTTTTATTGAAGAAGAAGACACAAGGTCGTCAGCAGCAAACATGGTAAAGGGACCTTCAATTGGCATACAACCGGAAAAAAAGGACAAGAGTTTGCAAAGTCCTTGGGTGAGTATCTCAAGTACTTGGCTGAAAGTAGAAGCTCTAGCCAAATTCAAAATAGGAAATGGACAACGTATGGCTTTTTGGACAGATTTGTGGGAGGGGGAGACTTCTTTCAATGTTTTATTTCCAAGACTTTTCAGAATCATCATTTGTCCCAAAGGATTGGTGGCTGATCATTGGGATCCATTCAAAATCATGGTCTCTCAATTTTTGTCGTTTACTAAAAGATGAAGAAATTGATGAATATCAGGGGTTGCTCGGTGTAATTGCATCAAGGATGGCCAGAGCAAGAAATGGATCTTTCACACTGGAATCCCTCACCAATCACCTATCTCCATCTTCCTCGTTGAACTAGGAGTTGTACCTGGCCATATGGAAGACCAAGAGCCCTAGAAGACCGAATATTTTGGTTTGGATAATGCTGACTGTGTTTCTCCTTCCATCTGTCTCCTATGCCATCAACATGGAGAAGACTCCGTCCATCTCTTCTTTTTGTGCTCTTATTCAGGTAGCTGCTGGGGATAGTTGTTTTCAGTTTTTGGCCTGTCTTGGGTGCTTTGTGATAACATTAAAGCAAACGTTCAACAACTTCTTATTGGCCCTCATCTCACCAAGCCGTCTCGGCTCCTTTGGCTGAATGCATCAAAGGCCCTTTCAGTGGAAATTTGGTTTGAAAGAAACTAGCGGGTCTTCCATGACAAATCCCAAGATTATTGTGATCGTTTTGAAGTAGCCCGTCAAAATGCTTCATCATGGTGTATCCTCTCAAAGTGCTTTGCTAGCTACAACCTTCAAAATTTCAATTTAAACTGGGGAGCTTTCATTTCTCCAGCCTAGTAGTCAAGCTCTTGTTTCTTGTGTATTTTGACTTTGTTCTTGGTCTTGTAGTTCTACTACTATTTCATCTTTTGTATTTGCCTTTGATGGCTTAGTTATGCTTCCGGTAGGTCGTGGATATGACGATGGCGCTATGGGGGTGTCAACCTTATTAAATCGCCAATTCACCCAAAAGCTTAAGCTAGTGGTTGAAGGCAACTTTAATTATATATCACCAACACTCCCTCTCACTTGTGGGCTTGAAATATTTGAAAGGCCGAACAAGTGAAATCAATTTTACCTCACTTTTGGGCTTGAAATATTTGAAAGGCCCAACAAGTAGAAATCGATTTTAATTGGGGAGGAAATGACAATGCAGGGGCTTGAACAAAGGATCTCCCTGGATCACCTGCTCTGATACCATATTAAACCACCAATTCACCCAAAAGCTTAATTATATATCTTTTGGATGAATTGGTGGTTTAATAGGCAACTTTAATTATATATCACCAACAAACTTAATTGAGATGCTCGGGTGTACCTTCTGATCCGTTATATTTTTTTTTAGTTGCTCATTGTATAGCCTTCTTGTACCATGATTTGTTTGCTCATTATTTATATCTTTATCAATAAAGAGACACATTCTTTTCAAAAAAAGAATAATACAAATTCGATGATATCCACCTTTTAAATCGATTTTATAAAAGAAAATATTGGTGTTGCCTAGTTGGTCAACGAATTAGATAACATAGGGATTGGAAAGTGGTATTTGATTGTAATTTTATATATAGCCTACACTTTTCGTTGGAAACTGTCTTTTTTAGGGGTTAATGAAGCTGAGAGCCTGGAGCGACATTTTTCATTAGCCCTTTTCTATTGCATCAATGAAATGTGTTGTTTCCGTTTTAAAAAAAAGGTTGGAACAACACATGGGCCAAGACTAAGTTGGATGTGCCCTTTTTCTAAAAGTTCTTGGATTTGATCAGAAAGAATTGGTATTCCTTTGGATTCATTTGATAATGAGGGAGTTCATCTTGCCATTTCCTTTTTTAAAAAATAACAATGAGACACTACATTTCATCAATGAAAAGTGTTTTCTTTAGAAGGAAACACAATTTTCATTGAAATATTGAAAACAAACAAAGTCTCGAAGTACAAAGTACGAAGAAATTAGTACAAAGTACATGAAAGGATCAGCAGGTGCACCTGTTCATCAATAAAAAGTGTTGTTTACGTTTCAGAAAAGGAAAATAAAACTCAACAAAGAGTGAGATTAGGAAGGGAGTCACCAAAATTAGATAATCTTGTATTGAATATTCCGTAAAGTAGTGGGAGGATTGATAATTTTAGGGAATTCAGCTATTAGTTCAGTCACAGAGGCTGGAAAAACTTCTACAATAGAAATATCACACGTGATCCCAACAGAGACTTAAAGGGGTGACTTTGATTCTCAGTTCATTAGGGGCATATGGAAATCTAGAAGAGTTGACTGGGAAAGTCCGAATTCAATAGGAAAGACTGGAGGTATTCTTTTGATGTTGAACAGTCGTGTGCTTCTGCCTTAGAAGTAACCAAGGGTGCTCATTCTATCTCTATTTCGTTCAGGTGGAGGGATGGTTATTTGGGTAATGGGTGTGTATGGTCCTCCTGGAATTCAAGGCATGGATCAGTTTTTAACTGAGATGGGTGACCACTTTGGTCTGTGTATCTGGTGTGTAGCGGGTGATTTTAACATGACTTGATCGGAATTTAAGCGAGAACCGCAGGTAAGAAGAACTAGGTCTTCTAGAAAATTCAATGACTTCATTGAGGGAGGCGATTGGTTTGATCCTTCCTTTTTGAATCGTAGGTTACTTGTGCCAATTCAAGAGCAAAAAGTAGGACTGACAGAGTACAGCTCTCGGTGAATTGGGTTAATTTATTTGGGGAAGTTAGACAGATGTTGGGTCCTCGAGTCACTTTGGACCACTAGCCTATCATTCTCACCTTTGGAAACCAAAAATGAGGACCAACTCCTTTCCACTCTGAAAATATGTGGCTTCGTCACCCTCTTTCAAAAATAGAATTTCTGAGTGGTGAAACACTCCTATGCAAGAAAACTGGGAGGGATTTTGCTTGATGGGAAAGCTAAGGTATTTGAAAAGGAAATTAGGGTTGTGGAATAAAGAAGTCATTGGAGACATCAGGATCCAAAAGAAGGAGATTTTAGAAAAAATTAAAGAGTTAGATGATTTGGAGTTAGAGGACAGACCGGACGAAGACTTGAAGGTTCAAAGAAATTTTCTTTGGTCATGCTGAGGTAATTTGAAAGGAGGATTGTAGGTGGAGGCAAAAGGTTAAGGTGGAATGGGCTAAGGATGGAGATGGAAATACTTTGCTTTTTCATCGCGTGGTTAATGGTCGTAAGAGTAGAAATAGGATTGATCCTCTGGTTAATGAATTCGGGGAGAATATAAGGGATGATAAAAGCATTGTAGAGGAAGAATTCAACTTAGACTTTATTCAATCTTGTGGAGCTCAAGAGAGGTAGAATGGACAATGTAAGGCCTTTGGGAGTGGTTGTTTCATTCTTTCTCAGTGAAAATGGTTGTTTTTGTTAAAAAAAATGTAATGGCCTTTCGAAGATCAGTGGTATATTAACAATGTGGAATGAAAGCAAGGTGTCAGTTATCAAAGTACTTAAGGGTGGCTACTCAATCTCAGTTAAATGCAAGGCAATTTGCAAGAAAGAATGTTGGATTACAAATGTTTATGGGCCCAACTGATTACAGAGAACGGATGCGTATATGGTCGGAGTTATCCTCATTATCAGATTACATACAAGAACCATGGTGTATTAGAGGAGTTATCCTCATTATCAGATTACATACAAGAACCATGGTGTATTAGAGGTTATTTCAACATGACTAGATGGCCTCAAGACAGACTTCCAGTGGGAAGAATGACAAAGTCATGAGTAACTTTAACGTTTTTGTTGAGAATACGAACCTGACGGAGATTTCTCTTTCCGATGGAATTTTTACTTGGGCAAGAGATGGTAATGTGGCTTCAAGGTCTCTTATTGATACATTCTTAACTTTCAAAAGCAAAAAACCTAATGGTTCCAAACGGGGCTGTAAGGTTCTAATTTAAATCAAACATTTCAACTTTTTGTCTTTTTAGTTTTCTTTTAGTATCAAGTTTTCTTTCAAGCTTTGTGAATTTCTACTTTTAATATGGTTTTAATTTGACTTATATAAAGATAAACTTCCATCGAAAGTTTGCATTACCTCTTGTTTTTGTTGTACTTCAGTAAGAATTTTTCTATCTATTTCTTTGCCCTTTTCATCTCTTTTGTATAGGAAAAATTGTGATGTAATCTAAGTAACCTCAAGAAGAAATCTTCCGAGAACCAAGATTTTGGATTTTTTATTAGAATGAATAGTGTGTTTCATACCAGAGGAAAAAACTTCTATTTATAGACTTCTATTACAATTGGGGGTAAAAAGGGAATGAATCTAGAATATTACCTAATTACCCAATTAACTCCTAGTTTTCTTACATCATTCTAACCCTCCAAAAGAAAACTCGTCCCGAGTTTTAAAAAGAAGAAATTTATGAAGCAAAAAAGAAAGAAATAAACTTGTTCAACGGAGTATATAACCAAACCAACCTCCTACATTTTGAACAAAAATATTATGATCGAAGGGATGATATTACCTAATTACCCAATTAACTCTTAGTCTTCTTGCACTAAATTGAGATTTTGATTCTTGTTTCTGCAATAATGTTCTTATCGACCCCATTTCTCAACGATATCTATGCAAACAAACAAATGGAGTATGAAGTACTCACTTTACTTGCTTTAAAAAGATAGAAGATAAATTATTTTAAATAACGAAACTATTGAAAATATTCACAAATATGACAAAATATCATAGTTTATCTTCAATAAACCGTGGTAGACTCCTATGATAGACACAAGTTGTCTACCGTGGTTTATCACATATAGATTGATATTTTGCTATATTTTGTAAATATTTTGGTTTATTTTGTTATATTTAAAAACTTCCTCAAGAAAAGACCCTTATATCTTTCATCAAAAGCTCTTATCTTACCATTTCAACCTGTAGATGAAATTAACAAACTTCCACTACCCTGCTTACTATTGATTTTGATTCTTAGATCATCCCCATGAATTGCTACTTCTTCTTCTTCTCCTCCCTCTCTTTTAAAAGGAAATAAAGTCTTGATACTCTAAAAGTACCAAACAAGTGCCATCTTTCTTTGAAAATGGGGCTGAAACTGACAAGACCATAAGTTCTAACATAATATTTCCAGCCTCTGAAAATGGGAAAGAGAAAGAGGAATAACCTTATTAAACTTCAAATCATCAACGCTAACCAAACCCTCATCTTTTCAACTGCAAAATAATATATTCTGGACAAACAACTCTTAGTTTCCATGAAACCAAAAGCTTGGACAGTGGCAGCGTGGATGTAACTAAACGTAAGAAAGTGGTTGGTCAGAGAGTTTTCCTAGTCCTCCGTCTATTCCATTTCTTAACATCCTTATGCTATCCCTCGCCTTATGTCAAAAAAAATAAAAAAATGCTATCCCTCGCCTTGGGCTGCTTGAGCACTGAAATTGTATTCTCTTGAAATTTCAATCTCTATATAAATCGGAAGAAGCCGTACTGATTTCCTGTAACCTTAATAGACATTTCCTTGCAATCTAGCAAATTCAACGTATTTGTTGATCTTTCCAAAAAGCCTTCACAATTGTCCCAAGAGAAACAAGAAAATATATATTTCAACTGCAACGGCAAATTTCTGATTTAATCCAACCGCTACAACTTCCTTGCTAAAATCTCATAAAGGTCAATTGCCACCAAATCTGCCTTTCCACGTTTTTTTAGCCCATCTTTCAAGTTTAAGATGAAATATCCAACTTCTTTGTTTCATTTCTCCTCTACTCCTTAGTCATTTGACCATTATGAGATGCAAGGGTTTGTCAAGTTGGGAGGGAATGATCAGGCAATTTTTTTCTTAAGCATTGCAGAAATTGCCTTCCAATCATCACGACGTTGTAATCTTGAAATAAAAGTGGTACGTCTTCAGCTTAGACACCTCTCCACCTAAGGTATTTCGGCAATACAAAGTACCACACAGTTCTCCTATTACAATTTTCTACAAGAAGAGACATGAAAATCTATCACGCTTTATTTATAAATATTTATGTTGTCTTAGCATTTCTCATCTACTCTCTTGGCCATTTTTTTGCTAACTTGGCGATTTGACTTATATAGGTATGTCTTCAGTGCACGTCAACGACTTCACTTTTCTAGTCTAGACACCTTTCCACCCAGGGTTGCAAATATAGAGGTCCAATTAAAAAATTTAAGTTGCAGAGTGGAAATGAACTTGCCATATATCTGTTTACCTCATGAATTATTCACGTATAATTTTACAGTTATAGGTGTTTATTTTTACTGAGAATGAGAAAGGTTTTTTTACCTGATGTAGTGACATGCCTTGTGAATTTCACTGTGACCAAGCATCCATTTTGAAACTTGTAGGGCACTTGACAGCAAGAAGTGATGTATACAGCTTTGGTGTTGTTCTTCTGGAGCTTTTGACGGGAAGAAAGTCTGTTGACAAAACAAAACCAAGCAAGGAGCAGAATTTGGTAGACTGGGCCCGACCTAAACTAAATGACAAGAGAAAGTTGCTTCAAATAATTGACCCTAGATTGGAAAGTCAATACTCGATTAGGGCAGCACAGAAGGCCTGCAGCCTAGCGTACTATTGTCTGAGCCAGAATCCGAAAGCAAGACCATTAATGAGCGATGTAGTTGAAACTCTGGAACCATTGCAGAGCGGTAACGATGCAATTGAATATTCATCAATGGGAACTACTCCATTTGTTAGGGGGGGTGTCCCTGATTACAGGATGCGACAAAGGTTTATCAACAATGTTGGTTCAGGGGCTAGTTGTCGGTCTCCTAACCCCAATTGTTCCCCCAACGGCCCCGCTGCTTGTAGGGTTAGATGAAAAAGCATCTTGTTTTGTATTTGGCTTGCTCTTTGCCTTTACGGAAATGAGAATGTCCACTGTAAGACGTCGTATATTGGTGTTTGTACATGATTGCAACGTCACTTGACATTGTTATCACCAACCTGGAACTGTAATATTTGGCCATGTGTTGTGTAGAATATTTGGAATTGTAATTATTACATGGACAAATTGCTCTAACTTGCACGAGAAGATGTCGGCTCGAATTGATCGGTAGCATGTCTTTCTTAAAAGCCTTATGCAGGGCGTTTTTGTAATTAACTAGCACATTTTTACTGACCCCAAGGCTTCAACAAGATCAAATAACTCACTTCTCTATTATTCACGTACATGCGATTTTGGGATTTTGTAATTAACCTCTACGTTGCTTTGAGATTTGACTTTATCTACTATCTTTTATTTTATTTTTGCCCTTTGCCAATCTATATAGTTGATAAAATATTAAAACATGACATACAAGAAAAATTTTGTTTGTTTGCAATCTCCTTTTGACCCTATTTTAATCTTTATATTTTTAAAACTTATTATATTATGATTATTAATTAATATTGTTATACATTGTTAATTGATATTAACGTATATAGGAACACGCACATCCATGTATAATCTAATTTGACATTCAAGGAAGCACTACTTTTTTTTATAAATATATGTACAGACGAAGTTTAGTTTTTTGCTCAAGGGAAAAAAATAGTAATGTCCTTCACAATAGGTGTTGCTTTATAACCAAAACCAATTATCATTTGCAAATTGCAAGGAGTTTGTCTCAAGGGATTCGGGGATGGGAATAGAAATTTGGCATCATAATACAACGTTTGGTTGAAGGGTTTTCGTTATTTCCTTGAGAAAAGTTGTTTTCCAGGCATTAATATTAAGGTAAGGTAAGAGATTTCTTTTAACGGGGTGCGTTTGGAGTGTCACTCACTCATCCACATGCCTCCTTTCCATACCTCCCACAAGTATGTTTTTTTCCTTTCTTCTTCTTCATCTTATTTTCTTTACTTATCTCTCCCCATTGAATTATATTATTTCAAAATATTTTACCACCTTAACCTAAAAAGTTAAAGGAACATTTTCAAATATAACAAACACAAATTGAAACTATTTATAAAACCATCAAATTCTTTTCAGCACATTTTAGTTTTCTTTCCTATATTTTGTAAATAGTTTTAATTTTTTTTCTATCTAAAAAAACTAACAACTAATTATTTAAAATTAAACCAAGTAAATTAAAATAACTATTAAACGGTAAATTTAGTAATCTTGAAAAAAAAAAAAAAACCAATAAGGGATTACCTCCACTGTTTCCTAAATTAAAGGGACGTACTTGCAAACCTTATATGAATTTCGGATTTTGTCTCTCACAAGCAGTTGCCGAAGTCTACGTGGGAGAGAGAGGGAGACCAAGTGGAAGAAATGTTATGCCAAGACGAAAGATGGAAGCGATGTCAGTGAAAAGGAATAGAGAAATTTTATAATACTCTTTCCAAATCTACGCGGGAAACCTTTTTTTTTTCTTAAAGAACAAAACAACGCACACAATATATTTTTTTACTCCTTTTTAGAAGAACCATCTCCGTTGACGAAAGAAAATCCATTATCCATTTCCCACTTTGTTCGCCCAAGGAGGAGCTTTTGAATGGCTATTAGAAAGGGTCTCTCTTTTATTATTTTATTTTTTCTGTTTTGTTTAGTATCGTAGACATTTTGGAAGATTTTTTTGTCGGTTTGTTCAGAGGGCTTAAAAAAAAAAATAATGCTACGAATCTTAGAGGAAAATTGAAGATTTGACTTAATGCCTTGGTGGGGCAGTTTCTACCTAACATCCAGCTGTGAGCTTTTAATTACTTGATTAAAGTATCAGTGATAATCACATCAACCTGCCTGCATTCAAGGCAGGCGACCTTATTTGTTAATTATATTTATGTACAAGTAGAAGTAGCATCTCCAATTTGAAGTTGTCCCCGTCGATGACCAAGGCAAAAGGTCAATGCTTTTTTCTTGATCGCTGATCGGTACTTGATGATTTGGAGGAGAGATGAAGAAAGCAGGATCAGGTATGATGAAGCATTACCTCTTTAGTAGGTGCGGGATGGTTGATTGGCTTTTAAGACAAGCGAAATCATTTGTAGAAACAAAAAGAAAAAAGAATATCAGGCAGGCCAACTCTTTCTTCCTCCTATCCAGGTCTATTTTTGGCCAATCCATGACCAGTGACCAGAACATAAGGCAAAACATGAAGAATCAGTATATGTTTTAAAGATTCAACATCAGATCGGTGCACCCATGCCATTGTTGCTGGTTCTGGTACTGGCAGTGAAGAACGAATATCAAGTTTTATGCTTTAACATGGAGGTCAGATCTTGAGTTTTTTAGATAATAAATCATTGAACGCTTAAACAGCTGCAGAATAGCTTCATTGAGTTCCCTCGAGTATTCAGAAATTGTGGTCATGTCTCCTGTGGAAACGCTGCTACTTTTCGCTTTCTTCTACGCTGGAATAGACACAGCCGGTTCTTTTACTGATCCCCGCGATTGTAAGTTTCAGTTACCTTTTAAATAAGCTACCTCTTTATCCTGTGCTGTTTCTTTTCTTTCCTCCTCTTTCACCTTTCACAATTCCCAAAAGCCAAACACATGAAGACAAACACACAAATTTTCATTCACTGGACCTCTCCAATTTATCATTTCTTTATGGTGGTTGTGGTTCTACATATTTGTATACCATTACAAGTAATTCCAGAGTGTGTAATTACGTTTACGATCGAGGGAATCTCATCATATTTTAATTTTCTGAAATTGCTGATTATTTTTGGTTCATATTATTTTAACATGTGGAATACCTTGATTTTTATTCTTCTAAAAATTTTCTTATTCAATTCTACAATATATTATTATTATTATTTATTGGGGACTTGTGTCTTTAAGTGATAGATTGATCAGGGCATTAGATTTATAAAATCTATGTTAAATTTAGGCTAAGTTATGAACTTCCTCTTTTGTTTAAAAAATATCTTTAAACTTTTAAAATTTTGATCTATACTTGCGGGTATGAATATATGAGTAAATGAGTAAATGTTAAAAATATTTGTAGGTTAGTACCCCATTCAAAAATATCTCTAACACTTCTCAACTTCGGTAGTATATGGACAAAAACATATCTATATTCCATCACCTTCCTTTCCATTTCCTTTTTATCCTCTACAGAATCTATGGCTTAACACTTCTCAACTTCTCATATTTTTGCCCCATTTTCTTAAATATCTCAACTTTAAATAAATAGAGGAGCTGACCAATTTAAACAGCTGAAACATAAATATAAACACCTAAACAGCCAAGTTCTTTGAAGTTATCTTGAGTTGGGATAAAACCGAGTTGTATCCCAATCGATTTGAAAACAAATCATATTAAATGCTCCCTTTTTTCTTTGGTTCGTCTGATTCTTACACCAATTTTCTCATTAACCAAATAGGATCGGAACATGGGAATGAAAAATCAAGAGGTTCATATGGGGAGTGAAATCCCAGAAAATGCTAGGTTTTGACTATAGCTGGCAGCAACTTTGAAAGTCAAATAGGTGGTTTTTGACTAGATTTGCGTATAATAAGAATAGGATCATGAATTGCTAAAATGGTCAAAATGCAATTATATGGATAAAGGGGAAGATTACAGACTATAAACAGAATCTAAGGTTGAATGAGAAATTGAACTCATTAACGATAAAAGAGTCAATCAAATGGAAGAGAACTAAGAAGAATATAAGGTTTCATTCTCAATTTCACTCTATCAAAAGCTTCAAGTTAAAATATAAAACTACACCAACTTGCACAAAGTTCCAAAATTAAAACCTCTTCCCAAAATTTAGCAGAATCGCTAAATACAAAAAGGGCTGCCAAAGGATTATCATTGGGATCATGGGAACCTTCTTAATCAACCTTGTCAGATAGACTTATTTAAACAACAAAAAGGATCCACCAATAGAATCTTCATCGCTACAATTTTGATAATACACATGTTTTATTTCTTTCTGCAAAATAGTTTTGAGCTAAATTGACCTATTTTTAGCCAATAGAGAAACAAAGAAGAGGGAGGAAATGGAAGAGAGAGGTGATAGGGTGTAACTAGTGGATAAACGATTTCCATCTGTATGCTAATGGCAAAAACATTTTTGTACTTTTTTTTTTAAAGGTTAAAGATAATTAATGTAACCTTTGAATGCTTAAGAGTGTTTTTGAAATGAAGGTATTAATAGTTTTTGTTCATTGCTCCGCATTATAAGAATATCTATTGGCTTTCTCACGGGTATTAATAAAACACTTCAATTTTCAAGAATATTTTTGAAACAAAAAATTAACAGTTTTGGTCTAGAAATTTCAGAGGAAAATCATGGTAAAAACAAGTACAAAAGTTCAGTGATATTTTTTCTAATTTAACCTTTAAATTAATATGATATGAATAGTCCAAAACAAACTAATTGGAGCATAATTAAATGTATTTATTATCTATCCGTTTTTTTTTTCTTAGTTTAGCAATTAACATTTTGACCTCTAAGAATGTGGCATTAATGCATGAAATTGAGTTTAGTTACGTAGGTGTGGCATGTGTATCGAATTTGTAACTTCTTTTTTATTTCTGTAATTGGCGATCAATTTCTTAAACTAGAACTCATATGTTTCATATATGGTGTCAATAATATTTATTCTAATTCTTTCAATACACACACATATATTAAAAAAAAAAAAACAGAACGTCGTGAATGGAACGAAATATACAAAAGCTGGGGAAGATTAGTTGACTATTTCACTCCCTTTTAAAACCATCTTTCTGATCATTTCCTAATTGATTAGATTTTGTACGTTGTTGGTGCAGCTGCTGCGCTGGAATCCTTGCGAAATGAATGGCAAAATACACCACCAAGCTGGGGAGCATCGATTGATCCTTGTGGAACTCCTTGGGAAGGAGTGGCTTGCATCAATTCAAGAGTCACTGCACTGTAAATATCCTTTCTGAGCTCTTACTTTTTACCTTTATTTGTATGTTCTTTCAGCTCGCCATTTTATATTTTAGTTAAGGTCACTCATAATGTGTGTCAACCCTCTTAGGAGATTATCAACTATGGGCCTAAAAGGTAAACTTGGTGGTGACATTGGAGGCCTGACCGAACTAAAATCATTGTGAGTTTCATCAATCGCTGTTAGTTTCAATCAATTAGGGGGAGCTTATAACATATTTAAATTTGCAATAACATGTTTTCTAACCATACTTCATCCCTTCGGTTCATTGGAATCTTGATGATGCTTAGGTGGCAATCTCATATCTGTTCATTAAGATGATGAGTTTCTACTGTTTTAATTTCAGGGACCTTTCGTTCAATAAAGATCTCACTGGTTCAATCTCTCCAGCATTAGGGGATCTACAGAATTTGAGTATCTTGTAAAGAGCTAATAAGGAAAATCATTTGATCCGATTAAACTTTATGAAACTGTTTTTCTAGTGCTCATATATTTTTTGCCTTTTCAATCTCCAACTTCTAGGATCCTAGCTGGTTGTGGCTTCAGTGGCAGTATTCCTGAACAACTGGGCAATCTTTCTAATCTATCCTTCTTGTAAGATATCATAGACAATATATTGTTAGGAAAACAAGGATGTTGTTTGTTTAAATGGAGTCTTCTCATTTATCTCAGGGCTTTAAACTCTAACAACTTTACTGGTACCATACCGCCATCTCTGGGAAAACTCTCCAATCTCTATTGGCTGGACCTGGCTGATAATCAATTGACAGGTAGTCTCCCAGTCTCGACTTCTGAAACTCCTGGTTTGGACCTCCTTCTAAAGGCTAAACACTTGTGAGTATTCTTTTTTCCAAGAAACCCAATCTTGTGTGAAAGAAGAAAAATAACATATATGCACAAAATTAGATGTTTCCATATATATAGTACTTCAAAATTACAGTTTACTCTGTGAATTGCAGTCATTTCAACAAAAACCAGTTGTCAGGTTCCATTTCACCTAAACTTTTTAGGTCTGAAATGGTATTAATACACATGTAAGTGGATATCAATCCAATCCCATTTTCTATAATTTTTTTGGTCCAAATCTTACTCAATTTCTTTCATCAGATTGTTTGATGGAAATAAATTTTCTGGGAATATCCCACCAACATTGGGACTTGTTAAGACCCTTGAGGTTCTGTGAGTACAAGTTACTTTGTATTTAACATACACTGAATCTTTTCACACAATTTTATCTCTACAACTTACTTAAGTTGTTCAAATATGTAACAGTCGACTTGATCGGAATTCCCTGGCAGGAACTGTCCCATCAAATCTGAACAACCTAACAAATATCAATGAATTGTGGGTACTCTCCTAAAGATTACGTTAATGTTTAACTTATGCTATTTTATGAGTAGTTAATCAAATTTATTTTCCATCTCTACTATTCTGTACTTCTTTCAGGAATTTAGCCAACAATAAGTTGACGGGTCCACTGCCAAACTTAACTCAAATGAGCTCACTAAATTATGTGTAAGCATAGGGAGTGATCATTTTCCTTATTATCATATATTCATATTACTTTTACTAGTTCATTTAGGGAAAATTTTGTCATTGCATTGCGATGAGGAGAATAAGTTAGATTGTTTGCATAATTTAGTTAATAGTAGTTTAATTCTTTAATTTGGATTAGTTAGTATTTTAGAATTAGTTAAGGCTAATAGCCAAGGTTGGGTTGTAAGAGAGTTTTGAATATCCTTTGAATATAGAACATTTGATCTTAGAGACAGTTTTCTCATCTTTGGTGATGCATTTTCCTCCTTTGGCCATAGACTTGGCCTAATACCTTTTCCGCTGCATCACATTACCTTTATAGGGACCTTAGTAACAATTCATTTGATTCATCAGAAGCTCCCGAATGGTTCTCAAATCTACAATCTCTCACGACTCTGTAAGTCCTTGCAACCCTCCTAAAAGCTTGTCAAGTGTTTTCCTGACAATTCTGGTAAATGAGAAATTTGAGAAGTTTTTGAAATGTCTGACACTAGTGGTATGTGTTTGTTCTAACATGGTTCCAGGATCATTGAATTTGGTTCAATGCGAGGATCTGTTCCACAAGGAGTGTTTAGTTTACCACAAATACAACAAGTGTAAGCTTTGACTTAAATGTAAAAGGGTTTTTTTTACTTTTTTTTTCTAATTGGAGTTTGATTCAAGTATAAAAGGTTGAACTATGAATTGTAGCATTAATATTGTCTATTTAGTATTTTCTAAATGTATTTCAGGAAACTGAAGAAGAATGCATTCAGTGACACATTTGATATGGGTGACAAAGTCAGTGAACAGTTGCAGCTCGTTGATTTGCAAAATAACAACATTTCCCATTTTACTCTTGGTTCAAGATATACCAAAACTTTGATGTGAGAGAAAACCTTGCCATTTTTCACAATGTTAGATTTAATTTTATTCTTTGCGCTTACCTTTATGCATTCATACGAGTGTTACTTGTTTTAGGCTTATAGGGAATCCTGTGTGTAGCACTGATGTTACCCTCTCAAATACGAACTACTGCCAAGTTCAAGATCAACCGGTGAAACCCTATTCTACCAGCCTTGCCAGCTGTTTAAGTAAGTCATGTTCTCCGGATGAGAAGTTAAGTCCTCAAAGTTGTGAATGTGCCTATCCATTTGAAGGGACTTTGTACTTTAGAGCACCCTCATTTAGGGATTTGTCCAATGTGACTTTGTTTCATTCATTGGAATTTAGCCTTTGGAAAAAACTGGACCTTACGCCTGGTTCAGTTTCTATTCAAAACCCGTTCTTCAATGTTGACGATTATCTTCAGATACAACTTGCACTTTTTCCGTCCGATGGTAAGTATTTTAACAGGTCAGAGATTCAGAGGATTGGATTTGACTTGAGCAATCAAACCTACAAACCTCCCCATGAATTTGGGCCATTTTATTTCATTGCTTCTCCCTACGGTTTTGCAGGTAATCTTAATAGTTATTTTACATAAAAATGTTACTTATCTGTTATGACATATCATATCAATGATGAACTGATCCTAAAAGCATTAATGCTTCAAGGCACAACTAAGGGAACTTCAATCAGCCCTGGAGTGATAATTGGGGTAGCTATTGGTTGTGCCTTCCTCGTTCTAGGCCTCATTGGAGTTGGATTATATGCAATTTGGCAAAAGAAACGTGCAGAAAAGGCCATTGGGTTGAGTCGGCCATTTGGTAAGTGTTGTTAATCATTGCTGCTTTACCACCAATACTTCGTACTTCACGTGGTTGTTGGTTGATCTTAGTCATTAAATATTGACCGAATAACCCTAATCTTGTATCTACTCTAGCTTCTTGGGCACCAAGTGGCAATGATAGTGGAGGTGCACCACAGTTGAAGGGAGCCCGATGGTTTTCTTATGATGAACTTAAAAAATGCACAAATAATTTCTCCATGAGCAATGAGGTAGGATCGGGAGGATATGGCAAGGTAACTGTACAAATGACTTTTACTGCTTTTCTAATCGTTCTGTCTTGTCCTTCTTTATCTTGTACAATCTGCTTCAGGGTCATATTATCACTCATCATTCTTGGCAGGTGTATAGAGGGATGCTTGTGGATGGACAAGCAGTTGCGATCAAAAGAGCTCAGCAAGGATCAATGCAGGGTGGCCTTGAGTTTAAGACGGAAATCGAACTGCTTTCACGAGTTCATCACAAAAACCTCCTTGGCCTGGTGGGATTTTGTTTTGAACAAGGAGAACAGATGCTCGTTTATGAATTTATGCCTAATGGAACACTGAGAGATAGCCTGTCTGGTAAGTTTCTTCGTACGTTTTGGGATGTCTAACAATCTTATGTCAGAAAAGTAACCTGCAAATGAAGTTATGAATATTAGGTTCTAGATTCTTTTTACTACTATCTCCAACTAATAGAGTCAAACATTATTAGGGCAGAGACCTTGTCAAGGTTAGTTAGCTAGAACTAAGGTAGATTCTCAAGGTATTTAAAAAGAACTGAAGGTTTCTATGTATGTGTTGCCATGTCTAGCTATGCAAATGAAGTTATAATTCAAAACAGTATAATTTGTATATTCTGTTAGAGGGAAAGGCTTTTATGGTTTTGCTTTCATTTGATTTTATGGTTGAGGATGATTGTCTTAATTGGTTGAGCTATACTTTACTTGACAATAAACCTTTAATTGCAATTAACGTGTGTGCTACATTGAATTAAGGAAAATCTGGTATCAATCTTGATTGGAAGAGAAGACTTCGTATTGCTCTTGGATCTGCGAGAGGATTAGCTTACTTACATGAACTTGCCAATCCTCCCATAATCCATAGGGACGTTAAGTCCACCAATATTCTATTGGATGAACATTTAAATGCAAAAGTTGCAGATTTTGGCTTGTCCAAGCTTGTCTCTGACAATGAAAAGGGACACGTTTCTACTCAAGTTAAAGGAACATTGGTAAGTAGTTTAAGAACATTTGAAAATAATTTTAAAAGAACTAAAATCACTTTCGTCAATTTAAAACTATAAGAGGCCGTTTAGGGTTAGAAGTTGGTTATTATAGTTAAATCATAATTGTTTGTATTTGAGATGTATATTATTTTAGTTTAAACTATAATAATATGTGTTTGAGGTGTAAACTATTTTAGTTTAAAAGGAAATAGTAAACACTACAACAAATAATAAAAAATGATAAATGTAAAATAGTAAATACTGTAGCAAATAATAGTTTTGAAATAACATTACGGTAGATAATTGATAACTACAAAATAATATTTACTATAGCAAAAAAGGTGATTACTACCGTCAAGGTAGTTCTTACCACGAAAACCCCCTAAAACATGAAATTGATTTTGAATGATTAAAACGCTGTGTTAGAGTGAACTTGCAAAAATATATTTAACTTTTTCAAACTCACTCCCAAACATGTCCTAACCATCATGTTTTTGGTGTATCAACATTTTAGTCAATCATTCTAATTTATTGATCGTGATTGGGCTACTTATAAAATTAATATAATGAGGCTGGCATGGCAGATATAGGCAAATAATGATCCGCTTAAAACACTTTAGCTTCTTTTAAGTTAAAAATAAGAATTACTTGTGGTTGATGGAAAATTTGTTTAAGCAATTTAGAACATTAAGATTGTAACTAAAATAGCCTTGGATTTCCAATCATATTATGAAATAACAGGAGCTTTATGAATTGTTGAAACTTCAAAGTCAACTCAGACAAATCTTCAGTGATTAGTATAAAGTCTTTTACTCAAGGCTATTTTATTATGTTCTCTCATTGTAATGATTGCTTGTGATATCCATTCGTAGGGTTATTTGGATCCTGAGTATTACATGACTCAACAGTTGACAGAGAAAAGTGATGTATATAGCTTTGGAGTCGTTATGTTGGAACTATTAACAGGTAAGTTGCCTATCGAGAAAGGAAAGTATGTAGTCCGTGAGGTGCGCATGTTGATGAATAAAAGTGAGGAAGAATATTATGGTCTCAAGCAGATAATGGATGTAACCATTTTAAACAATACAACGACCATTATTGGGCTTGGAAGGTTCTTGGAGTTGGCCATGCGATGCGTGGAGGAGTCAGCTGTAGATCGTCCCACAATGAGTGAAATGGTCAAGGCAATTGAGAGTATTTTGCAGAATGATGGTATTAATACGAACACAACATCTGCATCCTCTTCTGCAACTGACTTTGGGGCTTCCAGAAACGCTCCTAGGCATCCCTACAATGATCCTATACCGAAAAAGGATGCCCATGACAGCAATTCTTTTGATTACAGTGGTGGATACACTCTTTCTACAAAAGTGGAGCCCAAATAGTAATGTTCCTCCTTTTCAGGAAAGACTCTCCCTTCAACTCCTTTGGTTATAAGGAGATGGAAACTTGTAGAATTGTAACCATTTTATGCTGTTCGGGATTTTTGTTCATGAATGTGTTTCCAGACGTTGGTTGGTTATGCATTCAAACATCATTCTTATATTGTAAGGGTTGTCAGTTGGCTTGTTACTGGAGTAGTGGATGCTCACAACTATATTTTTATCTTTGACTATTAGGATATACGAAAGTTAATAGGACTGAAATTTATATTTACATTTTATCAGGAACATTTTTTTAAAATAGTTTGACCATAAATTATAACTAGTATGAAATGAATATCAAAATCCTGACTTTTAGGAAGAGATTTGACTAATTATAATAATTTTTATTATTTTAAGGACATTTTCAAATACAGTAAAATTTCAATTTCTTGAGTAGTTTTGTTATTTACAATAATTTTTTAATTTTAAATTAATTAACAAATATTAACATAAAAAAACTTCTATATATTTATATATATGTTTGTGATATTTTTGTAAATATTTTTATTTTATTCTACCGTATTTCAAAATTGCAATTTAGAAAACTTACTTCCATCAGATTCACGACATCAAAAACCTACGTGTACTCGTCGCACGCGAATTCTGGCGTCGCTAAATTTGATTTTCAACTCACCGCTGTAGCATCGTGTCAAAATATAAATACCTACACAAGCGTCCGCGTTAATAGTAATAAAAAGCGATTAAAGAGTAAAAAAAACTAAGTCAGGTGAGGAAATACTTCGCCGCATCGCACCTCCACTAAGCTGCAGCTAGATTTTAAGACCAGATTGCTTCCCATTTCGATAAATCGCGAATTTGGCGCGAAATGAAGGGTGCTAGAACAGGAACAACAGGAAGCGTGGATCTGGATGCATGCCCCTCAGAAAATACACAACGTTGGGCGAGGTTTGTAGCCACATGCTTGATTGGAGGGCTAGTGATCGGGATATCGGTACTGGGCTTACATTTCGGGGCTCCTCATCAGCCGTCGCTGAGGCTATGGAGAAGAAAGAAGAAGCCCGTTCGCGTATACATGGATGGATGTTTCGACATGATGCACTACGGCCATTGCAACGCCCTCCGTCAGGCTAGAGCCCTTGGGGACCAATTGGTCGTTGGCGTCGTTAGCGATTCTGAAATAATTGCCAACAAAGGCCCTCCTGTTACTCCTCTTAACGAAAGGTCGTTGTCTTTTCTGATTGTTCTATTACTCCTCTTATCCCTTCCTGCCCTTTTATCGCTGCGCGTGTTGGATGATATAATTAAATTTATTTCACTAATTAGTTTAAGCTTTTGGGTTGGTATTCATGAGGTCTGGTGTTCAAACTCTTTGGGTCCGAAATCGGGCATTGTTTTCTCCCTTATTAATATTCATTTCCACTCGTTTTACCTTTCATATGTGCCAAATACAATAAAGTATAAGTCTATATGGGTTGGATGATATAATTTTACCTATTTGGTTAAGTTTTTTTGTTTTGGTGAATTCGCGATTTAAGAATATAAAAGTGTGTTTGCATGTCTACGCCATCTCTAGCCTCCGTCTCATTGGACTTGTATTATTTATTTGATGTCTTTCTAGCAAACCATGATGACTTTCTGAATTTCAGTTTCAATCTATTTCGCAACGAATGCAAGTCTTAATAACTGTATATGTTTTAGGATGATTATGGTCAACGCCGTTAAATGGGTTGATGAGGTTATTCCAAACGCGCCGTATGCCATAACTGAAGAATTTATGAGAAAGCTATTTGATGAATACAAGATTGATTATATCATTCATGGTGATGACCCTTGTGTTCTACCTGACGGAACTGATGCTTATGCACTAGCTAAGAAGGCAGGTCGTTACAAGCAGATCAAGCGTACAGAAGGAGTTTCAAGCACGGATATTGTAGGTTGGTATTTGACTGCTATTTATTGTGCATCACGAGATGAGTTCTTTCAGTGACTATTGCCATTTTGTTTTCTTACTCCGAATGATTTTGTTGCTTGTTTATTTTTTCCAGGACCTCTAGCCTAGTTTGTGGTATTTTGTTTCTTTTCTCTCAGAAAAATGGAAAAAATAACAATTAAGAATTTAAAACGGAGAATTTCATTTACTGCACAATTTTTTTGGGATAAGAAACAATTTCATCAATGAACGAAATATCCAAAGAGTACGAAAGGGAAGGATCGAATAAGGAAAAAAATCCATCAAACCAACAATAGCATAACCCAAACAAGAAAGATACAAAACAAAGAAAAACAAGGGAGTGAGAAATAAACTAATCGTTTTGTAAGTTTTGTCAGATGATGATGATGAAAGTGTTTGGGTCGAATGTTGCAAGTTCACTCGATTGGGAAGGAGTAGAATTGTAGAAGTGGGTTGTTGTGAATGGGGGACTTGTGGTTGGTTCCTCGTTTTCTTGAGATTATGGAGAGAATCTTTGTAAGAGGTGGACTAGTCGAGGAAACAAAATTGGGTTTATGCTTGTTGATGGGTTCGTTGGTTGGTGCATTAAGAGAGAGAGGGGGAGGAAGCCATTCCAACCAACTTTATTGTTGCCACTGGGTAAAATAAGTTTATTTAACCCTCCATCTACTCCAAGCTTGGTGATCTCTGCAACATGTCCTTTCCGGTCAGGTTTTTTTTTTCACCCAAAGATCACCAAGGGCGCTTGTTATCTTATGTTGTATAGGCTGTTTGTTAGCCCTATTTAGCCATGTTTCTTATAGTTTTTTTTTTTTAATATGACAAATGCACTAAGAGAACGTCAACCTAGTTGAGATGTCTGGATGCGCAATTGATTCTTAGGTTCTTTTGCTCATTATATAATTCTCTTGTATTATGAGCTTTAATCTCATTTTTATTTAATAAAATAGACTCGTTTCCCTTAAAAAAAAAATACAATCTGCCAAAACACCTTAGAATCTTACCTGAGGGAAAGGAGGGTGTATTTCTTTGAATCGCATACCACAAACCTTAATTAAGAATGAAATTTGAAGGAACCAACAAGGATTTATAATTGGCGAAAAAGATTGAGAAGCTACAGTCAAGTTATCTTGGACATCCTGGTGTTTTTTTGAAAACCTCTTCCATGTTTTGATTTGATTGGTTAAACCTTCGAAGTGAAGGATGTGATGTTGGGTATAGAGTACATTGTCATAAGCTAGTTGGAGTAGGTCTCTTTGCTGCACATTATCAAATTCGTTGTGGAGCCGGAAGGGGTTAGGGCTGTTATTTTATGAATGATGTAAAAGGTTGTTCGAAAGGAGGAGCCATGACCTTTATATTCACAAGGATGGTGAATTAATATTAACCATAGTAATTAACTAATAACCTAACTAGTGAAATTAGATAGCTTACAAAGAGAACCCTAACATTTAAACACCTTAACTCTACTGCATCATATTGCATTCTGCTTCTTGAGTGCTTTTTCCTGTTTGATTAGTCTTTTTGATAATATCATATCATTTACAGGTCGCATGCTTCTCTGTGTAAGAGAGAGATCTATTAGTGATAATCATAATCATTCATCATTACAACGACAATTCAGTCACGGTCACAGCCAAAAACTTGACGACGGTGGTTCTGGAACTGGAACTCGTGTCTCTCACTTCTTACCAACTTCTCGTAGAATTGTTCAATTTTCCAATGGGAAGGTGTGTACTTCTCTTCAATGCTAGTTGTTTCAATCGGTATGCTCTCTGGAATTTCATTATATTTCAAGTTCTTACTAGTATGTTTGTGGTGCCAAGAAGGATGAAAACAATGTATTACAGTACTTAAAATGATGGCCTTCAACCAGCTTTAAATACCTGACCGAGAAGACCAAAAATAACATTAGACTAAAACAATAAAAGGGTTAAGAAATTCTTAATAACGTCTAAGTAAAAACCATTCAGGAACGGGGCCGAAAGGTAAGTTCTCTCCATTCTCTTTCCTCTCTCCTTCCTTCGTCTCCTTCCTCTTCGGCAGCCATAGAATCATGACGAGTGTCTCCCCGGTCACCACCTTCAGTTCTCCAACAATACCTGCTTCAGGTTACCCTCCCAAGACCTTTGGTGAGCACATCTACTTACCAGGGATCAAAAGGGAAGTGGAAAACTGCAAGGTAGTTGAGTCATACTATTGCATTTGGTTTGAAAAAGGTTTTTTGAAGATTGAAGATGTTGGTTTAAACAGAATCACGCAAGCTTCAAAATCACAGCTGTTTTAGTTTATTAACGCGATTTTGGAGCTAATTCAGAGACCAGAAAGAAGTTTCTTCCGCAAACACAACCAATATGAAAATGGAACAACAAAACTATCAAAGTTCAAGGCTACAGAGAAAGAAAACTGATTTGGCCCGAATTGTCTTATCTTATGAATTGGAACAAGGTTTCACCCTCACAGATGGACGAGGGGCTTGGGTTAGGTGGCATGAAAGTACAAAACACAGCTCTTCTTGATAAATGAGGCTGGAGATTCTTGAAGGAAGATATTTTTTTATGCAAGCAAGTAGTAAGAAGCATTCATGGCAAAGAGGTCTTTGATTGCTATACGATGGGCAAGTCCAAGAATAGTCTAAGGAGCCCTTGGGTAAGCATCTCAAGAGTGTGGAGGTCGGTGGAATTGTTGGCTTTATTAAGCTTGGCAACGGTAGCAGAATTGGTTTCTGGACAGATTCTTGGATTGGTGACATCCCTTTCAATATTCAATTGCCTAAGTTGTATAGAATAGTTTTTTGCTTCTCAGCGGCTCGGTTGCTGCACATTGAAACAACAGTACTTTGTCATGGTCGTTATTGTTTAGAAGATTGCTAAAAGAAGAAGAAATTCCAGACTTTCAATCCCTACTATTACCTCCTTTCATAAAAAAGGGTGAAAGAGTCGGATGATTGTAAATTTTGGTCAATGGATCTCTCAGGTAGATACTCAGTTAAGTCCCTTTCTGTCCATCTCTCTCCATCATCTCCGTTGGATAAAGGCATCTTTAAAGCCCTCTAGCAGTCCTCGGAGAATTAACATTCTGATCTGGAATATGGCTTTTGGTTTTCTCACTTGTTCTGAAATCTTTCAAAGAAAGACCACCAATAAGGGCCTTTTTCCCTCGGTTTTCCCTCTCTGTATGAAGGCCAGTGAGGAACTGCTTCATCTCTTTATTACATGCCCGTTTTCACCAATTTCTGGGGAAGTATACTCTCCCTTTTTAAGCTTGCTTGGGTTTTTTGATGGATCGTCGTGCTCAAATGTGTTTCAACTATTGAAGGGCCCGTCTTTGGCAAAGAAACTGCACCTAATATGGGAAAACATGTCTAGATCTCTTCTTGTAGAAATTTGGTATGAGCGTAACCAACGGATCTTTCATGACAACAAAAGGATTTGGTCAGATATTATAAACACTGCAAAATGCAATGCCACAGCCTGGTGCTCTCTAAATAAGGATTTTAAGGACCTTTCCATCCAAGATCTATGTCTAAATTGGGCTGTCTTCATTTCCCAACCAGCCTTAAAGTTGCAGCTTCCTCTGCAAGCTTATAGATGCAAGATCTACCAGTTGGCTACTTTCTTCGTTAGAAGACTTCGAATGTTTTGTTTAGTAATAGGGTTTAATGCTGTTGGTCTTTTATGATTTTGTCTTAACTTCTGTAATGATTCCTATCTGCAAGAACTTGTTTATCTTGGCTGTTACTCTACTGTCTTTTTTGTCTTTCTCAGAATTTTTATTACTTATGGATGCTTCTATGGGATATGATGATGGCGCTAAGGGGGTGTCAATGTAGTTGAGATGTCCGGGTGCGCCTCCTGATCCTTAGTCTCTTTTCTTTTGGATGCTCTTTGTATAAAATTTTGAGGCTAGCCTCCTTTTAAATAAAAATAAAAATAAATGAATAAGGTCTATGGAAATCAGCTTTATGCTCATAAGAAGAAATTGTCTTTTCTAATTTGGCAGCAGCATCTTTGTGTAAATCTTAGTTGGGAACCCCTTTTGTAGAGAGGTTGCTTTTGTAGGCTTGTTTGTTTTGTTGGCCATAGTATTCTTTCATTTTTTCTCATTGAAAATTGTTTCTATAAGAAAATTATGTAAATCCAAAATTCGTTCAACCACTAAATATGCTTCTGTATGGTTTCTGATCAGATTGTATGCAAATTCAGCTGAGATAAAACAAGACGGGGCCTTGGTTTAGGGGGCTTAAAGGCAACGAATTTGGAAGTCTTAGCTAAATAGGATTAATAGGCTCTCTCTTTGTATTTCTTTACTTCTTCTCGGTTGTAGTTTTGATGTATCATTGTTCCCTTAGGATTTTGGACGGGGTGGAGTTGGACTCTTTTGATGATTGATCTTTTCACGCTAGTTTCTTTTTTGTGGATATCATAAGGACGTTGTGGGGGTGTCAACCTAGTTAAGATGTCTGGGTGTGCTTGTTAATTCTCAGTCTCCTCGTTCGAGTGGTCTTTGTATCTCTCATGTACTTTGAGCATTAGTCTCGTTTTATTAATAAAATTCGAGACTAGTCTCCGTTTCAAAAAAAATAAAAATAAAAATGGGATTGACATTACTGTTGGTGATATATAATTAAATTTGCCTTCAACCACGAGCTTAAACTTTTGGGTGAATTGGTGATTTAATATGGTATCAGAGTCCAGTAAACCCAAACGGGTATTTGGTCCACCTGCTCTGATACCATGTTAAATTTGATAGTATGGGATTCCATCTCAAAACCAATTGACAATGTGAGGAGTAGCCCATCTATATTATATGGAGTGTGAGTCTTCTTGGTTTTTCCAATGTGGGACTCTTAACATCTCTAATATGCCCCCTCAAGATGGTCCCTCTTTGGGTTCACCTATCTTGGACCGAATACCCGTTTGGGTTTACTGGACTCTGAAACCATATTAAATCACTAATTCACCCAAAAGCTTAAGCTCGTGGTTGAAGGCAAATTTAATTATATATCACCAACACTCCCCCTCCCTTGTGGGCTTGAAATATTTGAAAGGCCCAACAAGTGGAAATTGATTTTAATTGGAGAGGAAACGACAATGCAGGGGCTTGAACACAGGACCTTCCTGGACCACCTGCTCTGATACCATGTTAAATTTGATAGTATAGGGTTCCATCTCAAAACCAATTGGTAATGTGAGGAGTAGTCCATCTATATTATATGGAGTGTGAGTCTCCTTGGTTTTTCCAACGTGGGATTCTTAACATTTCCAATAATTGCTTTGATGAAGAAACTTCATATTGGAGTCGGGTTGTTAGAAGCAGACATGGTAAAAACACCTTTAATCGGCGCATGGCTGGGAACTATTGTAATAGCATGCCCATGCCTTGGATTAGTATCTCTAGAACCTGGTTGATGGTGGATGTTTTAGCCACCTTTAAGCGTGGAAATGGTATCAGAATTGCTTTCTTGTTGGATCCTTGGGCTGATTTGGTTCCTTTGAATATTTGTTTCCTAAAACTATAAAATTGCCCTCTTCTCGAGGGGGTTGGTGGCAGATCATTGGGATGAGATTCATCCTCATGGTCTATTGAAATCCGATGATTGAATGTGCATGGGTCAAGGTATAGTTAGGGCTACTTAGAGCTATTGCATGAGCACAAACAAGTACAAACTACAAAGTCTTAAACAAGGTCTAAGAAACAAAAACCCTGGATTGAAAGTCTATTGCTTCTTCCTCCGTCAGCAACTTTCTAAAATAGATTGACCATGAGCAAGTGGAAGAGTCGCAATGATTGGATATGGAGCCTTTCGGTTAAATGCAATTCTAAACAGAATTCTACACCCGCTGCCAACTTGGAACACTCCCAGAGCTTCTATCTTGCGCCACTGTCTAGAAATAGTAATCCAGTGACTTCTAAAATTTGATTTTTCTTTGCCACTTGTGTGCCAATGGAAGGGACAGCTCCCAAGTACTACAAACAACTTGGCACCATAAGGAATCCAGCTCAAACATGAAACACTATCCGCATTTGGAAGAAGAGTCAAGTTTCTGAATTTTGAACTACCCAAACCGAGGCCTCCCATCTTTTTGGGATTTATCCCATTTCACCAAGCGATTCATTTTACTTTTTTTGTTTCCTTCCAAAAGAATTTTTTCACGACTCTTTCTAAGATTCTAGATATTTTCTTCTGGCATTAGGAAGGTAGACATGTAATAAGTGGGAAGATTGGACAACACTGATTTGCAAAGGGCATTCTTCCTCCTCTAGAGAGATTGTATATATTCCACTTATCTAATTTACCTTGGACTTTCTCAATGATTGACTGCAAAATATAGGATCTCTTTGGGTAACCTCCCAAAGGAAGTCCACATTATAGGGATATTTTCAACCTTGCAATTCGGCATTGAGGCACCTGAGGAGACCTTTCTAGTTTCTTCAATATTGATTCTTCAAATTGAAAGTATCTTTTGTGTTCTCTATGAATGGGCCCCTTTTGTACCTTTTGATATTTTATTCAATCAATGAAGTTCATTTTTTTTGAAAAAAATTATAAATAGGGAGGCCCCTCCCATGTATTCGACGCATTTTCTCTCATGTATTTGACACAGTTTTGGTTGATAATAAAGTTGTTATGTTTGATTCTTGAACAGTCTTTAATCATTCTTAGGCTACATCAGGGTGCCACAATCGAGAAACAATTAAACAAACTTGAAAAACCCTGTTGTGTGAAGTGCACTGGAGTGAGATAACAAGGAATTAAAACTCGATAACCCTAGGAAACACCCTGAAATATAAGAACAGGAGTGAAACGAAGAGAAAATGAGGTCTTGAGTAAGTAAACAGCAAGTAACATCCATTCAATGGCTCAAAATTAAATGATTATGTGCTATAGATGTAAAGATGTAATTAAATGGGGCACATATGTATGCATATTTGGTGCATTGTTTTATTATGATTTGATTTTTGTTAAAATCAATGATGTCTGAAAGATTTTCCTTCATATTAATGTGGTTTCAATTTTTTAGCTCTCACCTCCTTGGATGTAATTTGTACTTGCACTGAATTATAAAACCTCTCGTCAAAAGGATAAGATAAATATTACTGTGGACTGAATTTGCACTGAATTATTCATGGGGATAATTCTTCTGATTTGTTTGCACTGATTTTTTTGCCCTTGCTTGTGGCTGCAGGGTCCAGGGCCAGATGCTCGCATCATTTATATTGATGGTGCATTTGATCTTTTTCATGCTGGACACGTGGAGGTAAATATTAATTCATTTGAATGTTCATGAATATTTGACTATTAATAATTTCTTCCACGTGCAGTTCTTCCCCTGCTTATGAATGAAAAATCTTTGGGTTATTTTGTTTTTTGGGTTAAATTACAAGTTGTCTTTGAATTTTCATAATTTTGTCCACTAGGTTTCCAAAATTTTAATTGTTTCTAATAGATATTTGAATTTTCAATTTTGTCTAATATGTTTGTGAAATTTTAAATTATCTAATTGATCCTTTTGGCATATGACATTTATCTGTAAATTCACTTCCTTCTGTGCCGCCGACTCCTAAGTTAGAGTCTCTGGTGTGAACTAAATAAGATTTTTATTCAAATGCCAATTATCCCTTGCAAAACAGGCCAAGAATATTTTTGGAAGAAGGCATCTGACTAGTAATCTGCAACCTGCTGCTGCCATGTTACTTTTTTGTAAAACAGTGTTGCTGAGAATATACATGATCTCTTGCTCTCATGTTAAGTCTATCGATTGACCTAAAAACTTTAGTGGATGAGTGAAGGTAAATTTAATATTATATCAAAGTCCTCTTGTTTGTGGACTTGATTGTAGAAGACCTCTCAAGTGGAAATCAATATGAATTGAGGAGGAAATGACATGGGAGGGGTTTGAACACATGACCTCATGCTTTGCTACCATTTTGGGTGAAGAAATGACATTGATGTTTGGTGGTTGAGTCTTTATTCAAATTGGGGTTCCCTTGACTTTTTCGTATAACCTCACTCTTAAATGGTACAATATTTGACCATTTGGATTTAGAAACACCAAAAGATGAAGAAATTTCATATTTACGGCAGTTAATGAAAAATTTGGCTGGCAAGTATTTATCTCATTTATTAGATTTGAGGTGATGGTCGTGGATTTTTCCAAAAAGTTTACACGAAGTTTACTGTTAGTTCTTTATCCAAATTCTTGATTGCCTCATCCCCACCGTTAGTTCTTTATCCAAATACTTGATTGCCTCATCCTCATTGGAGGAGGAGCTGTGTCAGGCTTTGTTTGAAAAGGAGACCAGCCACTGTTATTAATCACAAATGTTCTAAGTACCAGAGAGTTGTACAAAGAGCACCAATTCAATGATAAAAGCTAAGGATTAGTAGGCAGACCTGGACATCTCTACTAGGTTGACATCTCTTTAGCACCCTCATCATATTCAACAAAAAGCACAATCCCAAAATCAAGGATACAAAAGTACTAAAGCAAGTGCCAACACTTGCAGATAGTAAAAAGGACCCAAACAACATCTATCATAAAATGTACAAAGGGGCTGAAAAAAAAAAAAAAAAGCTACAAAATATTGATCAACAAAGCAAAACAAAAATCGACAATAAAGTTGGGTAAACTGCTAGCATAGTCTAGCTATCAGAGAAAATAAAAGCCCTCTAGTTTAAACAAAGCTCCTCAATGCTATAGGCTTCAAAATCTTTGCTGAGGGAGCACCAAGCTCAGGTATTACGAGGTGTGTCAGGTTTTGTGGAAATCTAAAAGTCCTAAGTGCATTAAGGTTCAGGTGTGGATACTGATTTTTAGATTTCCAAATTGCTCCGCTACTTTGCAATTATTGGTTTTAGATGCACCATCTTTCTCCATCTATTTCTCCATTATTTTTGGCATGCAGTGAAGTTTTTTCAACATTTGTTTTCTGAGTGTTTGTTCCCTCAATCTTGTTGGTGGCGTCTATTCTCATAGAAAAGCTAAGGTTGTGGGGAGTTGCACCGTCATTGCTCTCCTATGGCATATACAGAAGGAGAGGAGTGTTGGAACTTTTGACGATAAGTTGTCATCTATTGGTTCCTTTTTTTAATTTACTTCAGAACATGTCATCTTGGTGGATTTCTTTACATATGTGATTATTTTATAGCCTTGATGGTTCATTTGGTTGGTTGGCTTATTTGCCACTCCATTGTGGTCGTGGTTCGAACCTCAGAATATCAGTGTTAAAAAATAGAGAGAATTTATTGGTAGGGTAAATAAAGATTGAAACAATATAAGTTCTGAAAACCTAATAAGATTATTATGCCCCCACCATTAGATGAGGCAAAAAAGAGTATAAGCAGTAAAGTAATTAATGAAAATATGAATTTCCATTTCTGAACTTTATGTCATTTTGCATAGATTTTGAAGCATGCCCGCAGTATGGGAGACTTTCTTCTGGTCGGAATACATACGGATCTAACTGTCAGGTGACACTTCTTGCATGAATTTATATTTATTGGTCTCCCATTTAACGTTTCACTATGCTAGACTAACTTGCACTCCTGAGCAACTTCAGCTTTCATTGCCATGCCATAATTGATTGTTTGTAACTTTTCGATCATTAATAGAAAATTTATTTGCTGTTCAACGAATTGCCATATTAATTGTATGTTTTTGTGAAAAAAGGCTATTGCTCCAAGATATACTCAAGAACATGATAAACAAAACCAATAATATGACCAAATAAAAAATAAAAAAAAATTTAAGGCACATGTCTCAAATAGAAACTCTTTAAATGATTTGGAAAGAGCGCACCAAGTAGAGGTCGAGCTAATTCAGAACACTTTATTAGCCAAACTCAAAGTAATGCCTTAATTTGAAGAGATTCAGGGCTGTTATTCTCCAGATTGCTAGAACAGTCTTTGTGTTTTTGTAGTATTGCTGGGCTTTATTATGTAATTCTATATTTGGGCTTTAAAACTCAATACTCGAAGCTTTTCAGAATAGCCTTGTTGCCTACCAGCTCAGTTGCTGCCCATTGGGATAGTGACACAAATTCATGGTCTATAGTGTTTCGAAGATTGCTAAAAGATGAAGAAATCCAAGATTTCCAATCTTTTATCAC
Organism: Cucumis hystrix; assembly: GCA_025688845.1. NCBI lineage: Eukaryota > Viridiplantae > Streptophyta > Magnoliopsida > Cucurbitales > Cucurbitaceae > Cucumis > Cucumis hystrix. Next base: position 27,691,366 of record CM046886.1, read on the forward strand.
TCCTTCTCTTCTCAAGGAGATTGACAGAAGTGAAAGATGGGAGGATTTGGTCCTTATATGCCTCGGCTCACTTCTCCGTCAAATCCCTTTTGACTCATCTCTCTCCTAGTTTGGATTATGGCGGTCGACCTTTTTAATTGCTCCGAGATTATGCAAAGGAAACTTTCCAATAAGTGCTTGCTGCCATCGGTGTGTCCTCTTTGTTTAAAGGACAATGAGGATTTAATACACATTCATTTTATGCCCCTACTCCTCTAAATGCTGGTATAGCATTTTTTCTTTGTTCAAAGTAGTATGGGTTTTTGATGGATCCCTAAGCTCCAATGTGTTTCATCTACTTAAGGGGCCCATGTTATCAAAGAAACCGTCACTAATATGAGTTAATATTGTTATGCTGGCTGAGATTTGGTTTGAGCGCAACCAGTTCATTCTTCATGATAAAGAAAGGATTGGTTTGAAATCTTGGACACGTCAAAAAGGAACACAACATCATGGTGCTCCTTGAGTGCTGATTTCAAATATTATTCAATTCAGGATATTTGTCTCCACTGGACTGCATTCATCCACCATTCAACTTAACGGAGGATATGGGTTTTTGATTTCTAGTGTATTCGGTTTTTGTTTTGTTTCTTTTCTTATATGTTTCTTCTTCAGTTTGAATTTTGTCCAGTTTAGCCGGCTTGTACGGATATTTTCGGTCTTTACATGACCTTTGTTTTCCTCATTTAAACTCAACCGTTCTGCAGTCGCGTCACAGGCTTCCAACTCCTTCAACAAGCTGTCTTCGCTCTGCTTAAGGGAGACCTGAAAAGAGGTGTGCCACTCGTTACTGTTAGTTTAACTTTGCGCAGTTGCTCACGTAGTATGAATTCCGCCCAACCATTGCCAAGAGGACTGTTCAGAGCTCTTTCTATGACCAAATTACATTCTTTAATCATCAGCCAGCTATTGCAAAACTTGTATGGAGAAGGCCCCATAAAACCGCTCCAACCTCCAATAGTAAAGAAAAGTGATCAAAGAATATGTGAGCTTTACGGGACAATATGGAGTACTTCTCAAACTCTCCTTCCCATTTGTCATTAATAAAAAATCTATCCAACAAGGACCTCGAAGGTGATCCACCCTCTCTAGACCATGTGTATCTGCCGTTTTGAAGAGGAATTTCCATGATGTTGGCCGAATCAATAATGTTATTAAAAAGTCTCATCCCTCGTGTATTTCTGCCAATAGGAAGGCTCTCGTGTGCCCAGCAAGTAACGTTGAAGTCTCCTTCCATACACCAAGCCTCAGCCCCGCCTTCTAAAATAGACAAGAGTTCTCGTCAAACGAGCCTTCTTTCTCTGTAACCACACAGGCCATATACATTGGTAATCCAACAAGGTTTCTTGCACATCGTAACGCCTCTAATTGAGAGAGAACTGATGGGAATCGTATGTAGTATGAAGTAATCTTTATTAATATTCTCTAATCATTGACTACACATGTAAGGAATTCTACTTCTTCTGTATCTTGTCTTTCAAAGATGCACTGAAATCTCTCTATTTTCTCACTATAGTTTTTCTGCCTCTTTCTTTCATAGTTTCTCTTTTTATTACAGTTGTACTAACTAATTTCTTAACTACTAACTAGCTGTGACTTCCTGATTAACTGTTTGTGTTAACAGTCTTCTAACAGCCTTCTAACTAACCAGTCTTCTAACTAACTTTCTTCCTTCTGCTGTACTGGTATATGACCAAAGGTCTATCATTACACCCCTTCTCCAAATTCACCTTGTCCTCAAGGTGAAGCTGGGGGTACCTTCGATGTAACTCGTCGTAATCTTCCCATGTAGCTTCATGTCTAGGGAGTCCTTTCCACTGTATCAATACCTCCCAGTTTTTGTTCTGTTTCTTTTGGTAATCACGTGCTTCCTCTGGTTCTAACTTCCACTCTTGATTATCGGTGAGATAAACTATGTCAGCTCGAACTTGCTGGTGCTCTCCCATGGATTTCTTTAGCTGAGAAACATGGAAGACAGGGTGTATAGTTGCTGTATCTGGAAGTTTGAGTTTATAAGCCACTGGTCCGATTCTTTCCAGTATTTCGTATGGACAGAAGAATTTTGGAGAAAGTTTCTGATTCCTCCTTTTTTGTAAGGATGTCTGCCGATAAGGCCGGATTTTCAGGAATACCATTTCTCCCACCTTGTACTCTATTTCTCTCCGTTTTAAGTCGGCGTTCTTCTTCATTTTTTCTTGTGCTATTTTAAGATGCTCCTTCAGTACTCCAAGGGTAATGTCTCTTTCCTTCAATAGTTCATCCAAGGTGGAGTTCGAAGTGCTATGATCTCCATAATAGATAAGTGGGGGAGGTGGTCGGCCGTATACTGCTTGGAAGGGCGTCACCCCTAAGGATCTTTGGTAGGTTGTATTGTACCAATATTCTGCCCAATGAATCCATTCTACCCATTCCTTTGGCTTCTCCCCACAAAAACAGCGTAAATATGTTTCCAATCCTCTATTGACCACCTCGGTTTGGCCATCAGATTGAGGATGATACGCTGTGCTTCGGTTTAATCTCGTACCAGCTATCTTGAATAGTTCCTTCCAGAAATGGCTTAGGAATATTTTATCACGATCTGAAACTATAGATCTGGGGTATCCGTGGAGCCGGACTACTTCTTTGATGAACAATTCTGCAATGTTTTTGGCTGTGTACGGATGCTTGACTGGTAAGAAGTGCCCGTATTTGCTTAATCGGTCTACTATAACAAAAATTACTTCACATCCTTTTGATTTAGGTAAGCCTTCGATGAAGTCCATCGAAATATCATTCCATATCTTGCTGGGAATCTCCAATGGTACTAGCAACTCGGTGGGTGATAATGTCAGTGTCTTATTCCTTTGGCATACGGAACATTCTTCACAGTATTTCTTTATCATATGTTTTATTCCTACCCAGTGTAATTCTCCTGCTATTCTTTTATAGGTACGTAGGAATCCCGAGTGTCCTCCAAACACCGAGTCATGATAGGTGTGGAGAATTGTAGGGATTAATGTGGAGTTTTGTGAGATGACGAGTCGATCTTCATATCTAAGCATTCCTTGTTTGATGGAATACTTTTGTTCTCCTGTTTGCTCTCCCTTTCCTATTAGAGCCATAATTTTCTTCAGGTGGTCATCCTCCTCTACTTCCTTCTTGATGACTTGTAAGTCTATCAAAGTTTGGACCGTTAGACTGTTCAAGTGAGTGGAAGTTGGTATCCGAGACAGGGCATCTGCTGCCTTGTTTTCCAGACCGGGCTTATACACAACTTCGAATGAATAGCCTAAAAGTTTGGCTATCCATTTTTGGTATTCTGGTTGAATCATCCTTTGCTCTAACAGAAATTTCAAGGACTGTTGATCTGTTTTTACTAGAAACCTTCTACCCAATAGGTATGGTCTCCACCTTTGGACTGCTAGTACTACTGCCATTAACTCTCTTTCGTATACGGGTTTAGCTCGATCTCTGGTTGCTAATGTATGGCTGAAGGAAGCGATGGGTCGTTTGGATTGCGTGAGCACAACACCTATTCCAAATCCTGATGCGTCCGTCTCTATCTCAAAAGGAGCATTGAAATCGGGTAATGCTAGCACAGGGAGTGTCATCATTGCTTGCTGTAGCTTTAGAAAGGCCTCTTGCGCTTCCTCTCCCCATTTAAACCCTCCTTTCTTCAATAGTTGAGTCAAGGGTGCAGCTATGGAACCATAGTTCTGTACGAACTTTCGATAATAGCCGGTTAATCCCAAAAATCCTCTGACTTGCCGTATGTTAATGGGGAGTGGCCACTCCCTGATAGCTCGAATTTTCTCGGGATCTACTTCTACACCTTGACTTGATATGATATGCCCCAAATAATCAATTCTACCTTGAGCAAAACTGCATTTCTTCCGGTTAGCGTATAGTTCATTCTTCCGAAGTATTTGCAGAGTTAAACCGAGATGTTGGAGATGTGTCTGGAGGTCCTTGCTGTAAACTAGGATGTCGTCAAAGAATACTAACACGAATCTCCTTAGGTACGGTTTGAATATGGAATTCATCAATGATTGGAAAGTTGATGGTGCGTTGGTCAGCCCGAAGGGCATTACCATAAACTCATAATGGCCTTCGTGGGTTCGGAAGGCTGTTTTCTTAATGTCTTCTTCGCACATACGGATCTGATGGTATCCCGACTTGAGATCAATTTTTGAGAAATATGAGGCTCCATTAAGCTCGTCAAACAGTTCTTCAATGACGGGGATTGGAAACTTGTCTGGTATAGTAACGTTGTTCAGTGCTCTGTAGTCTACACAAAAACGCCAGCTCCCATCCTTCTTCCTCACTAACAACACCGGGCTGGAGTATGGACAGTTGCTAGGCCGTATTACCCCCGATGTTAGCATTTCATCTACTAGCTTTTCTATCTCAGCCTTTTGTTGGTAAGCATAGCGGTAGGGTCTGACATTAACTGGTTCAGTACCCTTCTTCTGATGTATATGATGCTCAATATTTCTCCTTGGAGGTAGTTTCTCAGGCCATATGAACACATCCTCGTAATCTCTTAGGACTAAGGCTGCTGCTTCTTCTCCAATCATGGATTGCTGCAGGTCATCTCTTTCTTCTGTTATTACCTTCCCTTCCATGGTACGACATTCGAACAAGAACCCTTGATCGGAGTTATCCCATGTCTTCATCATTTTCTTTAGGCTGATCCTTGACTTCGTTAAGCTGGGGTCCCCCTTGATGGCGATCTTCTTGCCTTGATGGATGAACGTCATGGTCAGGTTTTTCCAGTCTACTTCCGTGATGCCTAGAGAGTAGAGCCATTGCATCCCCAACACGACGTCTACTCCTCCTAACTCCAACGGTAAAAAATTAACCGTTAGTTTCCACCCGCGCAGCTTCACTTCTACTGTTTCACAGATTCCCTTTCCTTTTATTGCGGTGCCGGATCCCAAAATAACTCCATAATGGGAGGTATTTTTGTTGCTAACTGTAGTTCTTCGACTACCCGCGTAGAGATAAAATTGTGGGTAGCTCCACAATCGATCAAAATTATTACTTCCCTCTCTTTGATGCTTCCTTTGATCTTCATAGTACCTAGGTTAGATAACCCTACAACTGAGTTGATAGACAACTCTATAACAGCTTGCTCGGTATCTATTATTTCCACCATGTTTAGCTCTTTATCAGTGTCATCCATCCCCTCTATAATTTCCCATTCTTCCTCATTAGCTTGAACAACAAACATCCTGAGTTCTCTTTGCTCCCTTGTTTTGCATTTATGACCGTGAGAAAACTTTTCACTGAGTCTTCGGATGGCCCTTCCTTTTTCGGGTCCCCTGCTGTCGTCTCCTTCAACGTAATGGTTCTCATGGGCCAGGTTGTTTTGCTCTTGTTTTCGTTGGTATTACTCCCTTCTCCAGATTTAGACTTCAGAAGCTTCACATAGTGTGAATTCCCTCCTGTATTTTCTTGAAGATTAGCTTCTGCTCGAATGATTTCTCGATTTTCCACAAGTTGCTCGAGCTGCATCATTTGGGCTAGATTGGTCGAGCGACCAATCTCAACTTCAGTCTTGATCCACGGTATTAATCCATTTAGGAAGGTCTGTTCGATCACTTGATCAGGAAGATTAGATAATGGTGCCATGAGTTTGTCGAATAAATTCCGATATTCTTCGATGGAGGTTTCTTGTTTGATTCTCAAGAATTGTCCACATATTGATCCATCCCTGGCTGATCGGAATCGCACTAATAGTCTTTCCTTCAGGTCTGCCCACCCGGTGAATTTCTCTCGTTCTTCTTGAGCTCTATACCAATTTAGTGCTGGTCCGTCAAAGCTGATCGTTGCCACTGTCATCTTTTCTGAGTCGGTCAGTTTGTGGATTTGGAAGTATCGGTCGGCACGAAACAACCAAGAATCTGGGTCTTCTCCATTGAACACAGGCATTTCTACTTTCTTGAATTTGTTTCGATCAGCATTCTTTTCACTTTCTTCTTGGTTGGAGCTTGGTTCTCCCTGGGTTTCGGTTATCTGCATTTTCATCTTGCCAGTGATTTGTTCTGTTTCAGGTGTTGCTGACGAGGGGTCTTTCATCATGCTCTCAATATAGCTCAAGATCTTTTGTGTTTGCTGTGTGTTTAACTCGTTCTGCACGTCAATTCGCTCCATATGTTTTGTCATCTTGGTTTCGAGTTCCGGCAGCCTTTGCAGTCCTATCTTGATGTTTGTAATTTCTTGCTCCAAGGTTTCAAATCTATCCTCAATTTGCTTCATCATCGTTTGTTCGTTTGCTTCCTCGGGATAGTACACAGCTCTGATATCAATATGATGGGAATCGTATGTAGTATGAAGTAATCTTTATTAATATTGTCTAATCATTGACTACACATGTTAGGAATTCTACTTCTTCTGTATCTTGTCTTTCAAAGATGCACAGAAATCTCTCTATTTTCTCACTATAGTTTTTCTGCCTCTTTCTTTCATAGTTTCTCTTTTTATTACAGTTGTACTAACTAATTTCTTAACTACTAACTAGCTGTAACTTCCTGATTAACTGTTTGTGTTAACAGTCTTCTAACAGCCTTCTAACTAACCAGTCTTCTAACTAACTTTCTTCCTTCCTTCTGCTGTACTGGTATATGACCGGAGGTCTATCAAGAACCTCCCTTTGATAGTCTCAACCACCCTAATTTTGCTCTTGTCCCACATCGTGAGAATACCCCCTGATGCACCTAATTATTCCACAAACTCCCATCCATTGTCTTTGGAACTCCATACTTAATAAAAACTGCATCGAAGGTTTCCATTTTTGATCCTTGAATTATAACCACATCCGGATGATGATTCTCTATGAATTCCTTGAGGGCTATGCGTTTGGTAGAATCTTTCAGTCCCCTTGTATTCTAGGAGATTATCTTCATGGGAAAGGAATCCTAAAGGACAACAACAAAATGGCTTACATAGACCAGCACAATACCACAATTATTTATAGAAAACTTACCTCTCATTTTTCTAATCCTAATAACCAAGAAAACTAATCCTAATTCTAGTAAATCATGGAAACTAATCCCAATCCCAATCAATTAAGCACTTGACCATAATACCTTATTCCTACTACATAATTTGTTCTTTCCCTGTCTAAGATTGAAAGTTTTAAAAATGCACCACCTCAATAAGATGAATTGTTAGATATGTAAACATTGAGGGGCTTCTGACTTTCTATCCGTTAAAGCTACAACTTGAACATCTAAATAATCATCCGGAGATCCAACCAAGTATCTGACAAAGTGAACCTTGATAAGTTTTAACTTGAGAAATATTTTATATCTTGAAAGATGAATTTATTTTTCTTTGTTTTGTGGTTTCCTTACAGTGCCAACAGAGGAGCTCATCGCCCAATAATGAATCTGCATGAGAGAAGTTTGAGTGTCTTGGCATGTCGTTATGTGGATGAGGTGATAATCGGTGCACCTTGGGAAGTGTCTAAAGACATGGTTAGTTTTATTTTAGTGTTTGTTGTCTTCTTGTTTGACTCAGTTTAATTGTTGTTTCTATCTTGAATATATTTGGTGTTTTAATCTGCAAAAGAACTAAAGATAGTGGTCGGGGCAATAGTTAGATAAAAGATGCTTGTATTGAAATAATCGTTATTTGGAAATGAATGCCCGAAAGGCATTTGTAAAACACAGGTATTGAGCAGTTTATTTTTCATAAATGGCTGGAAATTGGAGGGTGGAGTATTGAACTCTCATGTCGGTTATTTTTATTTTTATTTTGATTTTCTCTTGCTGCAGATTACAACTTTTAACATTTCATTGGTAGTTCATGGAACTGTAGCCGAGATTAATGATTTTCAGAAGGTATAATTGTCCTACAAAGACAATGGGTGCTATTTTTATAATATTTTGGATTATTTCTATTGGGTGGATGTCAGATAACTATTGAAGGCAACCTTGTTATTTTACAGAGGGACTGCAATCCATATGCTGTCCCTATTAGTATGGGGATCTTCAAAATTTTAGACAGCCCGCTAGATATCACAACCACCACTATTATTAGGAGGATTGTATCCAATCATGAGGCATACCAGGTTCTTCGCTCTAATCTGTGCTCTAATATTACTGGTGTAAGATAGCGTGCAATGATATTTTGTCATATGAATTTGGATTTTTTTAATGTAAATGGTTATCATATGGGGTGTCACACCCCCTTCAAGAGCCCCCTCACTCCCTAGCACAAAAGAGGGTGCGAGGGCTAGCAAACATTGCCATACTTTGACAACATTCACCAACTAAACTAACACAGCTGCCTTAGAACCAACAATGCATGCTAATTAAAACCATCATAAGCTAAATGCTTATTACACTTAAAACTAATTTATAACAGACACACAGTGGAAACATAAACCGCACTATCTAGGCTCATGACACTAACTTATGCTAAATGCATACGCATGCTAACTATAAAGATAATAATCTCAATTCATCAATAGTGGTTGTAGAGCAGGCTCAACACGATGATGATCACTACCTGGAAAGTGAGAAAACATTTGGAAAGGATGAACCATTCTATAAAACATATTTCTAAATAGTTATGCTCAATGCTTTTTAGTTTTGAAATCATGCAAACAATTAAATACATTTCATAAGCTTCAACTTTAAACGAGAATGTATAACCTATCCATAACTGTAACTTGGGTGACAACTAACCACTGTCATTTGACATAAACTCTCAATATAGTAGCACAGTTTAACTGTAACCTTCTTCCCTTAGGCACAATAATTGTACCAAAAATAATTGTACCTTCACTGATGTACATGAACTATAAGTCTAATGGCGTTGCTAGATCTTATAGCCCTCACATGAACATAAGTGCACATAACTCGAGTAGGCAGAGTGTATCAATCGGGTATAGACATATGTAAACCACTTTTTAAATCTTTACTTTGAAAGCACATTTGTATAAATACTTGCTTTAACTCAAAACATTCTAAATAGCTTGGGAACATGCTTGCTTAAACATTTAAAACTCATTTTTACAAATTTTATGTTTTATAAGACCTGCTTGGAAATAGCTTATAAAACATGCTAAACATAACTCTTTATTAAACTCATGCTTTGCAAATCCGTTACTAAATCAATCAAGAATATTATTTAGAAATCTCAAAGCGTATTTAGAAATTTTTAGCTAGAAACTCATGTTTAGAAATAATCATTTAAATGCATTTAGTCACTGACAATCTTAGCCCAACTCCTTGGCTTAAGAACTCCATTTCCTTCTTCTTGGTCTGAAACAAAGGAATTAATATTCCATATCAACCTCCTCATACTTAGAAATATCAAGAAACCACTAAAAGATCACAAAAACTCCAAAAGTTCAATTTTAGTAACAAGCCACAGCCCATGCCATGACACTGTCATGGGCATGTTGCGTGTGCACACAAGCAGTCCATGGGATGGCCCTGGGCAATGCTGGCTAACCTCACAACCGCACGCTCCAGGCGTCTGCCTTGTGTAACAGACATACTTGTCCACGGTGTGTTTACCTAGGGCCGTATGCTCTGAATACCCCAAATTTATCTTGTCTTTGTGTCTTGTACATAGTTTAGCTAGTTGTTTTCATTTTTAAGTTATAATGCTTGGGTGTGACGTTTCGACATTTTCATATGCAAGCCTACGAGAGCTGAAAATGTTCAAAATGTACTATAGGGGAGACATAGTAATTGAATCTCCGTCCAAGCCTTGTCGCACTCTTTGCAATTTATGCTTTCTTATTGCAATTGACAGTCTTCAATGCTTGTTTTAACAACGATTTCAATGAATTTATTTCTCTCTCACGTTTTCTAAAACATTTTCCCAAAAACGTGAGGGGAGGTTGAATCGTACGCTGAGTTTGTTTGCGGATTTCGGATTTTGATCGACTGACTTGTTGATTGGATCGAACAAGTGCCGCACAATCGTTCGTCCCGAGTTTGAAAGGTTGCGGTTGTGACACCTTGCGCCCAACACGTGACACCACCATGCCACCTAGCCCTACACGTCAACACACAACGGCACGCATACTAAACTCTCAAATAGCCTTGACACCAACCTTGATCAACCCTGCCTTGCCGCCTAGCCACAACACCCAACCTTGATAGCCCCTTGCTTGAAGCTTCAAATTTTCGTTTGAAAAACCAAATTTGACTTTAGAAATTCAACTTGAAATCTAGAATTCAAATCAAGAAATTCCTTCTACGAACTTATTTCTCATTCTCTTAACTACATTATCTCAAAAGTCCAGCTCCAAATTTGTAGCCTCGGGAGAATCAACGCTGCTCCAAATCACCCAAGAAATGACCTTCAAGGCATTCTTTCAATGGATGAAGGTCTTCCTCACGTCTTTTTTGTTCGGTAGCCTAACCCCTTAAACTTCACTCATTAGGATGCTTTTGCAACTAGAATCACCAAAACGTACAAGTGAAATGGGAGAAGTTTCTCTTGAAAGTTTCCTTAAATACTGATTCTTGCATGGCTGCCTTAGGACGCCTCATGCTTGTCATTTTTTAAACTCTTGCTTGCCTAGACGCCTGAAATCCACCTCTAAAGGCACTACTAAAATGCCTAAGCTTCACTTAGTCATGTTGCATCGAAGCTCACCTCGCATAGCCTTTAACAAGACCATACTGCCTTGCACAACACTAATGCCGCCGCACTGCCAGGCCACATGTCTCAAACCGCATAGCACATACAAGCTCAATTTTGTCTCTAGAGGTTTTTCCTTGACACCTCTCGGCCTCACACAACACAACAAAACCTTTGGCCGCCTATCTTGCTTCTCACTCCTTGCCTAGGATGTGCTTTTGCCGGCCAACCACAAATCCTTGGAGGCTTTCCTTAACATGGTTGGCCGCCCAACCATGCTTCTCGCCTTGCACACAACGCCGTCTAAATTTGCCCTTTGGAGATTCTCATGACGAGGTTGCCCGCCTAATCCTTGTCAACTCCTTCCTTAAACGCCTAACATCAGCCAACACAGAGCCAAAGTTTGAACTTCTCTTCGGCCACCTATCTTAAAACTCAACCTCAACTTTTAAACATACCTTTTCTTCACTCCTTTTCTTCACTCCTTTTCTTTCTCTTCAAACCCAACCTTTATTTAACCACAAATCACTTGATAGTTTAAGGGTAGCAGTGTTTACAGGGGGCTTCACTTTATGAATGGAAGGAAAAACCATTGATTGTGGAGTGTCATGCTGTAATTGTTGGAAGGCACATTTTTACACCAAGTTAAGGCCAGGAAAGATGAAGATTAAAATGAACGTCTGTTGGCCTTTACTATGCCGAATGATTCTCCAAATTCTTTTATTCTATATCGATCTAACGCAGGCTCTATGGAAGCATACCAAATATCCTAATCGTATTTCTAGAATAGACTTGAAGCAAAGGGTGAATAAAACCCCAAGGAAATATCTTCTAGCAAGGATCAATAATAGTATAGATGGGTTGACAAGGGGAATGTGTTTCTCTAGTCAACTTAGAAGTGTGGGCAAGCTGGTGGATCCCGTGGTTATTATGCTTACCTCGGGAGTTTAAAACTTTATCACACAAGGTTATTGCATGGAAATACTTGTCTCATCCTTTTGAGTGGATCCTAGCAGTATCCTGAGTGGTATTATCCGGAATTTGTGTACAAGTGTTTGATAGAGTACAAATAATGGACTGGATACTTATTTTTCGGGATAAGTGGTTGGGAGATAGAAAATACTATGAAGATAAGGTGTGACAATATTCTGACCTTGATATTTTTTTTCTTGACCTGCTTTAATGTATTTATATTCCAAGTTCTAAAAGCAATCAAATTCCATGCAGAAACGTAACGAAAAGAAGGCAAATAGCGAAAGAAGATACTATGAAGATAAGGCTTATATTTTGGGTGATTGATGATGTCAACTATCAAGTTTTGCCCCAAAAAAGAAGTATCTATGCACCCACCTTGCTTACTGTTGTTTTTCAATATTTTTTTTTTAGTAATTAACACCTTTGCAAAGGATATATAAAAGAGACTTCAAATACTTAGACGATTTTGAAGAGGGTAGCTATATTCCATGACTTGAATATAGTGTTTAATTTAAGTTTATTTTATTGTATTTTTGAGTTACCATAGAAAGACTTAAACTTTTGATATCTTAACCAATTGAGCTATCACATTTACCTTTTCAAAGTTTAATTCTCTTGCTCTTGCTCTTTGAATGTCCTTCCCAAAAGAAATTCCTCACTGAACATTCTACGTCAAAAGCAGTACAATAATGAAGTCTATAATGAACTTTGTAATTTGTATCTATTTAAACCTTCAACTAATAATATATAAAAAAAGGAAACAAATACTCTATTTTTTTTTTAAGGACAAGGCCTCTTTTATTATTAATAATAGTGAGACAAAAGCTTAAAGTACAAGAGAATTATACAGTGAGTCGGTAGGCGCACCTGAACATCTTAACTTTGATACCTCGTAGCGCCCTCATCATATCCGCACAAAGTAGGAAATAATTGAAAATAGAGACCAAAGAAACTACGTTTACAACATAAATAAGAATGCATGAAAATCAAACGAGATAATCCCAATTACATAAAATATCCAATCATTAATTGACAAAATACGAGAAATAAGAGACCAATTAACACCAAACCCTGGTTAGGTTGCTAATGGATGAAGATTGGTTTAGTTTTTATTTTTTATTTTTATGTTTTTCTTTTAGTTTTGGGCGGGTGATTGTGGGCTTTCTAAGCATGCCTCAGATTCTAAAAGAACTAAAATTATTGCTTGGGTTTGATTAAATAGATGATGGGTGACATTGTATTGGGGCTTACGCAAGAAAGTGAGCGAAGCCCAAGTTGATTTTGATCCAAACCTCAAGTAGGTACCAATTGTGGAGAGGAGAAATCCACGTGGGTGAGAGTTAATTTCTTCAATCTATTTGTTTTTTGTTTGTTTGATCAATTTTGTTTATTAAAGAAAATTGTCATCTCAAAGTTCTCTTTCCCTTTGCATCACTCTATTAGATAGAGAAGAGAGTTGGATTAGACTCTTTGAATGAAGAGGACAATATGGAGTCATTCAGTCTGATAATATGGAGTCATTCAGTCTGATGAAGATGGCAACACACAAATTAATAATGAAGAAAGGTCATCCAATACATGAACATCTCTCTTTCATTTTCTTCTCCTTTTTTCTACCAACATTTTTCACATCCCCCAGCTCCCACATGTTCTTGTAATGGGGTCTCTCACGAGAGCAGTGTTCTCATAATTGGAGTCGGGTTTTGAGACTCAAATTAACTACTAAATAGGCAATACTATGGTTTGGTTTTTTATTTTAGTTTTGGGCCGAGCATAGTGAGCTTTCCATATATGCTTGGAATTTTAAACGAGAATAAATTATGAAAGATTTAGACAAAAGACATCAATAAGAAATTTCACAAATGTCCTAATTTGAAAATTATTTTCTTAAATAGGAAAGATAATATTTTACGGATAATTATAACCTTTCAATAATTATTAATTATATAATACGAATATTAATTAGATATTATATTCATAAGATTATTTGAAAAATTTCCTTATTTAAAATGATTTGAATTTAATATGAATTCCATAACTTCCTTAATTTAATGTGATTAATTAATATGGTAATAAATTTCAAGTATCTTTTCAATTAATTATAAATCAAAATATCTTATAATATTTGTAATTTTATTCTAATTTGTAATAAACTATTTATATATTTTTTTCAAAATTATATCTTTACCTATTCTTCTCCCTCTTTGGCAGCCACTATATACCTATTCTTCTCCATCGCCGGCAGCTATTTTTACCTATTTTTCTCCATCACTTGAAGCTTTTAGAAATTCAATCATAAATTTCGAAATTCTTATTACATTGTTTTCTCAATTTGTATTCAATTTTGTAATAATCGTAAGATGCATATTCTTTACAAGTCGTCGGCATATACAATTCTCCATCACCTGAAGTTACGATAAAGTCCACAGTAAGTCATTTGTTCTTTTACACATTTAAAATTAAATAGTTAAACAAAAAAACTACCTGATTAGTTCATTCTGAGTATATCATCTGCGTATATATCGTATATATTAACAATATACCCCTCATTTTAATGGTATTCTGATATGACTTTGTAAATATATACCACATATTATTTATAATTATACTAGTTTTATAATATTATCGCAATATATAATAGTTTGTATATGTGATTTATTATATATATACCACATATTGTTTACATTTATATTAGTTTTATAAATTACCCGTAAGATATAATATTTTTTAGTTGATGTTTTATAATATATATACCATATATTATTTACAAATATACTAATTTTATAATATTATGGTAATATATAATACTTTGTATATGTTATTTATTATATATATACCACATCTTATTTACATTTATATTAGTTTTATATATTACCCGTGAGATATAATACTTTTAGTTGATGTTTAATATGATATATACCATATATTATTTACAATTATACATTATAATAATCTATATTTGTAATATTTGTGTGTAAGGATGGCCAATATTGCAGTCTATTTCGATGATTTTTTCAACGAAACTAACAATTACGTTAGTTACAGTGTGTCTGAAATAGTAGTTCATGAACATATGTTATATACTGAATTGTCCAATGTCTTTAGATCCAAGTTAGGTAGTTTCATTCATATGAACAATTTTGAGATATAACTTTGCTTAGGTCCAGAAAAATTTGTACCGATGATAGTCGGCGGATAAGTGTGGCATCCCATCTATTTTGCATACTTTATGACACAGAAAAATAGCCTAGCGCCTAGGGGTCGGGTGGGGCTCGTTGGTGGTGTACTAGGGTAGCACCCAAAACGGTCCAAAAATGGTCAATGCTATAGCCTACGAAAAAAATGGCCAAATTTGGACCATGTTAAAAAGTCTCGAAAATTCACATCTAACTA